>CM018694.1:43616097-43964817 GCA_009363875.1 Mikania micrantha | reverse complement strand
TTTTATAAAAAGATAATTGATTTGTGAAAAGAAAATGAAGAATAAAAATTAAAGTTTTGCAAAAACATCATGCAGTTTCTGTGCATCTTGAGTCAGTGCAAAAGATGAAAGTTGAATTGTCAGCAGCAAGAGCAGAAGCAGAAATGAACAAGAGCAAGCTAGAGAATTATCAGAATTCTCAGTATGTTATCGATTACTTTGCTGCAATGCAAAGATCATTGAATGATACTACTGGCTTGGGTTTTCATGTTGTACCACCTCCTTCAAGCTATGTTCCTAGACCACAAATTGTTCCGAATTGGGAAGTTCATCCACTTTCTTTGAATGAACATGAGTCTGAACAAGTTGTAGAAAATGCTGGAGGTTCATCTTCTGATGAAAAGGTGTCACTTGACAGTGATGCTCCAATCATTGAAGATATCATTGAGTCAGAATATTCATCTGATATTTTGAGACAAAATGGTTACCAAGTTAAAACAGTTGACAAAAAGCCTTTGAAATCTCAGAAGTCAAATGCTGATATTAAGAAAGTTGAGAAGTTGGTGATTAAAACCACACAAGTTTCCAAACCAGTGATTAAAGCTAAACCAACCACTACTCTTAAACTGATTGTGTATGTTAGATCATCTAATACACATCTAGGAGAGTCTAGTGGAAATTTTCAAAAGAAAAATGTGGTTTCTAAAAAGGTTGAAAAAGTGGATTTTTTCTTTGACAGGTTTGGGGTTGGACATAAAGCTAAATCCAAGAATTTTCAAAATCAAATGAATAATTCAAAGACTAAATCAACTGGTTTGAGAAACAAAGTCTCATCTGCAAAGGTTGTTTCAAAACCTTTCAATTCATCAAAGTATTATGATGAATCCACACCAAAGAATCATTTGAAAGATAGAAAATGTTACCGATGTGATAATTTTTGTCATTTGATTGCTAATTGTGATTTGGATTTCAGTTCAACTGATTGTAGCAGTTTTAAGTCTTTTTCACCAAGAGAAACACAAAAGTGTTTTACTTGTTGTGGTAAAGAACATATTTCTGCTAATTGTCCAAATAACAAAATCAGGAAGAGTTTTAATGAGGAGAGTTGGGTGAATGGTTCAGGTGGAAGTCCTAGGAGAATTAGACCTAGTGAAGATGAGATGAGAGTTCTTAGAATATTGAATCCTGATTGTTTTTGGGTGAAAGAAGAAAATAATCAAAAGAAAAGAGTTTTTGAGAATAAAAGAAATATTAAAAGGATTGTGAAAATTGTCACATCATCTGATGATGATTCTTTTGATAATGTATCTTCAAAATCATTTTCCAATCAACAATTTAAATCAAAATCATTTTGGAAACATAAAAACAGGTCAGGTGATGAAGTTTCTGGGAAAGAGGATGATAAAAGTGATGATGGGTATTCGAGTAGGTCATCACAAAATAATGGAACGGGTCCATTACGGAAGACTCGACGCCGAAATGGCGGGGGTCATCCCTTTTGAATACTGATAGGTTGTTTTAATTTATTGTGCAGGTTGCATCCATGGGCCATATCAATAATCGTTGGATTGTTGATAGGGGATGTTCCCGGCATATGACTTGAGAGTTGAATTTGTTGAGAGATTTCAAGTTGCTGAAAGGAAGTTATGTGAACTTTGCTAGAGACAAAGGAGGTCAAATTACAGGGTTTGGTAGTTTGACAAATGGAAAGGTTTCATTTGATAATGTTAATTTTTGCAAAGAATTAACTAACAATTTGTTGAGTGTTTCACAGATTTGTGATAAGGGTTATAATGTGATGTTCGACAAAGACAGGTGTTATGTACTCAAGAAAGGATTTCAGATTTCTGGGGAGTGGATTCTGATGACAGTTGATCGGAGCAAGGATCTTTACGTGATTGACATGGCGAAGGCGGAGACAGTGAATAAAGTGGAAACATGTCTGGTGTCCAAGGCTACTGAACAAGATACACGTTCATGGCACAGGCGAATGGGACATATTCATATTCGGAATATGAATCATCTTGTGCATAATCATTTAGTTGAGGGTGTACCAGTTAAACATTTTAAACTTCCGGATGTGTGTGTGTCATGTAAAATGGGTAAACTGAAAAGGAAGTCTCACAAAATAAAGAAAATATTTTCTATTGATATGCCACTTGAACTTCTTCACATGGATTTGTTTGGACCAATCAATGTGAAAAGTATAGGTGGTGAATCTTTTTGTTTTGTTGTGACTGATGACTTTTCAAGATTTTCATGGATTATGTTTTTAAAGCATAAATCAGATACTTATGAAATTTTTGTGTTGTTTATAAATAGGTTGGAGACGTTTTATAAGTTGAGAGTGAGACGTGTACGATCGGATAATGGGACTGGGTTTAAGAATCACCAAATGGAGGAATTTTGTAATTCCAAAGGTATTCTGCAGCAGTTCAGTGCACCGTATGAGCCTCATATGAATGGTGTAGCTGAAAGAAAGAACATGACTTTGATTGAGTTTGCGAGAACAATGCTAGCTGATTCTAAACTTCCCATTACTTTTTGGAGTGAAGCTGTGGCTACAGCTTGTTTTACTCTTAACAGAGTTTTAATTGTTAAAAGACACAATAAAACTTGTTATGAATTGCTTAAGAATCGAAAACACAATTTGGAACACTTGGAACCTTTTGTGGCTCCTTGTACAATGCTAAAGAAAGATTCAAAATTCAATTCTAAAGTCGAAGAGGGTTTCTTTGTTGGTTATAGGCTTCCTAAAAAACGTGTGTTTAACAAATGTACGGGTGTTGTGTAATTGTGGTATCATGCGGATGTTCAACGACATACACTTATACCAAATGGGAAGGGTCCATATTGGCTTTTTGATTATGATAAATTGTTTGAGTCTTTTAATATGTCTTCAACTGTTTTCGATGATGAAATAACTTTACAAATGTTGTATGATTTGCAAAATTCAGAAGAACAAGGTGTTTCTCATCATGCTGAAGATGGTATTAATACATCACATGAAGAAGGCACTTAGAAGTTATTAATGAAGATTGGTCATCTGATGATGATAATGATATTTTTGAAGATGCTATTCCTCATGATCAAGATGCTGATCAGAATATTACTAATCTGGATCATGATGTGGGTGTACCGCAAGTGCCTGTCACACGTGTTCATGTTAATCATCCGATTGCTCAGATCATAGGAGATCCAATTGCAAGAGTACAGACTCGAAATCAAGTCACAAATGAGGAAAGTTTGTATGTGGAGTTAGAGAAAACTCATGGCAGTCAAGAGCTTTGGACGCATTCGGCATTTATTTCACAAATAGAGCCTAAGACTGTTACTGAAGCTTTACCCTAATAACTCCAGTTGACAACACACAAGGATTTGGAACCCAATAGGTTATCAAAACTAATGTTTAGTTGTTAAAGTAACTTAGAATAACTCGGGTTTGAAAACAATTGATCTTATATAATACAAGGCCGGTTACATGTCATGAAAACCCTAAAGAATTTCCCCATTATCCTTGCAACTCCACAAACCCTAAAAATTTCCCATGCATGCATGAAATATGAGAAAGAGGTGTGTCATTCAAGTGGAAGTTCTCAAGTGAAGCCCTTTGCATCACCACCGGTTTCGCATGACTGAGACACAGCTCGTGCGAATGTGATACCATGCGAAGGGAATGACCCCTACGAATGATGCTCCTCGGCCGAATGTAGGTAGTCACACGAATAGAAGTGTTCAACCGAACTGAGATGGCCATGCGAAGGTGGTGGTTCGGCCGATTGAGGGTGCGAAGGGCGTTGGCCGAATGTGGCTCACCATGCGAATGTCAAATCCCTACGAGTGGCTGCTCGTGAGACTGGGCTCATTCACATCATGGCCATTCGGCCTGCTGCCATTCGGCTGGGCTGAGTTTCCCCTTCGGTCTTTCGAACCCTGCCATGCCATTGCCATAAAATTCAAGTTCTAGACCTAAGTAAGGTGTTTCCCCAAGTTCCTAACTCATCCTAAAGTGATTTCGTGTAGTTTCCCTAAGGTTTTGAATGGTTTCAATCGGTTCAAGGGGTGTTCGAACCAAGGGTTTAATAAACCTAAAAATACAACTTTAAACTCAAATCTTCCTCGTTTTGGAGAATTCCAAGCTCTAAACTCTTTTAATTTCGTGATCTACAAGTTGTTGTGGTTGTTTTGACACCAAGATGGCTCGATTTGGTGAAGAAATGTGGATTCTAGGGCTTGTGGTTCTAGAGAGAGAGTGTAGAGAAAGAAAGTGACGGTGAGATGAGCGAGAGTGGGTAGTTGGGGAAGATGAATGGTATTTAATGCCAATTTAAATGCTTTCAAATACCCGAGTATGTTTGGGCTCATTCGGTTTCGCTCGGTTTCGCGTAGAAGCGTCGGTTTTCGTTCGTTTTCGAAACGGAACGTTACGGTTTTAAAAATAGAATTTATTTAATTTAATTTAGGAGGTAATTCCTAGTAAATTAACTAAATATCTACTATTTATTTTAAATTTCTGAAATCGTTAAGTTTACCTGTTTAAATCGAATCGTACAGTCGTCGCGCGTATTTGTTCAGATCGTCACATGTACGAACACGACGATAACTACACTTTTCAATATGGTTTTCTAATTATTGGATATCATTCAGAACGTTAAAAATTCAGACATATTTGTACAGATCGTTACCTATACAGATACTCCGTCAATTTAGCATTAACGTAACGACATCCGTTGTTATTTAGTTCTGTTCAACCTCACATACGTTTATACATAATAAAATCTTAACTAACAATCACGTGATAGTTCTGAGTTGTCAGATGAAGTTCTGACTGTTGAACCATGATTTATGAGTTATGTTTCTGAAATGAATACGTAATAGTGTTGTGTCAAACATCAATGATGATAATACATATACATTACATGAAATTTGTACCTGAATTACTGTGTAGATCAGTGTTCCGGTTATGATTCCGGCACTGATGTTACAGCCGGCTCCTACTATCCACTCTCGTGATGTCCTGCCAGAAATTATAAACATCACTTAGATTTAGCTACAATAGCTTGGTGTGGTGATTGGGATGTGTTGTATGGTTTTGTTTGGTGAAAAAGGTAAAAACCAAACACCTTAACCATAAATTTGATATTTTAGGTCTTTAATATAGTGATTTGTGACCCGATCTACATTGAAAATATGGTTAGATCGGGTGCTTTTATAGTGAAACAAGTCTTGGTCAACTATGGTCAAAGTTGGTCAACTAATCAGATTTGGTCAACAGCTGGTTTGATATGCTTGGTTGAACTCATGATGCAAAAACGAGTTCGGAAGTGTTTTTGGTTCAAGAATCGGGTCACTGATTTTCAATCTAGCTTGCGTACTCAAACCGATTCGGAAGGTATACAAGCACACTAAACTTTAAAATATTATCCTATCCCAAGTGGTATAAGAGTTTATACTCATGACTAAATTAAACGAAAGAAAAATAAATGTGTATATACACACACATATAGATAAAATATCATAACAATTATAAATCGAAAAAAAATACATAATTCGATTTAAACGACAAGTTACTGTAACGAAGCGAATGGGTGTGAACATCGAGAAAGTATAGACACACACGTAAACACAAAATATGATATAATATTATTTGTATAACACGACATAGTTGAACAATTTCATAAATTGTAAAAACAGGTCACCCTATCCATTTTTATACATGTATACATTCTCATCACAATTTATTGGTTTATTATGTACCCATTAATCTGAACGGTTTATTATTGAACGTATGTTCATGTTTCATGTAATAAATTTGATGATCATAAAATACACATACAGTTAAAATATATGTGTATATATGTCTTATAAAACCAAATTTATAAATACCCACATATTTAGATAAAGATGCGCATGAGATTGGTGTTAAACAAACATCATATATATATATATATATATATATATATATATATGTAAACTCATTTTTTCCAAATTAAACATTGTTGTTAAATAATCAATTATACATAACCATTTTGATTAAATTAAGCAAATGGAAGCTTAAATATATTTATTTACTTAACTGACCATTTTTATTAATGCAACCAAGTAATTATACTTAGGTGGGTATGTCATCATTTATAATCGATATAAAGGTCAAATTATATTTCATAGAGTATATAGCAACAAATAAATGTTGGCACTAACCTGTGTCTTAGCTATCAACAATAATACGAACCTAGCAAGGCTATGTGAGACTATAATAAACTCTTATGTGTTAGATACCACATATATGCTTTAAAGTGTATATATCTTCAATTTATAAATACAAGTTAACCATTTGACAAAGTTAACACATATGACAATAGATAGCAAGTTTTGATAATTCAGATTATTTATATTATTTAACTCTAATAATTAAAATTACATTTACTCAAATAAATAAAAAAGTATTTCTGCAAGTATTATAAGTACATATATAATTGACCTAAACTTATTTGACATACATCAACTTAATCAAGTTAACACAAGTGAGGACGAGATAGATCCTTTATGATAGGTTTGCCAAATCGACACATAAATCAAGGTAACTCATATTAGTATTTAATACATGATTGGTCTGTAAACAGGAAATCGTAACTGATTCAATAGGGAAATGCTATACTATATAAAACACTCAGAGTTAACTAGCACTGACGTGCTGATTATGGTCATCATCAAGAGAACTAATCTTAGTTAAAGCTACAAGTTGAATCAGCTGATTCTTGCATACAAAGACTTGGTGTATATTTTTATATACTAATTCAATCAAAGGTCTTAGTAGTTCTTATATCGAAACAATTAAACTATTGTTAACCTAAAGAAATTGAAATGAAATCTTAAAAGACAAATACATTATCTATATACCTTTAGTTGGAAATTTTTAAATACCAAATCCCACATCGAAGATCAACTTGTACTGTTAACAATTCAAATGAATGGATCTCATATGTAGTTAATGAATGTGAGACGTTAGTTTGTTACTCAATACAACAATTTACATACATCTAACGATAAAACTAATAACATTAAAAATTTATAATACGATCGTAGCATTTGATGCATTTTCTATTTATCCGAAACAACGAAACTTCATGCTAACATCTCCGCCTTAAAGATTTGAGGAAATTGTCTCAATGCCATAAAGTGGGTAATCTTCACCGATCACAAAAGCCTTCAAATCATCCTTTCACGTGTTGAACTTGAAAATGCTTGGTTGACGAGAAACTACAATTCAGTTAGCAAAACAAGTGTAAACAAAAACAAAGTATCCACATCTGTTTCACTACAGTTCTCTTCAATTTCTAGACGAAATTCCTAAAAGTAGGGAAGACTGTAACATTCATATAATTTGTAATAAAAAATTATATTTATTAATAATTGATAACGTCATTTGAAATTTTTGTCTATATATATATATGTATGAAAAAACAAATTTAAACATCTTTAAATATACATGTGTGTATATATATATGAAACTTTACAAGTTAAAGAAATACACGTAAAACTTATTTTAAATGATTATACTAAGTTTATAAAATAATAGTTACTAAGTGTTAGAAGTTTAGAATTTTTTTATTGAAAAATGTGTAAATAAATTATACAAATAACAACCACCTAAACTATATAGTCAAGTATGCTTATATATAGGGCATACGTAGGGGACAAGCCCCAGCTGTGACAATCCGACTTTTCAGGTTAATTCAGTTAACTGAAAACTATCAAAAATCGATTATTATATAAGGATTATAGTGGGATTAGCTTAAAGTATTTAATTTTGACTTCCATAGTCAAAATTCGAATTATGGATTTAATTAGGAATTGAAATCACTTTCAATAATCAACTATAGTGAATTTAACTATCTTAGGTTACTTTATTATGGTTATAAGCCTGTAGTATATAAGGTGTATTGTGGGGATCAAACAAAAGTAAGATTTTGACTTTAGAAAGTCAAAATTCGAGCAAAGGATGCAACAAAATTCGAAATTCGCATCATCAAGCAATTATGGCCGAATTAAAACTGTTATAATCAACTCCTTAATGATTTATAACAGTTACCAGGTGTTATTAATATCATTATTGATCGAATTAATGACCTAATGAGACCAAGAGTCGAAACAGTCCCTCATCATTGTCAAATTCGCATAATTAGGTTTCAACTCACACAATTGAAGTCTAAGAACTCCCAATCGGCACTTTTAGAGGGATTATCACAAGACAATTCAATCTTAGAAGCTTTGGCTAGAGGATTCGATCGTGAGGTGACCAAAATCTAACCTAGAAGTCGATCTCTTTCAATTGATCATCAAAACAAGTAAGTTCTCGTTCCTACACCTTCTAAAACAGCCGCTAAGAATATCCCTAACACAATTTCATTTAAGGATTTCGAATTGAATGATTCGTGGTTCTAGGGTTCATCTCAAAAACGAGTTTGGGGTTTTTTAATTAAACGAACTTTAAAATCGAATCAATTATCATCCTTAGTTTCAGAACGATTCGTTTAAGGAAGTAACTATATCAATTTCATGAAGCAATAACTATCTCTATGATTTCTAGTATTAGGGTTCTTCGAATATGTGGAATTGGGGGTTTTAGTGTAAATGGATTTTAAAATGAAATTAAACTACATTAGTAAGTTCAGAGAATGTCGATCAAGCATAAACTCATGATGATGTCTGGTCTTAACATCGAATTGTTCGGTTTTGATTATTAGGGCTTATGTAAAGAACCCGTTTGGGGGTTTTGATCGAAACGACTTTAAAAATTTGATCAAATCACACAGAGTGGTGCAAAACCTTATGATGGATGTTATCCCTCTGTTAATTTCAGCAAACAACAACAAATTGATAGACTTCATATTCTAGGGTTTGTTAGTTAAAAAGATTTGGGATTTTCTAAACAATTGGGATTAAAAGTTCGATTAGATTACACAGAGGAGTTCGTTTGGATAGTAGGATGAAAAGCCCCATGGATTCGAGTTCTGATATATTCGAATTTTGTTCAATGGATTTGAGAAATGGAGTTGTTTGAACCGGATTTAGTTAGGGATTGAATTGAGGTGTTTATCTCGATCAGTGGATGAATTAAAACCGCATATAGATGTGATTAGATCCATAGGACAAAAGCCCCATGGATTAGGAATGGATCGTATTCGATATAGGGTTCATGTGACACCCGGCAATTTCAGGTAAATTGCAACTCTTAAACTCTACGTATTTCACATTCATACTTGTTGTATTTCATTTAATTATGTTTAATTAGATGAGCTAAACACAAACACAAAACAATAGCTTGGACTATTATTGTGCATTACACGTTGATTAGGATTAATCAAGTGTGCAAACACTTCGTAGACACGAACACAAATTATCGAAGATAATTCAAGGAATTATCGAAACACACACACGAGACTCACGAACGTTGGTGATCAATCAAACTTGTATGTTACTACATGATTATGTGCTAACATGTATTAGATGCTTAAGATAAATCTTAGGAATCGAATACGAGCGAAATCAAATCATCGAAATCGAAAAACAAGGATATGGACCCGTCGCGGTACGCGACAAGTCCCTCAGCAAAGTTCTTCGCGGTACGCGAAGCAAACCGGGAGTCGAGACTCCCGAATTTCATCGCGGTACGCGATAGAAGATTTTGATCGGCCTCCGCGGTACGCGAAGGCCATGCATATCAAAATTTCTTTATAAACAACTCCAACTCATTCCCATTCGTTTTTCTTTCATTTCTCCGAGCTCTTACACTTTATACTCGACCAAAGCTTACTGGAACCACCATCCATACCCCCTAAAAGCATTATTGAAGCTCTTCCTTGCAACCTTGGAGTGATTTGAAGCCATTGAAGCTCAAGGAGAGTTCTTGGAAGCCATCTACAAGCTAGGAGCTCATCATCAGCCACCATTTGGATCCCAGAACCTGTTCAACCACGGATTTAAGCTTCTAAGGTAGTTTCTTGTGTTAATCTATAGTTAGATCGCACATGCAATGGGTAACAACCCACATGCAACTCTGTTTAGTTATTGTGCTAGAATGTGTTGGTGATTTGATGTATTAGATGAGTTAGATCTACTGATTTTGAAGTCTAAGATGTTAGATTTGAGTTTTGGTTTAGTCATTGGTTGATTTGATAATGTTTTGGTGCACTTGCCATAAAAGGAAACTTTTATGTTGCAAGTCTTCGATTTGTGATGATCTAGACATGTTAGACATGTCTAGATATTGTTAAATATGTATTGAAGTGTTTAGAAACACATTGGGATATTTGATTTTGTCAAAAACTTGGTTTTATAGAAACTTACTAAAAATGGAAACTTTTATAAATCAAAAGAGGGCTTTTGATGTTTTAAAGAGTTTTGATGAACTTTGATTGTTGAAACATGTTTAGAAATGATTTCTAACATATTTGGAAACCTTGATTTGTGAAAACGAGCTTTTAAACAAGTACTTACTATTTTAGGAAACTTTATTTGGGCAAAACGGCATAAATGGTGGTTTATGCGCAAACGATGTGTTTTAAGTGTATAAACGTGTTTTTACAAACATACTAGAGTTATTAGTTTCATGAAATGGAATTTCATAACCACACTTTCCTAAATTGGAAACTTTCTAAAAATGGAAACTTATGTGACTAGAGTCATAGGATGCATATTAGTGTCTTATGTGCGTCAAGGCACATAAACACAACAATCGTGTCACCAACGATTCGTCGAGTCAACACAAGTCAACACGCACATACTCGGTTGAGCACACCGATACTTGGAGTTGTATGGAATACAACGCATCACAAAACACATACTCACACCTATATGATCATAGGTGCTTACTAGCAGGTGCTAGCTTTCGCAGACGCGAACACACGAAAACCGGAAACTGCACTACCAGGTGAGTTCACGGCCCCTTTTTACTTTTCTACCTTTGGGGGAGAAAACATTGCATCACAACTGTTTTAAACAACAACTCATTTTATTTATGTATGGACATGCTTTATCATTATATGTATATGTGTGGGCCCCTATCACGACTAAAAGTCCTCGCGATACTCCTCGGACCGTTAATAGCATAACGCCTAGCATGGTAATCTTGAATAGTACTATTTGGGCCTGACAAGCCCCACTACACCCGACTGGAGGTCGGAACAGTGCAATATTGACCAACACTTTGCCATAGTCTTGTGATGGACATGGCGGGAGGCACCCACTGTCAGCTTCGGTACCATCCATAATATAATATAACTGTATTGACTAGCTATCAATCGATACTGCATTGTAATGATATGTAAATATGCAAAACTCTTACTTTAAACATTTTGATGTTTGCTGCTTATGAAAAACCTGTGCTCTCACCAACCTTTGTGTTGACCCTTTTACTCGCATGTTTTCTCAGGTAGCTAAGGCACGCGCACAAGGATAGGATGCTAGAATGGGGTCCCATGCATCAGCTTTAGTGTCTTAGATCATCGATAACATTTAACATTTTTACTTGGTTATGTCTTGTATTGATAAACAACTTTCTATCGCTTCCGCAAACTTTAAATTTATGATGTTCTGAAAACTGTTTTAAAATAACGCTTCCGCAACTTACGAACTGTATTTGTTTTGAGATTGTATAACTTCCGCAACTCTGATTTTGCAAATCGATTTATCCATGTAATTGGATGTACGTATATAACCAGACATGTAGGTCTCGCATGTTGTGTGACCAGAGACTGCGATCCTGACAATCTGTTGATGCTCGCGCCCCAGGAAGGGACGAGATCTCTCGGGGTGCGACAGTTCAATTGGAATCAATTGGTTCGGCTAATACCATATAGGGGAACCGGGTAATCATAGGTTAAATGAATTAATTTCTGAAATCTATTACATATGCTGAAACATGCTAACTGGTAAGGAGTGGGTGTGTGGAGTTAGGGGTCATGGGTTCGAACCCGGGCTCTAACTGTTTTTGGATTTTAAAACCATTCTTGGTATTTTGATCATAATTTATTCGTTTTAACTCCGATTCGACTCGTTCGAATTGCGTTAGAACAAGAATTCAATTCCGAACATATTAGAATAATAAGATTTATATTTTAAACCGAAAATGAAATCGCGTATAATTACGCTTGTTTAAATAAAATCATAAGCGATGATATGATTTTATTATACGATTTCAAAGTCACGCATACATACGTATGTACATTTCTAACACTCTAACATACGTGTGTTGACACGTATGTGATTTCAAGCACAAAACGATATCCCGAATAACACTACGTTATTATTTAAACACAGGTTCTTCGTAGAGGACTTTCTACGCGAGTTCAAGTGTTTGATCATTCTATTCACAATCAAAGGTGCGTACACGGCCCTTTCTTATTTTAACTGTTTTGGGGGAGAAAACATGTGCAACAAACACTTTTAGATACATATCACTTGCATGAGTTAGCTGTTTACATTGAGTGCAAACATAGCATTACAAGTCCTTACATTTCGAACCGTTTAGTTTGCCGTAGTGCAAAGCGTGGTAGTTGGAAATAGATCTATTAGGTTTGACAAACCTCACTAGGTAGATGGGATCTACGCAAGTGTTTGACTAGCCAATTCACATTACTATTGTTTGTGCTAGACAATAGTGGCAAGGCAAAACATGCGTTAGCATGCAACAGTCAGTTTCGGTGTCGACCACTTATGTAAATAGTATAAATGACTAGCTATCATGACTATGCATGTGTGATTATGTTATCTGCAAACATTTTGTTCAAACAGTTGTTTCAAACATTTGTGAATGCTTAAACCTGTGTATGCACCAACCTTTGTGTTGACTTGATTACATGTTTTCTTAGGACTCTAAGGTACACAAGCAAGCAAGCATGGGCTAGGAGATCGAGTCGCATGCATGTTTTTACATTTTTGCTATTTGGATTTGAACATTTGAAACTTTGCATTGTAATTTACAGTTTTCAAACCGTTATGGTTGTTTATGTTTTAAAAACGCTTCCGCAACGTAGAACTTTGATATTACAGTTTTAGACTAAAGTATGTTTTGAAAATCATATAGAGGTCTTTGTTATGTCTATTGGTCTGAGATCCTGGTTTGTCACGTCCCAAACGGTATGATTCCGTTAGTTGAAAATTGGGGGTGTGACAGATTGGTATCAGAGCCAGGTTATAGCGAACTAGGATTGCATTAGTAGACTTAGACTATAACTGTTAGACATTAGACACTTGTTTACACAACTGCTTTTGCCTAGTATTTACATATGGTCTTATGTAACAGATATGGCAGCACCGCCACCACCGTACGTGATCGTATCTGATGACGAGGAGCCGATAGCTCCAGCATTTCAGGACCATGAGGAGGATCCGGAGGAGGATCCCGTAGAGGACCCGGACGAGGACCCGGACGAGGACCCGGAGGAGGAGGATCCTGAGGAGGAGCCACAGAGGAACCCAGAGAAAGCACCTGTGGAGGATTCTTCCGAGGAGTCTTCGTATCGTATGCCACCTAGGTTTCGTGCCTGTAAGAGGCCACACTTCGAGTCAGATGATATCGCCTGATTGACATGGGAGTCAAAGTGGGCGAACGATCGGATTGAGCACATGGCACAGGAGCTTCGGGATGTAAACGCCCGATATGCAGAGCTTTATAGTGTGGTTCAGGGGATGGAGTCACACATAGTACATCTGACTACACGGATGCAAGAGGAAGAACATTGAGCCGACATTGCTGAGGGGAGGTTAATTGCACTAGAGGAGCAGTTTGTATCTGAGGCAGAGGAGGAAGAGGAGGAGGAGTTGGTACCAGTACAGGATGTTGATTCTGATGCTGACTCCACTATTGAGGATGCCTGATTTTCTTTATTTTATTTAAACTTATTAGGGGCGGGTTGTGTCCCTACATTAGATGTTTGGAAAACTTATGTTTTGATTTTGAAAGTATTGTACTCAAATCAGATTTTTATCTATTGAAAACTATTACTTATTGCCAACAGTTGTGTTGATTTCTACATTACCTGCTTGTTGTTGGTTGTATTGTTTACATGTTTCACATTGGACTTTGATAACACTCTAACATTTCTTTTAACTAGGAAGATAATGGCCAGTGAGAACATTCACATGACAGTTGCTGAGCTCAACGAGCTGATCAATAACAGAATCGCGGAGGCAATCGCGAACTACACTCAGACACACACCACAGGGCCACATGGTCCAGCAGGGGGATTGGTGAACCCACAGGCGTGCACGTTCAATATGTTCTTGGACTGCAAGCCACATAACTTCAAATGATCAGACGGAGCCATTGGACTCCTACGATGGATTGAGAAAGCCGAATCAGTGTTTGAGATGTGTAACTGTGCTGATGAGAATAAGGTTAAGTATGCTACTGGAACTTTGGAATTTCCAGCATTGACCTGGTGGAACTCAAATGTTCAAACTTTGGGATTGGGTGAGGCCAATGCCCTAACTTGGAATGGTTTCAAGACCTTATTGCAGGAGGAGTACTGTCCTCGCAGTGAGATGCAGAAACTGGAGGAGGAGTATTGGCACCTTAAGATGGAAGGGTCAAACATCGAGGAGTACACGACTCGGTCACATGAACTGGCCAGACTTCTACCTCACATGGCTACCCCAGCAAGCAAGTGGATAGAGAGGTACATCGGGGATTGGTGCCTCAGATCCAGGGATTGGTTACATCTGCAAATCCCACAACGATTCAACAAGCTGTTCGTTTAGCGCACCAACTGACTGATCAGGCAGTGTTACAGGGAACTCTGCCTAAAAGAACATCAGCTACTAAGGTGGGAGACCACAAAAGGAAGTGGGAAAGCAGTAACTCTAAGAATTTCAATCAACAGCCTTTTCAGCAGAACCGAAAGCAGGATTCAAACAAGTCTTATCACAACTCGAACAGTGGTCAGCAGTCATCATCATCAGGGGGGTATATTGGTAAACACCCAAAGTGCAACAAGTGTGGATTTCATCATGCTGGGAATCAGTGTGATAAGTTTAAGTGTCAACGGTGTGGCAAGGGAGGGCATGCAGCTAAGGATTGCCATGGAGAGCTGCAAAACAATTCCAACAACCAGAATAACAATCAGAACAACGCACCGAAGGGTTGTTTTGAGTGTGGTAAGCTGGGGCACTACAAAAAGGATTGCCCACAACTAAAGAAAGGCGGGACTAATGATGCAAATGGCAACGGCAACGGAAATGGCAATGGCACCAATAAGAACAACAACAACAACAACAATGGTGCTAGGGGCAGGGCGTTTGTGATTGGAGGGCGTCAGGCACGGGAGGATCCCAACATTGTCACGGGTACGTTCCTTTAAAATAATCACTATGCCTCTATGCTATTTGACACTGGTGCAGACCGGAGTTTTGTGTCTAGTTCATTCTCTAAGTTGCTAAATGTTAGTCCCACTGCCTTAGAAAATCCATACACTGTAGAATTAGCTGATGGCAAGTTAATTGTAGTTGAACAAATCCTTAAAGGATGTATCCTTGATTTGATGGGTCAGACATTGGAAATTGATCTTATGCCTATCACTTTTGGCTGTTTTGATGTAGTCATTGGCATGGACTGGTTGTCCAAACACCAGGCTGAAATAGTATGCCATGAAAAGATCGTTCGTATACCTCTTCCACATGGGGAGACATTGTATGTACAAGGTGAGAAGAGCAGTACGCCACTGCGTCTCATATCTTGTATGAAAGCACACAAATGTCTGCGTAAAGGTCATACAGCAGTTATAGCACTTATAACTGAGAAGCCAATGGCGGAGAAGAAGATCGAAGACATCCCAGTGGTTTGTGAATTTCCTGAAGTATTTCCAGAAGACTTACCGGGATTACCACCTATCAGACAAGTGGAATTATGAATGACCTTACACCAGATGCAGCATCGATAGCTAGGGCGCCTTATCGACTTGCACCTTCTGAGATGCAAGAGTTATCTACACAACTGCAAGAGTTGTTAGATAAGGGCTTTATACGACCTAGTTTTTCACCGTGGGGAGCTCCAGTCTTATTTGTTAAGAAGAAGGACGGGACTTTCCGTATGTGCATCGATTACCGTGAACTGAACAAGGTTACCTTCAAAAACCGGTATCCGCTACCTAGAATTGGCAATCTGTTCGATCAGTTGCAAGGTTCGAGTTACTACTCGAAGATTGATCTCAGATCGGGTTATCATCAACTCAGAGTTCAAGTAGAAGATATTCCGAAGACAGCATTCAGGACGCGCTATGGCCATTATGAGTTCTTGGTCGTGCCATTTGGGTTGACAAACGCTCCAGCTGTATTCATGGATTTCATGAATCGTGTTTGTAAACCTTATCTTGATAAGTTTGTCATTGTTTTCATTGATGACATTCTAATCTATTCCCAGACTAAGGAGGAGAATGCTGAACATCTCCGATTGCTACTAGAGTTGTTGAAACAAGAACAATTGTACGCTAAGTTCTCGAAATGTGACTTCTGGATGCGAGAAGTTCAATTCTTGGGT
This sequence comes from Mikania micrantha, assembly GCA_009363875.1. Classification (NCBI taxonomy): domain Eukaryota; kingdom Viridiplantae; phylum Streptophyta; class Magnoliopsida; order Asterales; family Asteraceae; genus Mikania; species Mikania micrantha. Next base: position 43,948,301 of record CM018694.1, on the reverse strand, counting down.
CATATAGTCAATGAAAAGGGTATCCATGTTGATCCAGCAAAGATTAAAGCGATTAAGAATTGGGAAGCACCAAAGACTCCTACCGAGGTACGACAATTCCTTGGTTTGGCGGGTTATTACCGACGATTCATTGAGGGTTTCTCAAAGATCGCTCAACCACTTACAGCTCTTACGCACAAGGGAACGAAGTATAACTGGACGGATAAACAGGAAGCTGCATTCCAGTTATTGAAACAGAAACTCTGCAGTGCACCGATTCTGTCCCTACCGGAGGGGACGGAAGACTTTGTGGTGTATTGTGACGCATCTGCTCTGGGTTTGGGATGTGTGTTGATGCAACGTGATAAAGTGATTGCTTACGCTTCAAGGCAGTTACGACCACATGAAAAGAATTACACTACTCATGACTTGGAGTTAGGAGCAGTGGTATTTGCCTTGAAGATTTGGAGGCATTACCTATATGGAACCAAGTGTACCATCTACACTGATCATAAGAGTTTGCAACATATCTTTGATCAGAAGGAGCTTAATATGAGACAGCGACGATGGGTCGAGTTGTTGAACGACTACGAGTGCGCAATCAAGTATCATCCGGGAAAAACTAATGTAGTAGCTGACGCTTTAAGCAGAAAAGACACAACAGGAACAAAACGGGTTCGCGCACTTATGATGACGATACAAACTGACTTACCTGACAAGGTACGCAGCGCTCAGCTTGAAGCCTTAGAAACGGATAAATTGGTACAAGAATCCTTACGAGGGATGGAAACACAATTGGATGTAAAGCCTGATGGAATTCGTTATTTCATTAACCGACTGTGGATACCTTTGCATGGTGGTTTAAGGGAACTAATGATGGATGAAGCACACAAGTCTAGATATTCAGTCCATCCGGGATCAGACAAGATGTATCATGACTTGAAGGCACTGTATTGGTGGCCTCACATGAAAGCTGACATTGCTAGATACGTTAGCAAATGTTTGACTTGTTCGAAAGTCAAAGTGGAATATCAGAAACCATCTGGTCTGCTGCAACAACCAGAAATACCCATGTGGAAATGGGAACAGATTTCGATGGACTTCATTACTAAGTTACCCCGTACACCGAGTGGTTGTGATACGATATGGGTAATTGTCGATCGATTAACGAAATCTGTACATTTCTTAGCAATCAAGGAAACCGAAAAGATGGAGAAACTGACTCGTATTTACATCAAGGAAGTGGTAGCACGACATGGCGTGCCAATTTCCATCATATCAGATCGGGATGCTCGATTTACTTCCAACTTTTGGAAATCACTTCATAAGTCATTAGGAATTCGTTTGGATATGAGTACCGCATATCATCCACAGACTGATGGTCAGAGTGAACGCACGATTCAAACGCTCGAGGATATGTTACGAGCTTGTGTAATTGACTTTGGTGATAGCTGGGAAAACCACTTACCGTTAGTGGAATTCTCTTACAACAATAGTTATCATACAAGCATTCAGGCAGCACCGTTTGAAGCATTGTATGGTCGTAAATGTCGTTCACCAGTTTGTTGGGCTGAAATTGGTGACAGTCAGATTACAGGTCCTGAATTAGTACACGAAATGACAGAGAAGATAGTTCAAATCCTGAACCGTATGGCAGCGGCTCGGGATCGACAGAAGAGTTACGCTGACAAACGTCGTAAACCATTGGAATTTCAAGTGGGAGACCGAGTTCTTCTAAAGGTATCACCTTGGAAAGGTGTGATACGATTCGGCAAGCGCGGGAAGCTTAGTCCACGTTACGTAGGACCTTTTGAGATCCTGAAAAGGATTGGTCCAGTTGTGTATCAACTCAAATTACCGGATGAACTCAGTGGAGTTCATGATGTCTTTCATGTTTCAAACTTGAAGAAATGTCTTTCTAACGAGACATTGATTGTACCGTTGGAAGAAATACAAGTAGACGAGCAGTTGCGATTCATTGAAGAACTGGCTGAAATCATGGACCGAGAGGTCAAACAGCTCAAACAAAGCAAGATCCCGATAGTCAAAGTTCGTTGGAATTCAAGACGTGGTCCTGAATTCACATGGGAAAGAGAAGATCAGATGATGAAGAAGTATCCTCATCTGTTCAAAACAACAACTACAAACACTGTGAAGACACGTTAAATTTCGGGACGAAATTTCCTTCAACAAGGGGATGACGTGATGCTTCACACATCAACATTTCAGATTTCAAACTGTAAGCACAAACACTTTATTCAATTGATTTTGTTACAAACATTTGTGCTACATTACACTTTTATGTGCTACATTTCATATGTTACATGTTATGGTAGTACATGCATGATTAGTTACACACATTTTGCTATGTGCGAGGTTACATAGTACAAACAGTTGCAAACACTCACTATGTGCAAAGTAACACAGCACAATATGATCAAACACAAACAGTCACAGTTAGGTGAACTAGCTAGAGTACACGCAAACAGTTACATGGAACGATCACACTTAGTTATGATGTTGCAAACATTGAATTTGGTGTGTGAGTACACACAAGCACACAGAATGATCAGACATCACACCAACACGTACAATTTGAACTCACAAGTAGTTCCCTAACTGCTTCTAACATTTTACAATTTTCGGGACGAAAATTCCTTCAACAAGGGGATGATGTGACAATCCGACTTTTCAGGTTAATTCAGTTAACTGAAAACTATCAAAAATCGATTATTATATAAGGATTATAGTGGGATTAGCTTAAAGTATTTAATTTTGACTTGCATAGTCAAATTTCGAATTATGGATTCAATTAGGAATTGAAATCACTTTCAATAATCAACTATAGTGAATTTAACTATCTTAGGTTACTTTATTATGGTTATAAGCATGTAGTATATAAGGTGTATTGTGGGGATCAAACAAAAGTAAGATTTTGACTTTAGAAAGTCAAAATTCGAGCAAAGGATGCAACAAAATTCGAAATTCGCATCATCAAGCAATTATGGCCGAATTAAAACTGTTATAATCAACACCTTAATAATTTATAACAGTTACCAGGTGTTATTAATATCATTATCGATCGAATTAATGACCTAATGAGATCAAGAGTCGAAACCGTCCCTCATCATTGTCAAATTCGCATAATTCGGTTTCAACTCACACAATTGAAGTCTAAGAACTCCCAATCGGCACTTTTAGAGGGATTATCACAAGACAATTCAATCTTAGAAGCTCTGGCTAGAGGATTCGATCGTGAGGTGACCGAAATCTAACCTAGAAGTCGATCTCTTTCAATTGATCATCAAAACAAGTAAGTTCTCGTTCCTACACCTTCTAAAACAGCCGACTAAGAATATCCCTAACACAATTTCATTTAAGGATTTCGAATTGAATGATTCGTGGATCTAGGGTTCATCTCAAAAACGAGTTTGGGGTTTTTTAATCAAACGAACTTTAAAATCGAATCAATTATCATCCTTAGTTTCAGAAGGATTCGTTTATGGAAGTAACTATATCAATTTCATGAAGCAATAACTATCTCTATGATTTCAAGTATTAGGGTTCTTCGAATATGAGGAATTGGGGGTTTTAGTGTAAACGGATTTTAAAATGAAATTAAACTACATTAGTAAGTTCAGAGAATGTCGATCAAGCATAAACTCATGATGATTTATGGTCTTAACATCGAATTGTTTGGTTTTGATTATTAGGGCTTATGTAAAGAACCCGTTTGGGGGTTTTGATCAAAACGACTTTAAAAATTTGATCAAATCACACAGAGTGGTGCGAAACCTTATGTTGGATGTTATCCCTCTGTTAATTTCAGCAAACAACAACAAATTGATAGACTTCATATTCTAGGGTTTGTTAGTTAAAAAGATTTGGGATTTTCTAAACAACTGGGATTAAAAGTTCGATTAGATTACACAGAGGAGTTCGTTTGGATAGTAGGATGAAAAGCCCCATGGATTCGAGTTCTGATATATTCGAATTTGGTTCAATGGATTTGAGAAATGGAGTTGTTCGAACCGGATTTAGTTAGGGATTGAATTGAGGTGTTTATCTCGATCAGTGGATGAATTAAAACCGCATATAGATGTGATTAGATCCATAGGACAAAAGCCCCATGGATTAGGAATGGATCGGATTCGATATAGGGTTCAATTGGAATCAATTGGTTCGGCTAATACCATATAGGGGAACTGGGTAATCATAGGTAAAATGAATTAATTTCTGAAATCTATTACAAATGCTGAAACATGCTAACTGGTAAGGAGTGGGTGTGTGGAGTTAGGGGTCACGGGTTCGAACCCGGGCTCTAACTGTTTTTGGATTTTAAAACCATTCTTGGTATTTTGATCATAATTTATTCGTTTTAACTCCGATTCGACTCGTTCGAATTGCGTTAGAACCAGAATTCAATTCCGAACATATTAGAATAATAAGATTTATATTTTAAACTGAAAATGAAATCGCGTATAGTTACGCTTGTTTAAATAAAATCATAAGCGATGATATGATTTTATTAAACGATTTCAAAGTCACGCATACATACGTATGTACATTTCTAACACTCTAACATACGTGTGTTGACACGTATGTGATTTCAAGCACAAAACGATATCCCTAATAACACTACGTTATTATTTAAACACAGGTTCTTCGTAGAGGACTTTCTACGCGAGTTCAAGTGTTTGATCATTCTATTCACAATCAAAGGTGCGTACACGGCCCTTTCTTATTTTAACTGTTTTGGGGGAGAAAACATGTGCAACAAACACTTTTAGATACATATCACTTGCATGAGTTAGCTGTTTACATTGAGTGCAAACATAGCATTACAAGTCCTTACATTTCGAACCGTTTAGTTTGCCGTAGTGCAAAGCATGGTAGTTGGAAATAGATCTATTAGGTTTGACAAACCTCACTTGGTAGATGGGATCAACGCAAGTGTTTGACTAGCCAATTCACATTACTATTGTTTGTGCTAGACAATAGTGGCAAGGCAAAACATGCGTTAGCATGCAACAGTCAGCTTCGGTGTCGACCACTTATGTAAATAGAATAAATGACTAGCTATCATGACTATGCATGTGTGATTATGTTATCTGCAAACATTTTGTTCAAACAGTTGTTTCAAACATTTGTGAATGCTTAAACCTGTGTATGCACCAACCTTTGTGTTGACTTGATTACATGTTTTCTTAGGACTCTAAGGTACACAAGCAAGCAAGCATGGGCTAGGAGATCGAGTCGCATGCATGTTTTTACATTTTTGCTATTTGGATTTGAACATTTGAAACTTTGCATTGTAATTTACAGTTTTCAAACCGTTATGGTTGTTTATGTTTTAAAAACGCTTCCGCAACGTAGAACTTTGATATTACAGTTTTAGACTAAAGTACGTTTTGAAAATCATATAGAGGTCTTCGTTAAGTCTAATGGTCTGAGATCCTGGTTTGTCACGTCCCAAACGGTATGATTCCGTTAGTTGAAAATTGGGGGTGTGACACCAGCCGATATCCCACCACATACCGAACCACATAGTATATTGTTGTTAATGATAATTAAGCGTTTCATCACAAACACCGACTCCCATACCTGAACCTTCTGAAAATGATTACCTATGAATACCCAAAATGACAACCTTAACCTAACCGGCAACCACCTATACTATCCAGCCAAGTATGCTTATATATAGGGCATACGTAGGGGAACAAGCCCCAGCCGACATCCCACCACATACCGAACCACATAGTATATTGTTCCTGGTGATAATTATGCGTTTTATTTCATACCATCATCATATTTGATTTTGAGTTCCACAAATTGAAATTCTACCGATTTCTTGAGTTCATCACGTATTCATGATCAACCATAGCATTTGTAGAAACATGATATTAAATGCTTAATTAAATGAATAATTAATCATTTAAATACAACTAAGACATGATGATTGGGCCTTATTTGACTCAATCAATTAGTCTTAGTTGTTGGTGGTGTCCATCTCGTATCGTCCCACACATGGCCCATATCAGGCTGGACCCAAATGAGTCTCCCCGTATGTGTCAAGACTTTCATGGTATGCCCATATCAGCTTGACCTTCAGGTCTACTGTACATGTCGGGATTTTAGGATATCCTTTGATTAATATTTTCCTCTGCTGCTTTGCATTTTGTATGCTTGTTTGCTTGTTTGATTGTCTGATTGGTTGATTGTTTGATTGGTGCCCATATCAGCATGACCCACAAGATCTACTGTATGTGTCGGGACTTTACGATTGTTTTAACACGTGGTCTCGATCGATATATAATTGACAGCCACCTATGTCTAATAGCTTTAGCATACAAGTTTATTGCATTCACATAGCCTAGCCTAGCCTTTACGTATCTTATGCACAAGTACTAGCTTCACAACCGGAAACCCATTCCGTTTGTCTTAGCATTTCAAGCATTCAAGTGTTTAAAGCACTCCAAGCATTTCAAGCATATCAAGCATTTCAAGCGTTTCAAGCGTTTCAAGCATATCAAGCATTTCAAGCGTATCAAGCATTCCTAGCGTATAAGTCTTTCTGAGTTTAAGTATATAAGCTTTTGAAAGTATAATTTATAACAACATTTCAGAGTTTTAGTATTTGTTTTCTAAAGAATTTAAAGCATCAAAAGTTTAAGCATCCAAGTATAAGTGTATAAAGCATTAGCATTAAGAATAAGTGTAAAAGCTTATAAGAAACATTTAAACATTTATTCAAAATATTTAAATATGCTTCTCAATCCCGAAGAAAACAAAATAGTTTGAAAAGGGAAAACTGAACTCACATGTATTGCTAGTTAATGAATCACAACACGTAATGCACACTCGTTAATTGTAGCTTAATGTAACATCAGTGCCGGAACCGTTACCGGAACAGTGATCTCTACAGTACATGAACAGTAAAACAGGTATGAATCATACACATTTCAGTAATTTTCATATTCATATCATTTATCATTATCATGGTGAGTTGTCATAGAACAGTTTCAGACACATTTAACAGAAAACACAGTTCAGAACAACGGTTCTTGAGTCGGATAATTATCTGGCAACACAGAATCATTATGTGATTATTTGCTTATGAATTATTATGTATAAACGTATGTGAGGTTTTATAGAACAAAACACACGAATATTGTTATGTGAATGCTAAATTGACGGGTTATTCGTATAGGTGACGATCTGTCCGAATATATCTGAAAGTTTAACGTTCTGAATGATATTCTATAATTAGAAAACAAGGTTGAAAAGTATAGTTATCGCCGTGTTCGTACGGGTGACGATTCGAACGCATACGTGCGACGACCGTACATTTCGATTTAAACAGTTAATTTTGTTTCTAATTTTTTTATAGATAAGAAAATATTAGTTAATTTATTAGGAATTACAACCTAGAATAATTAAATGATTTATAATTTTATAATCATGTCGTTTCGTCGCGAAAACTACACGATCTGGCATTTTACGCGAAACCGATCGAGACCGAACCATCGGGTATCGGTGATACATTAAATGAGAACATTTAATGCATCACCAACCATCACCAACTCAAATTTTTCCTCTCTCTCGTCACTCTCTCTCTAGCTCTTTCTCTCTCTAGAAAATTCCTCCTTCTCTCTACGATTTTGTGAAGACCCCTTGGCGGATTCGAGAAATTTTGGTGCCAATACGATCCTCTCAACGCATAGGACACGGAAGTACAAGTTGCTAGAACATTTATCCATAAGATTTGAGGTAAATCACATGTTTATATTCGGTTTTTTTTAGGGTTTTTCACGAATTTATGAGCTTTGCGATTACAATTAATATTGAGCACTTAAAATACAAAGATCAGGGTATTATATAGGTTTGGGTGTTGTTAGGAGTGAGTTGTGACAGGTTCGAGGTCTCAAGAAGAAGAGGGGAAGCCATGGAAGCTTGCAGGTTCGTGAGGAACCTTTGGCTGCGTCGCACAGGTCTTAGCCGAACCCTTTGGGGGCAACGAACCTTAGGTTGTGCAAACGAACCCTTGGAAAGAGGTATACGAACCTTAGACAGCTGGTACTAGGAGGGCCGAACCATCTTCTGCACCGAACCCTGGGGGGGGGTTTGCTTCACGAACCTGTCATCATAAAAGGATGCCTACAACGAACCTGCATGGAGCAGCAACGAACCCTGTTTCATTATGAGTATGCAGCAACGAACCCTGTGGCTCCTATGTACCGAACCTGTGACCACCCACCTATTGACCGAACCTTAAAACTCATGTCATGAACCCTTACTCTCCGAACCCTGCAAATGAAAACACACGAACCCTCAAATCAAATCAGTAGCCGAACCCTACATGGAACACATAGGTTCGTTTAACTCCCATTAGAGCCGAACCCTTGGCCGGTTTAGCATAGGTTCGCTGCCCTGGACCATCAGTCGAACTTAGGGATTATTTAATGTGGTTAATATGGACTAGGATCAAAGAGACAAATGCTATAACTTAGGAAATGGGTAGTGAACCATTAAATCTAGCCATTTCATGAGAAATTGATCATATAAGTTGCATGCAATGAGTGCATGTGGATCAATCATATATACATGTGTGTTTGCATAAACAAGGATGAAACCCTAATCATGCATGCATAGGTGTAACTAAAGGTGCAACATATAAGGAAGCCACATTGGGGGATAGAAGTTATAAAATTAATATTCTAATTTCATATTAACAACTCACAATGAGTGGTTAACATGAATAACTTGGATATCTACGTCATATGGACAAAACATTTGTGATTATGATCAAGGGTGAATCAAGAGTTTGTTATTGGGTTTAAATGGGCCCAATGGGACTTAATTAAGTCCATCAAGTGTTAAACGTTTAATTAAATTTTTGTATTGATGTTTTAAATATAAAATTGGAAGCACGAATGTTTCCAATTAAAATTAATAAGTGTCATTGATTTCTTCAAAGTTTATTTAGTTATAAAAGTTAGTTTTAATATCATTGATTTGGGATTTTGTTATAAAATAGACAATTTATTTGTCTGGATTTTAAAAGAAAAATAAAGGAAACTCTGCCGAAAATTTCTAAAATATAAAAGTAAGTAATTATAATAAACATGGGATTGGGATCAAAAAGGGGTAACTAAGATAGGTTAGATCTTAGATGCACCTAGTAATTAGACACTTAGTTGCACACACAACAAGACCAAACCGTAGGCACAACGACTATTACGCGTACTTATTATATTCGAATTCTTATAAAATAACTCAGGAACCGAAGATACTTAGCTTATATACAGGAGCGCGCATTTTGAGTTAGATCAAATTTCATAGCAGCACAGGTGAGTTCATTGCCCCTTTTCTAACATTTTTGTTTTAAAACGCGGGGCTGAGAAGCATGCGTAAACTGTTTATTTAAATTGTTTACTTAAATGCTTTTAAATTTACATGTTTTACATATATATAAATGTTATCCTAGACCATGTCTAGGAAGATTTTATGCGGGTTTACTAACCGATTTACTTATAAATTAAGTGAGTAATCGAGTTAAACTAAACATTTCAACAAATCAAAACATTTCAAACAAATCAAACGAGACATTTTGACAAAACAAGGGTGTGAGTTCAAGGAATCAAATCAAACATTTTGACAAATCAAGTGGATGAATTCAGGGAATCAAATCAAACATTTTGACAAAACAAGTGTGGGACATCAAGACATTAACAAAACAATCTTTGCAAAGACAACATTCAATGTTCTACAAACCAAGTGTTTGTTGAATAACGAATCAAGTGTACAATCGATCAATGAATCTTGTATTCTATGATCAACACATCAAGTACATCTTGTGACATAATCAGACGAATCATTAAATCATTTTTAAGGGATAGTATGGGAAATATCAGAGATAACATACGCCAACACATTGAATCCAGAAATCCTATATTTCAAGAAGTCCTAGCTAGACTGATTGACTTGTAGGTCTTATGTTTGAGGATATTTACAGAATTCCCTAACTACTAAGTACCTAGATTGACAGACTAGTCTACTCGAGTATGACCAAAGGCCCCAATCATATGGACTTAGATTTTATTAAATGTTTACTTACTTGTTTAATTAAGCATTTATAACTGTTTATACAATTGTATGGTTGATCATATTGTGTGATGAACTTGTGAAATCAATATGGATTTCAAATGATTGTAGTGACAGGGACAACAAACAGAAGAACTTATGGGATTGTGTTAAGGGTAAAAATGCTTAATTGTCATTAACAGCAGTGTCATATGCATATTAGTATGTGGTGGGATGTTGGCTAGGGCTTGTCCCTTACATATGCCCTATATATAAGCATACCGATGTGGATATTACATGTGGTGTTAATGAGGTTAGGGTCTTTACCAAAGGAGGTTTTCAAATCATTTTCAACTACTAAAACTATATGAACTCACCAACCATGTGTTGATTTTATTTTTGCATGACTTCTCAGGTGACGAACAGGTCAACTAGGAAGCTTATGCTTTTGGGCTAGGATTTCATATAGAAGACTAGTATTTTGGACCTGCATACTTTTGAAGACATCATTATTCAATTTATTTTGTATATCTTGTGTAAATACAAGATATTCATTTTATGATGTTTACAATAGATTTACATTGTTAAATTCTAAACGTTACTGATGTAATTTAACTTTGTAATTCTATTTTACTTAGCATTTCTCATTTATATCATGTGCAATGTAAACAATCTGATCACTTCCGATTATCATTCTCGATATCGCGCCCCGGGAACCTTCCGCCCGTCGGGGAAACCCGATCCTACCCCGCCGGCTCGGGGTGTGACAGATTGGTATCAGAGCCATGGTTATAGAGAAATATAGGTCACTTATTTAAATGGTTTGGCCTAGACTATAACCTAGGGACCCTGCATGTAGAGAACATAGGACTTAAGACTTATTTGCATATTGTCTTCTATATTCGATCATTGCACTAACCGATAACTTTATTGGTTATGATCAGAATGCCTCCGCGAAGACAACCTCCTTTGATACAGCTACCACCACAAGACTTGGCTCCACACTCCTCCACACCGTCTCCGAATGACTCTCCACCACCACCTCCTCCACCTCCTCCTCCCCCTCCTCCATTGATTACTCAAGCATCTGGTTCAGGCACAACACCGACCATGGATCCTGCTACTATCGCTCTGGTGACGTTACTGAGTAGCCAGATGACGAATCAGATGAAAGAAGCCATACCGGAGATGTTCCTTCGTCTTCGTAATGAGATCCTCAATACTGGCAACACATCAGGAGAAGCCAGTGGAAATACTGGAGATTCCTCTCATTACTCCTACAAGTCCTTTGTAGGATGTAAACCACCCAGTTTTAGTGGGTCTGAAGGAGCCGTTGGATTAATCCAATGGATTGAGAAGATTGAGGCAACATTGGATCTTTGCAGCTGCCCCGAACACCACAAGGTCCGTTACTCAGCGGGAACATTCAACAAACGGGCTCTGACATGGTGGAACGGTCAGATCAATGCCCGGGGAAGAGAAGAAGCTATGGCAATGTCATGGGAAGACTTCAAGACACTGCTGCGAACAGAATTCTGTCCCAAGAATGAACTGCAGAAGTTGGAGGTTGAACTATCCAACCATGTGATGAAGGGGGCTGATCACATGGGGTACACTACTCGTTACCACGAGTTAGTTGCTTTGGTACCTGACATGGTACCAACATTGGAGAAAAGAATAGATAGATATGTGGGTGGACTTCCCGCCTGCATACAGGGTATGGTTGTTTCAGCCAACCCTACTACTGTTGAATCTGCAGTGAGACTGTCTGGGAAACTCACTGATCTCATGGTAGCCTCTGGAGTCCTAAAGAAGGAGGCTGAACCCAGCAAGAACAAAGCTGAGTCTTCCAAGAAACCCCACCACCATCAGAAGAAGAAACAGAAGACCATCAAGAACTACACGGTGGCCACACCTCTTCAACAAATAGCAGCAACACCACAAAACTCCAACCGCAAACCTTATACTGGCACGTTTCCTCTGTGTGCCAAGTGCCAGTATCATCACACTGCTGACACTCCCTGCAAGCATTGCACGGGATGTGGAAGAAAGGGCCATTGGGTCCAGTACTGCCGGATGACACCTAACCAAGCAGTCAACAATGCTGCTTTGGCTCTTCCCCCACCAGCTAATCAGAACCATGGTGGATGCTATAACTGTGGCGAACAAGGCCACTTTGCGAAGAACTGCCCGAAGAAGGCACAACCAGCAGTTCAAGCACCACGTGGACGAGCCTTCGCTATCGGAGCACCAGCTGCACGCCAGGACCCAAATGTGGTCACTGGTACGTTCCTCTTACATGAATTTTATGCATCTGTTTTATTTGATACTGGTGCGGATCAGAGTTTTGTCTCTGCCGATTTTGCATGCCAACTAGATTCCATAGAGGAATAGTTAGACTCTCCTTACATTATAGAAGTAGCTAACGGGAAACAGATCACAGTTAGTACAGTTTATAGAAATTGCCCATTGACACTTAATGGTCATACATTCACCATCGAATTGATACCGATGGAGTTGGGTAGTTTCGACATCATTGTTGGAATGGATTGGCTTTCGTCTAACCGAGTGGAAGTCATCTGTTCTGAAAAGCTGCTTCGAATTCCATTGCCGAGTGATCGCGTGTTGGAAGTTAAAGGGGATCAAGCAAAAAGAAGTGTCAAAATCATCTCTTGCATAAAGGCGCGTAAGTGCTTACAGAAGCGGTGCGTAGCGTTCTTGGCTCATGTGGTGGAAAAGGAGAAGAGTAAGAAGAAGATTCAAGACGTACCGGTGGTGAAAGAATATCCTGAAGTGTTTCCTGAAGACCTACCAGGTTTGCCACCTGTGCGGCCGGTAGAATTTCGTATTGACTTAATTTCTGGAGCAACCCCAGTTGCTAAATCTCCTTACAGGTTAGCACCTTCAGAGATGCAGGAATTGTCTAATCAGCTGCAGGAGCTGTTGGATAAAGGCTTCATTAGACCGAGCTACTCACCTTGGGGAGCTCCGGTCTTGTTCGTGAAGAAGAAAGACGGATCGTTCAGAATGTGCATAGACTACAGAGAGCTGAACAAACTAACCATCAAGAATCGGTATCCATTACCGAGGATTGACAATTTGTTTGACCAGCTGCAAGGGGCTCAATACTTCTCAAAGATTGACTTGCGGTCCGGATATCATCAGCTGAGAGTTCAAGATGAAGACATACCGAAAACGGCCTTCCGAACAAGATACGGGCATTATGAATTTATGGTGATGCCCTTCGGATTGACAAATGCACCAGCGGTTTTCATGGATCTCATGAACCGAGTGTGCAAGCCGTACTTGGATCAGTTTGTCATTGTCTTTATTGATGACATACTGATTTATTCCAAGACTAAGACGGAGTATGAACAACACCTCAGGAAGATCTTGGAGCTGTTGAAGGAAAAGAAACTCTATGCCAAATTCTCCAAGTGTGAATTTTGGCTAAGAGAAGTTCAATTTCTGGGACATGTTGTCAACAGCGAGGGAATACACGTGGATCCTGTCAAGATCGAGGCGATAAAGAATTGGGACACTCCGAAGACACCGACGGAGATACGGTCTTTTCTGGGATTGGCGGGTTATTATAGAAGGTTTATCTCAAACTTTTCTAAGATAGCTTTGCCTCTCACTAAGCTAACCCAGAAGAGTGAATCGTTTGTCTGGGAGCAGAAACAAGAAGATGCTTTTCAGACATTGAAACAGAAACTATGTAATGCTCCTATCCTATCACTTCCAGAAGGCTGTGATGACTTTGTTGTATACTGTGATGCCTCCCATCAGGGACTCGGTTGTGTATTAATGCAACGGGACAAAGTCATAGCCTATGCATCAAGACAGTTAAATTTCATGAGAAGAACTACACAACTCATGATCTTGAACTGGGAGCTGTAATCTTCGCCTTGAAGATTTGGAGACATTACTTATATGGCACCAAGTGTACCATATTCACTGATCACAAAAGTCTACAGCACATCTTTGATCAGAAGGAGCTCAACATGCGACAGCGCCGTTGGGTTGAACTTCTGAATGACTACGATTGTGTGATCAAGTACCATCCGGGAAAGGCGAACGTTGTAGCAGACGCCCTGAGCCGGAAGGAACGAGTCAAACCCCTACGTGTTAGAGCAATGGGGATAACCGTGCAGACCAGTTTAAGTGACAAGATTATTCAAGCGCAACAAGAAGCACTTGACCGAGATAATCTGAAGAAAGAACTTGATTGCGGAGCAGAGAAACAGTTCGACACGAAGTCTGACGGAATGATCTACTACCGGGAATGTGTATGGATACCGGCGGTAGATGAATTGAGGAAACTTATCTTCGATGAAGCACACAAGACTAAATATTCTGTTCATCCAGGTGCTGATAAGATGTACCAAGACTTGCGTGGATTTTATTGGTGGCCTGGAATGAAGAAGGACATAGCCGAATACGTCGGTCAATGTCTAACGTGTGCGAAGGTAAAGGCGGAACACCAAAGACCGTCCGGTCTATTGGAGCAGCCTGAGATTCCACTCTGGAAGTGGGAACAAATAGCTATGGATTTCATCACCAAGCTACCCCGCACTTCCAGTGGTCATGATACAATTTGGGTGATCATTGATCGTTTAACCAAATCTGCTCATTTCTTGCCCATGCGTGAGAACTTCACCATGGATAAACTGGCAAGATTATACATCAACGAGATAGTGGTACGCCACGGTGTGCCATTGTCTATTATCTCTGATAGAGATAGCAGATTTACATCAAGGTTCTGGCAATCATTGCAGAAATCTCTAGGGACACAGTTAAATCTGAGTACAGCTTACCACCCACAAACGGATGGTCAAAGCGAACGTACTATTCAAACCCTAGAGGACATGTTAAGAACCTGTGTATTGGACTTTTGTGGGAACTGGGACTTACATTTGCCACTAATTGAGTTCTCCTACAATAACAGTTACCACAGCAGTATAGGATGTGCACCATTCGAGGCTCTTTATGGCCGGAAATGTCGATCACCGATCTGTTGGACTGAAATTGGAGACAACCGAATAACTGGGCCAGAACTTATCTATGAAACCACTGACAAGATAGCTCAGATTCAAAGAAGACTACAAGCAACAAGGAGCAG
Source organism: Mikania micrantha (assembly GCA_009363875.1). Lineage (NCBI taxonomy): Eukaryota > Viridiplantae > Streptophyta > Magnoliopsida > Asterales > Asteraceae > Mikania > Mikania micrantha. Next base: position 43,933,117 of record CM018694.1, on the reverse strand, counting down.
ACAAAAGAGCTACGCCGACAAACGGCGCAAGCCGTTGGAATTCCAAGTGGGAGATCGTGTAATGTTGAAGGTATCCCCATGGAAAGGCGTTGTACGCTTTGGAAAGAAAGGCAAATTAGCACCACGATACGTGGGACCGTTCGAGATCATCGAACGTATAGGTCCTGTAGCCTATCGACTGAGGTTACCAGATGAACTCAGTGGTGTGCATGATGTGTTTCACGTCTCAAACTTAAAGAAATGCCTTGCTGACGAGTCTCTCGTCATTCCAATCGAAGAGATTCAAGTCGATGAACAGTTACATTTCATTGAAGAACCTTTAGAGATTATGGATCGCAAGGTTAAACAACTGAGGCGAAGCCGTATTCCTATTGTAAAGGTTCGATGGAATTCAAGACGCGGGCCCGAGTTCACTTGGGAACGTGAAGATCACATGAAGTTAAAGTATCCCCAACTGTTTGAAGAGGAAGCTGTACCTGATAACAACTCTTAAATTTCGAGACGAAATTTCTCTAACAAGGGGAGACTGTAACATCAGTGCCGGAACCGTTACCGGAACAGTGATCTCCACAGTACATGAACAGTAAAACAGGTATGAATCATACACATTTCAGTAATTTTCATATTCATATCATTTATCATTATCATGGTGAGTTGTCATAGAACAGTTTCAGACACATTTAACAGAAAACACAGTTCAGAACAACGGTTCTTGAGTCGGATAATTATCTGGCAACACAGAACCATTATGTGATTATTTGCTTATGAATTATTATGTATAAACGTATGTGAGGTTTTATAGAACAAAACACACGAATATTGTTATGTGAATGCTAAATTGACGGGTTATTCGTATAGGAGACGATCTGTCCGAATATATCTGAAAGTTTAACGTTCTGAATGATATTCTATAATTAGAAAACAAGGTTGAAAAGTATAGTTATCGCCGTGTTCGTACGGGTGACGATTCGAACGCATACGTGCGACGACCGTACATTTCGATTTAAACAGTTAATTTTGTTTCAAATTTTTTTATAGATAAGAAAATATTAGTTAATTTATTAGGAATTACAACCTAGAATAATTAAATGATTTATAATTTTATAATCATGTCGTTTCGTCGCGAAAAGTACACGATCTGGCATTTTACGCGAAACCGATCGAGACCGAACCATCGGGTATCGGTGATACATTAAATGAGAACATTTAATGCATCACCAACCATCACCAACTCAAATTTTTCCTCTCTCTCGTCACTCTCTCTCTAGCTCTTTCTCTCTCTAGAAAATTCCTCCTTCTCTCTACGATTTTGTGAAGACCCCTTGGCGGATTCGAGAAATTTTGGTGCCAATACGATCCTCTCAACGCATAGGACACGGAAGTACAAGTTGCTAGAACATTTATCCATAAGATTTGAGGTAAATCACATGTTTATATTCGGTTTTTTTTAGGGTTTTTCACGAATTTATGAGCTTTGCGATTACAATTAATATTGAGCACTTAAAATACAAAGATCAGGGTATTATATAGGTTTGGGTGTTGTTAGGAGTGAGTTGTGACAGGTTCGAGGTCTCAAGAAGAAGAGGGGAAGCCATGGAAGCTTGCAGGTTCGTGAGGAACCTTTGGCTGCGTCGCACAGGTCTTAGCCGAACCCTTTGGGGGCAACGAACCTTAGGTTGTGCAAACGAACCCTTGGAAAGAGGTATACGAACCTTAGACAGCTGGTACTAGGAGGGCCGAACCATCTTCTGCACCGAACCCTGGGGGGGGGGGTTTGCTTCACGAACCTGTCATCATGAAAGGATGCCTACAACGAACCTGCATGGAGCAGCAACGAACCCTGTTTCATTATGAGTATGCAGCAACGAACCCTGTGGCTCCTATGTACCGAACCTGTGACCATCCACCTATTGACCGAACCTTAAAACTCATGTCATGAACCCTTACTCTCCGAACCCTGCAAATGAAAACACACGAACCCTCAAATCAAATCAGTAGCCGAACCCTACATGGAACACATAGGTTCGTTTAACTCCCATTAGAGCCGAACCCTTGGCCGGTTTAGCATAGGTTCGCTGCCCTGGACCATCAGTCGAACTTAGGGATTGTTTAATGTGGTTAATATGGACTAGGATCAAAGAGACAAATGCTATAACTTAGGAAACGGGTAGTGAACCATTAAATCTAGCCATTTCATGAGAAATTGATCATATAAGTTGCATGCAATGAGTGCATGTGGATCAATCATATATACATGTGTGTTTGCATAAACAAGGATGAAACCCTAATCATGCATGCATAGGTGTAACTAAAGGTGCAACATATAAGGAAGCCACATTGGGGGATAGAAGTTATAAAATTAATATTCTAATTTCATATTAACAACTCACAATGAGTGGTTAACATGAATAACTTGGATATCTACGTCATATGGACCAAACATTTGTGATTACGATCAAGGGTGAATCAAGAGTTTGTTATTGGGCTTAAATGGGCCCAATGGGACTTAATTAAGTCCATCAAGTGTTAAACGTTTAATTAAATTTTTGTATTGATGTTTTAAATATAAAATTGGAAGCACGAATGTTTCCAATTAAAATTAATAAGTGTCATTGATTTCTTCAAAGTTTATTTAGTTATAAAAGTTAGTTTTAATATCATTGATTTGGGATTTTGTTATAAAATAGACAATTTATTTGTCTGGATTTTAAAAGAAAAATAAAGGAAACTCTGCCGAAAATTTCTAAAATATAAAAGTAAGTAATTATAATAAACATGGGATTGGGATCAAAAAGGAGTAACTAAGATAGGTTAGATCTTAGATGCACCTAGTAATTAGACACTTAGTTGCACACACAACAAGACCAAACCGTAGGCACAACGACTATTACGCGTACTTATTATATTCGAATTCTTATAAAATAACTCAGGAACCGAAGATACTTAGCTTATATACAGGAGCGCGCATTTTGAGTTAGATCAAATTTCATAGCAGCACAGGTGAGTTCATTGCCCCTTTTCTAACATTTTTGTTTTAAAACGCGGGGCTGAGAAGCATGCGTAAACTGTTTATTTAAATTGTTTACTTAAATGCTTTTAAATTTACATGTTTTACATATATATAAATGTTATCCTAGACCATGTCTAGGAAGATTTTATGCGGGTTTACTAACCGATTTACTTATAAATTAAGTGAGTAATCGAGTTAAACTAAACATTTCAACAAATCAAAACATTTCAAACAAATCAAACGAGACATTTTGACAAAACAAGGGTGTGAGTTCAAGGAATCAAATCAAACATTTTGACAAATCAAGTGGATGAATTCAGGGAATCAAATCAAACATTTTGACAAAACAAGTGTGGGACATCAAGACATTAACAAAACAATCTTTGCAAAGACAACATTCAATGTTCTACAAACCAAGTGTTTGTTGAATAACGAATCAAGTGTACAATCGATCAATGAATCTTGTATTCTATGATCAACACATCAAGTACATCTTGTGACATAATCAGACGAATCATTAAATCATTTTTAAGGGATAGTATGGGAAATATCAGAGATAACATACGCCAACACATTGAATCCAGAAATCCTATATTTCAAGAAGTCCTAGCTAGACTGATTGACTTGTAGGTCTTATGTTTGAGGATATTTACAGAATTCCCTAACTACTAAGTACCTAGATTGACAGACTAGTCTACTCGAGTATGACCAAAGGCCCCAATCATATGGACTTAGATTTTATTAAATGTTTACTTACTTGTTTAATTAAGCATTTATAACTGTTTATACAATTGTATGGTTGATCATATTGTGTGATGAACTTGTGAAATCAATATGGATTTCAAATGATTGTAGTGACAGGGACAACAAACAGAAGAACTTATGGGATTGTGTTAAGGGTAAAAATGCTTAATTGTCATTAACAGCAGTGTCATATGCATATTAGTATGTGGTGGGATGTTGGCTAGGGCTTGTCCCTTACATATGCCCTATATATAAGCATACCGATGTGGATATTACATGTGGTGTTAATGAGGTTAGGGTCTTTACCAAAGGAGGTTTTCAAATCATTTTCAACTACTAAAACTATATGAACTCACCAACCATGTGTTGATTTTATTTTTGCATGACTTCTCAGGTGACGAACAGGTCAACTAGGAAGCTTATGCTTTTGGGCTAGGATTTCATATAGAAGACTAGTATTTTGGACCTGCATACTTTTGAAGACATCATTATTCAATTTATTTTGTATATCTTGTGTAAATACAAGATATTCATTTTATGATGTTTACAATAGATTTACATTGTTAAATTATAAACGTTACTGATGTAATTTAACTTTGTAATTCTATTTTACTTAGCATTTCTCATTTATATCATGTGCAATGTAAACAATCTGATCACTTCCGATTATCATTCTCGATATCGCGCCCCGGGAACCTTCCGCACGTCGGGGAAACCCGATCCTACCCCGCCGGCTCGGGGTGTGACACTTAAGTATCTTCAGTACCAGAGTTGTTTTAAGAGGATTCGAATAATATAAGTATTTATAATAGACTGTAACATCTGTGCATATATTCATAGCAGTCATAGACAGTGTTAGTGCAATGTGTATTACATTCAATATGTCAATATGATTCAAGTGTTCATATACGTGTTTGTGTGTTATAGGAATTCTTTAATTAGGAACAAGTATGTATTATTTATTTACAGTCGATTTCGCTAGGCAAGAACAATATCGTATTATATCGAAACAGTGGTGGGACCGCGTCAGATAAGGCAGGTAGCTGGACTCTGGGGTATGCCCTATACATATACTGCGTTCGGTGTAATGGGATAGTGTTAGTGCGTAGTGTTTAGACGAATAGTATGACAAACTAATTACTCAAATAAAATCGTAACGCGTAAGCGAGACTGAGTATAGTTATGGGTGAAAATGCATAATGATACGAATGTTGAACTTATGATTACGAGTAAACGTCAATAAATAAATAATACGATCAAAAAACATACGCGATTGCGGGTATACACGTAATTGTATTTGTTTAACGGTCTGACAACGAACGAAACATAAAAATAATTAAAATATATTATTTTACATTTTTACAATTTTGAAACTCATCAAAATGATGAGAATAAAAACTATTTTATTTAAAACGCGTAAAATGCGCGTTACGTTCCGGAAATGCAAACCGAGCAACCGAAACGAACCCGAATACCGCTCGGACTATAAAAGCCTTGAAGGAGGCTATTTCCCTCATACTTTTCAGCCACAAGCCCTTCTCTCTCTAGATTTTCGTTCTCCACCTTCTCTCTAGAAATCCAAGCTTTAAACGCATGTAACTCGCTCGTTCTTCAACGGATTTCGGTGATTCTTGGACCTACGCGTAGCTCTCGAAGTCCTCTACACGAAAGTACAAGAGATCTGTGGAATTGTCTGGCCAAAATTGAGGTAATGATCCACGAAAATTCTGAAAAAATAGGGTTTTTGGGGTTGTGTTGATCGAATATGTTATCTAGCCGGTTTCCTTCGCTTTCCTCTTTGAAACCAATACACACGAGGTTCTAACTGTGGATGAGGACACCATTTTGATGGCTGAATCAAGAGTGGGAGCAAGAGATGGGACGTGAACCCACAGGTTCGTGATACACAGTGGCCGAACCTTCATGGTGTTAGGCAGTGGACGAACCTTATTCAGTCTCACGAACCCTGCGATTTGGCGAACCTTCAGTAGGCCCGAACCCTCCTGGCCGAACCTTGTGTGCACCGAACCATCTAGCAACGAACCTCCTTCCGGCGAACCTTTGCATGGTGACGAACCCTTCCATGCAAACGAATCTTGGACGGCCAGCACTAGCAACGAACCTGTCATATAGGAGCGAACCTAGGCGAACCTACTAGTGGCATGTGACCACCGAACCTTAGATCATGTAGCGAACCCTCGACTGGAACGAACCCTTCATCAGTCCGACGAACCTCTGTGATGCAGACGAAGCCCACATGCTGAACGAACCTTGATCCTTACATGAAATCCACGAACCCTTGGAACTCTTGCCGAACCCATGAGTGCAGCGAACGAATCTTAAGGTTCGTCGACCTAAGGAAGGCCGAACCTTTAGTCGAAACCCATAAGGTTCGCGGGAGTGTAGCCGGACCAAACCTTTTGTCTTTTATCTCTACCAGAACACCTAGAAGCCCAATACAATCACATAGTCCAAGCCATACTAATCGGCCCACTTCTTGGCTGCGGTCCATTAGTGATTCGGCCTACTTAACTAAGGCCCATACTATTCCATTTGATCCACATAATAGCCTTCGGCCCACTACATGGCCCATATGCCCATTGTTGGCCCAACATCACAACCGCATTGGCCCATGACAAACCAAAGAGGCCCATAATCATTATTTAAGCCCACCATGGTTTCGTGGGCTTAAGGCCCATTGTTTAGCCCACAACGTAAATATTTGTGAATTGATCATGAGTGGTTTAAGTTGCAACTTAACCTAATTAGGGGATCAAGTCATAAACCCAAATGCATTAAACAATTGGAACATCTTTTCACAATACATGTTAAACAAGAGTTATCAAAACCATAAACGCATGTTACTTTGATGTATACAAGTTATGCATAAAGGAATATGGAATATTCTTTTAACAAATCAATTATAAATCAAGTGACTCAATCATGACTTTCAAGTTCACACGACATTCCTAAACATGAGAACAAGTTATTCAAGATGATAATCAAAATCATGATAACATAAGTCAATCAATGAATCAAAGTTTATACAATCATAAATCTTATATTCTATGTATGATTACAATGATATAGGAACCAGTTAGAAGTCTTGTTTGCTACTTGCTACTTGTTATAGTTCAGAGTCTACTGTAGACAGGTGAGAACATTAGCCCCTCTTTTACTGTTTTAGAACTGTTTTGGGGTGGAACACATGATCAAATACTCTTATTTCAATCATATTTCATGATACAGGAATTATACTACTTTACAAATATTACAGGTTCACTGTACAAATTCAATGGATTCATCAACTGTTTTAAGGGATTTTATCAACTGTTAAACAGTTTCTGTTAAAAAGGTTTTATAAATGTTCTTTAAACTATTTTATATCAGTTTTTACTCAAATGGTTTTATAAATGATAAACACTTTTAAATAATGGAATTTATAAACTTTATTGCTTTAAACTCGGGCTTTCGTAAACAATATGTATTAAACCTTGTTACTATACAAGGATGCTATTCTATGTATTAAATCAAAGGTTTCAAACAAGGTATTCAACCAATAGTTTTCATGATGGTGTTCAAACAAAGGATTCAACTCATGGTGTTCAAACAAGAGTTTCAATTCATGGTATTCAATCAAGGTTTTCAAATCATGGTATTCAAACAAGGCATTCAATCAAAGGGTTTCAATTCAAGTTTTCAAAAGCATGGTATTCATCGTTGTGAACAAACTTATACACACATCAAGTTACATATTCATTTAGCATTAGTACTGGGTGATCACAACAAGGGAAAGAGGACACAATTGGGCAGACCAAGTTCTGGAGTTAGCTTTTAAATTTGTTTTAAAAGCTAACTGCAGGATTTGGTTACGTATGGTTTTATCAATGTTGCTGACTAATTATCTAACTCCAAACGTAGTTTGGGACTTGATTATATGTTGGTTTTTCTAGCAAACGGTCTTATGACGGTTTGGACACGTTTTACATAGTTGATGTTAGTTTGCGTTGCAACCATCCATGTATTTTTATTCACTGTTTATCATATATGCCTTACAATGCAAATTCATGTTTACAAATGTTAAACCTATTGTTCTCACCAACTACTTTTGTAGTTGACAGTTACTTTTCATGTGTTTCAGGTAATCAGGTTTAGATCATTTTCAAGGACAACTATGGGGACCATTCTAAGATAGAACAAGATGAAGAAACAAGCTAGGATGGAATAGAAACACATTAAATCCTATTTTTTTAATTGTCTTGTTTGTGTCTTATTTTGTAAACTATATTTTGGGTATGTAGTTGTCATTCTTTTGGTAGATAAATAGAATGTCTGTAACTAAACAATTGTCTAACCTTTATGAAACCTAGTAATGCATTGTGGTTGTTCTTATTCAATACTTGTGCATGATTCAACCATATCGTCACCGCGCCGTGGATTCCGCACTCGGCGCAGGGGGTGTGACAAGACGTATCAAAGGTTTTGGTCTCGGTGTGCAGCTATGTGTCCTAGATCTTACTAATGGGTTGCTATAACTTTCTCTAACTATTCTAAATGTATTATCCGTTTATAACCCTCATCCCATAGATAATCACAACTAAACCTAACTTACATAAGGTCTAGTTCAAATGCATTCATAGTCTTTTTAGGCAACATATATTTAATAAAACTCAATTTTACGTTAAATCCGTAAGTTAGAAATCAGTTCATTTAATTTAGAACATTTTAAGTAAGAATCTTATAAATCATTTTCCTTCATTAAAAAACATAAATCATCTTAAGTAAATTATAAGATAACTTGTTAGATTTAGGCTAATCTCACTCGATTAACTCTGAGTCCTTTGCTATGTCTTTGTTTCCCATGGTTCTTTGATTGTCCTTGTGTATAACCCATCCTAGAAAGTTCAAGTGAACAATCTAATGTAGTTATATGTTTGCATGAAATTTCTAAGTGTTAGGTGTTAACAATGAAATCAACACCTATATACATAGACTATTGTTTTGATCGTTAATGAATTCTCGATACCATCCGGGCAAGGCAAACGTTGTAGCTGATGCCTTGAGCCGGAAGGAACGTGTCAAACCCTTGCGCGTCAGAGCAATGGGAATGATTGTGCAGACAAGCTTACACGACAACATTAGGCAAGCACAACAAGAGGTTATTGAATGTGAAAACTTGAAGAAAGAACTTGATTGTGGTGTGGAAAAGCATTTGGAGAGAAAACCTGATGGACTCGTTTACTTCAAGGATCATATATGGATTCCTGTAGTAGATGAGTTAAGGAAACTTATTGTTGATGAAGCACACAAGACCAAGTACTCTGTGCATCCCGGTGCTGATAAAATGTACCAAGACTTACGTGAGTATTATTGGTGGCCGGGCATGAAGAAAGACATAGCTGAGTATGTTGGTCGGTGCCTCACCTGTGCTAAGGTATAGGCAGAACACCAGAAACCGTCAGGTTTACTGGAACAACCTGAGATTCCACTTTGGAAGTGGGAACAGATAGCTATGGACTTTGTTACTAAGCTACCTCGCACTTCCAGTGGACATGATACTATATGGGTTATCGTTGATCGATTAATAAAATCTGCTCATTTCTTGCCGATGCGAGAAACGTACACGATGGATAAACTAGCGATGCTTTACATCAACGAGATAGTGGTACGCCATGGTGTACCATTGTCTATCATCTCAGATCGTGATAGTAGATTCACATCAAGGTTCTGGCAATCATTGCAGAAATCTCTGGGGACGCAATTAAACTTGAGTACAGCTTATCATCCACAAACGGATGGTCAAAGCGAACGTACTATTCAGACCCTAGAGGACATGTTGAGAACTTGTTTTCTAGATTTCGGTGGTAATTGGGATTCTTATTTGCCACTAATCGAGTTCTCCTACAACAACAGTTATCACAGCAGCATCGATTGTGCCCAATTCGAGGCTCATTATGTTCGGAAATGTCGGTCACCGATCTGTTGGTCGGAAGTGGGAGATAATCGTATCAACGGGCCAGAACTTATTCAAGAAACTACCGACAAGATTGCTCAGATACAACAAAGGCTACAAGCAACACGAAGCAGACAAAAGAGCTATGCTGACAAACGGCGCAAGCCGTTGGAATTCCAAATGGGAGACCGTGTTATGCTAAAGGTTTCCCCTTGGAAAGGTGTAGTCCGTTTTGCAAAGAAAGGCAAATTAACACCATGATACGTGGGACCGTTCGAAATCATAGAACGCATTGGTCCTGTGGCATACAGATTAAGCTTACCGGATGAACTCAGTGGTTTACATGACGTGTTTCACGTCTCAAACTTGAAGAAATGTTTGACGGATGAAACTCTTATCATACCGATTGAAGAAATTCAATTGGATGAACAATTACACTTTGTCGAAGAACCTTTGGAGATTATGGATCGCAAAGTTAAACAACTGAGGCAAAGCCGTATCCCCATTGTCAAGGTTCGATGGAACTCAAGGCACGGACCTGAGTTTACTTGGGAACGTGAAGATCACATGAAGAACAAGTATCTCCAACTCTTTACAGAGGAAGCCGTACCAAATAACGAGTCTTAAATTTCGGGACGAAATTTCTCTAACAAGGGGAGACTGTAACATCAGTGCCGGACGCGTGTCGGAACAGTGATCGCAACTGTAAATCGTACAGTAACTAAGGTACACATTACGTAAAACTATGTTTATGCTATTGATACATTATGCTTAACACGAGACTATTATACGGTTGTCTAAAATCTGATTAAAACCTTAGGGTTTAACAGTCAGAAATATGTCAGACAACACAGACTGGAAACACAGATACTTGATTTGATACTATTGTGTATAAACGTATGTGAGGATAAACAGACCGAAACTATAATGGTTGTTATTACGACTCAAATGATGTCCAAAATCCATATCTATATATATCAAAATGATTTACGAAAAAAAACCTTGGTCTTTAAAACCCTATTCATGATTTCATTAAATGAAGCCCGTGTGTCTTAAACACAACTTATATCCAACGACCAATGTTTACACATCATTGTCATTTAGAAAGTCTTAGTGTTAAGCCTTTGTGTAGATGGTTGATAAACCCGGTTAGGATACTAGTGAAACTCTAATGAATTTTCCCATGTTGAAATCCATGTACCCAAGCCCATGCATGCAATCAAGTAGCCAAACCCATGCAAATCATGTACCCAAATCCATGAACTAGCCGAATAAGGTCATCCATGCGAAGGTGGGGAGCTTGGCCGAATGTAGTGGTTCGTGCGAATGGAGCCTTGGCCGAACTTGGACAGTCGTGCGAAAGGGTTCTGTCAGCCGAACTAAAACCCCCATGCGACTGAACCCTGTGGGCCGAATAGGTAGTCGTGCGAATGAGAATGGCCAAAGGAGATTGTCCATGCGAATGAGGTTTTGGCCGAAGAGGGATCGTCGTGCGAATGAAGGTCTTGATCGAATGAAATGGCTGCACGAATGTAGTCCCCTGACAGAATGTTGGTGCCATGCGAAAGAAGCTATTCGGCCTGTGCCATTCGGCCTAGCTGGGTGGTTTCCATTCGGTCGTTCGAACCAGAATTCGTGCAGGCTCCCATTCTTAGACTGACGACCTATCCATGGAGGATTACAAGCTCATACATCAATTCTTAAGTGTTGTAGTGCAGTTTCCCTAAGTTTTTGAGTGGGTTAGAACCGGTTTGAAGTGGGTTCGAACAAAAAGGGGTTTGAAAACCCAAAAATCGGACTTTTGAACTCGTTTTTACCTCAATTTGGATGGTTCTTGGTTCAGATTGCTTGTCCTTTCGAGATCTACGTGTTGTTGTGGTCGTTTTGACACCAAGAGGGCTCGATTTGGTTAAGAAACGAAGAATTTAGGGCTTGGTTTTGTAGAGAGAGAAAGTAAAGAGAGAGAGAACAAAATTGGGGAAGAAATGGTAAGTGAGAGTGTTGAATATGGTATTTAATGCCATATTAATGGCTTTCAAATACCCGGGTATGTTCTGGTCTGTTCGGTTTCGCGTAAAAACGTCGGTTTTCGTTCGTTTTCGTAACGAATCGTTACAGTTTTAAAAGTAGAATTTATTAAATTAAATTAGGTGGTAATTCCTAGTAAATTAGCTAAATATATTCCGTTTATTTTAAATTTCTTAAAATATTAATTTATCTGTTTAAATCGAATCGTACAGTCATCGCGCGTACGGATCGTCACCCGTACGAACACGACGATAACTACACTCTTCAATATGGTTTTCTAATTATTGGACATCATTCAGAACGTTAAACTTTCAGATATATTCGTACAGATCGTGACCTATACGAATAATCCGACAATTTAGCATTCACGTAACGACATCCGTTGTTGTTCTGTTTTGTATCATCTCACATATTTTTATACATAATAAGTTCCTAAACTAACAAACAGAGCATAATTCAATGTTGCTAGACATAATCTGACTGTTGTATCATAGTTTGCATAGCGTTTCTGAAATGGTATCATAAGCGTTTAGCATTAATAGTATAGAATAAGCATTACACAGTGTTGCTTACAAAAATCTACTGTACCTATCCTTGTTCCGAACTACTGTTTGGGCACTGATGTTACATCAACAAACATCAAACTTGTTTTCGTGATTCCCGCTTCATTATAACTCCGTTTTGCGCACAGTTTTCACCCACGTTCATCGTTTTCAGAGTAATATCAAATGGAAGAAAGTAACCAGCATTAATGGTGTCGAGAATTGGCTTTAAGCATTGTATTTTGGCGTGAATCAAGGGTTACGTTCTCAAACTTTTGTTCGTCATTCTTACTTTGTTTGGGCTCGGTTTTATGCACCGTTTGAACGTAGTTTCTCATTCGTATACTAGTATATATAGAATATTTGGGTGGTTCAAAATTTTAGTTTGAGGATGGGAAAATGTTCGCTAAATAGTCACCCGAAATTTATCTTATGTCAAAACTAAGAATCCAACCTGTAGAGCTTCTTACTTGCTATCCTTTACATCTAAGCCTTACAAAACACAATGTCCTATGTTAGGATATGTATATAATGTAATTTGGATGATAAGATGACAAGGATATGAGTTTTAGGTTATGTTTATGTTTATGTTTAGAAAATTTTTAAGATTGGCCCCTTAAATTTTGTAGTTTAACTTTTTAAGTTAAAACCATTTAGAAAAACTTATACACTTTATTTATCACATTTATAACCTTACACTTTATAAAACATAATTAATTTCAATTTATTAAATCTTCTATTCATTTTTTGTTAATAAAATTTACATATAAATATATTTATGAGTTTTATTTCATTTAAGTATATATATCTTCATGTATATGTGTTTGGGTTTACGAATACAACTATTCAAAGCATGTTATACAATTTGTTTTATTAATTACGAGTATAATCATAACAAAATAGAAAATTGAAAACCATAGGGATTACACCAGTCTTGTTCGTTAATAAGAAAGATGGTAGCATGCGTATGTGCATTCATTATCGCGAGCTTAATAAACTAATTGTTTAGAACCGATACCCACTACCTAGGATTGATGACTTATTTGATCAGTTACAAGGAGCTAACTGGGTTTCAAAAATCGATTCGAGGTCAGGCTATCATCAATTAAAGGTTCAAGAGGAAGACATTACAAAGACAACTTTTAGAACACGTTATGGGCACTATGAGTTTTTGGTAATGTCATTTGGTTTAACAAATGCTCCTGCAGCATATATGGACCTCTTGAACCGATTTTGTAAACCGATGCTAGATCTTTTGGTGATCGTTTTCATTGATGATATTTGATCGAAGGAGATCATGCTTGTCATCTGCGTGAAGTACTTGAGACCCTACGAAAGGAGAAACTTTACGCAAAATTTTATAAATTTTCATTTTGGCTACGGGAAGTTCAATTCCTAGGACATGTTATAAATGCGGACGGTATTCTTGTCGATCCAACAAAGATAGAAGCAGTCATAAAATGGAATCAACCGAAGACACCTACAGTGATTTGTAGTTTCTACGGACTGGCGGGCTATTACAGAAGGTTCATTTAAGACTTTTCAAAGATAGCCACCCCACTTACCAAATTAACCAGGAAGGAGACAAAGTTCGAGTGGGGTACAAGACAAGAAGAGGCGTTTGAAGAATTGAAGAAACGGTTAACTAAAGCACCTGTGTTATCTTTACCTGACAGGAATGAAGACTTAGTAATTTATTCTAACGCTTCCTACCAAGGTTTGGGGTGCGTACTGATTCAATGAGGTAAAGTTATTGCCTACACCTCTAGACAATTGAAGCCGAATGAAGATTTGGAGGCATTATTTCTATGGAGTCAAGTGTACCATCTACACAGATCACAAAAGTTTAAAGTAATTCTTTGAACAGAAAGATCTGAATATGCGGCAGAGAAGATGGTTGGAACTTATGAAGGACTATGACTGTGAGAATCTTTTTCACCATGGAAAGGCCAATGTTGTGGCTGATGCGTTAAGTTGAAAGAACAAGCATCCTTCCATTCGGGGGAGATCATTCAAACTTGTAGTCACTCCAGATTTTATGCAAAAGTTACGTGAGGTACAACTTGAGGCACTCAAAGTAGAAAACATAGGCAAGGAAAGAATTTTTGGTCAAACAGATAAAGTTGAAAGAAACGAATGTAGCGTTAAAACCCGGTTTGGACGTATCTGGGTACCAACCGGAGAAATTAGAACCAAAATTCTTGATGATGCACACAAGTCACGTTATTCTATTCATCCAGCTGCAACAAAAATGTATCAATACCTTCATAATGATTACTGGTGGCCTGGGATAAAATTCAACGTTATGCATTACGTGATTAGATGCCTAACATGTGCTCAAGTTAAGGCTGAGCATCGAAAACCGTATGGCAGGGTCCAGCCATTGCCAATTCCGGAATGGAAATGGGAGGAGATTACTATATATTTCATAACTAAGCTTCCACGAACGGCTAAAGGTTATGATACCATATGGATAGTCAATGATCGGTTAACTAAAAGTGCTCACTTTATACGGATTCGTGAAACCTACTCTTCTGATAAATTGGCTGAGTTATTTATCAAGGAAATTGTTGCATGACCTGGAGTACCAATATCAATTTTCTCGAATAGAGACACACGATTTACGTCGAGATTTTGGAAAAAGTTTCACGCAGAGTTGGGAACGAAATTACTAATCAGTACAACATATCATTCTCAAACTGATGGTTAGAGTGAACGAACCATTCGAACTCTTGAGGATATGTTATGTCATGTGTAATCGATTTCGGAGGAAGTTGGGATAGCCACTTACCTCAAGTTGAATTCTCATATAACAATAGCTACCATTCTATCATTGGTATGCCTCCCTATGAAATGTTATACGGAAGAAGGTGTAGGACCCCAATATGCTGGCGTGGAATAGGGGAAAAGGAGATGGGAAAAAAGACTGTTGTACAAACATTGACAGAAGAATTGGAACAAATTAAAGCCCGTTTAAAGACAACTCAAGATAGACAGAAATCGTATGCTAATAAAAGACGAAGGCCGATTGAATTTGAAGAGGGAGACTATGTTTTGTTAAAGGTCTCACCATGGAACGAAATTATACGATTTCGAAAAAAGGGCAAGCTAAGTCCAAGGTATATAGGACCTTTTCAAATATTGGCCCGAGTAGGAGAAGTTTTCTATCGGTTGGATTTGCCTCAGGAATTGAATGGAATACATCCAATCTTTCATGTGTCACATTTGAGAAAATTTTTGGCAGACGAAACTTCACATATACCTTTGGATGATATTGTAGTTGATGAAAAGTTGAACTATGTTGAGAAAACTGTCGCAATACTTGATTGGTCAGAGAAGATTACGTAACAAAGTCGTCAAACAGGTTAAAGTGTAATAGGAGCATCGAAAAGGATCTGAGGCTATACGGGAAGCTGAGGATGAGATAAGGAAACTCTCTCAATTCTTGTTTAATGCATGACGAGGTTTCAAGGACGAAACCTTCTTTAAGGGGGGTAGTCTTGTAACATCCCGATTTTCATGTAGATCGTTTCTCTCTACCAAAAAGAATACAACTAATCGACCTCAAAAATAATGTTTTCGAAAAGAAAATGTAACATCCCGATTTTGATGTAACTCATTCTTGATATGCAATGAATGTGCTTTTATGAATAGTGTATTAATTTTACTTTAACCATGACATACGACAAATGTAATCAGTAAAAATTCAAAGCTTTTGATATATAAAATACATGGAAGGATATGACTATGGTAATTTTTCAAGGAGATAAGTAAGTTATACTCACAATAGATACGTTATATAAAAATGATTAGTTTGAGTGAAAGCAGAATGTGCAAACAATGCACAGAACGAAAGATATGCTAAACCGAGTAGTTAAAATGAGCATAATAAGTATAACTCAAATTTCACCATGGATTCAGGTTATAAAATTTATATGGTTAGATAGGTACCTGAAAATCATGAACGTGGGTGAAAACGGTGCGCAAAACGGAGTTCGTATGAAGCGTGAATCACGAAAACAACTTTCAACCGCACTACGCGTGACAGATGGCGTGTCTAGCTGCCATGACACGTGTCAAGAGCCCCTGCCACATGTCAAGGAGATATGCCACATGTCCGGTGACGGGTCACAAACCCCGTGCCTCAACTTGCGTACCAGTTCCTATAAATAGACTTCACCGGTTCATTTTTTCGTATTTCTTTCAAACACCATGCTTTTCTCTCAAAAATAATACCCTTATAAGCCTCCTTTGAGATTATATAAGTGTTGGGGAAGCTCAGATTACACTCGGAACACTATCAGAACGTTAAACGGGGCTTTACTCGTTCATCAAGAGGTAAGGCTTTAAAGCTTTCATTCAATTAAGTTATCAGCACGAGGTAACACAAGACTTATCCAAAGACTATGATAAGATGTTAAGCAAGTTATTATAAGATGTTTATATACATATTACCTCGTGGTTAATGAAACGAGCTAAATGCTCGTATAAACGATAACTTAACATAAGTCGTTGTGTTGCTCAATTAGAAACCCAAATTAGTAGTATTGCTCTTGTAATGATTCCACTAGGATATTTTTGATATTAGGATATCTGTGATTACATGGAATCAAGCTAGAAGATCGAGGTTATATCAATCAAGTATTATACAAGTCAGGTGAGTTTTTCGTAGCTCTATTTTAAATGCTTTATCATTTTGGGGTGTTATGCATGCCATAAAACTATTTTCTGAAAATGATATTAACCCGACTGTGGTTGGGTAAAGAAGGTTTCAAGTCACAGCTGCGATTGAGCAATAAATGATTTTGAAAATTTCGGCAAGGTTGAGCACTGCGATGCTGAGAACTGTTTTGGTACTGCATGTAGAAGTAAAAATGTTTTGAATAAAGGTGTGCAGAAAAAATTTTTAAAATGATTTTCAAACCCATTATAATAGCCTTTTCATTAGGTGCTACTTAGAATAAAACTGTCACGACAGGTTATCACAGGGCCTGAATAAGTAGTGATGATCACTTCAGAGGTTGCGTGACCTCTGGGGCAGTGCTTTATTTGGGAAACATAGATGGTATTATTGTGGTTATTTTTGATACTGTACAATTTATTCATAATAATTTGATGAACTTATTTATGCGTGTAAATGTTTATGGCCTATGATTTGTAAAACTTGGGACTCACCATTTTTAACTGACTTGTTTGAGCATGCATATTAGGGAAGAATAATGCCTCTTGTAGCAAAGGGAAGGCTGAGGCATAACTGGCATATGGAAGGCTTGTCTAAGGAGTTTTGTACTTGCTTAGTTTGAATCTGCTATATTGTAATTTTTCTTGGATGTAAATACATATTAATAAAATATAATGTTTTGTCTCATTCCGCTGCCTTTTAAATCTGTATAACTTTGTGTCTGGATAAATTCCAACCGTTGTAAGTGCTGCCATCTTAGGAGTCTGGGATCTGGCGTCCCATAACAAACAAGATAATTAAACAAAAAGGATTATATGAGTTTCTAATCCATCCTTGCTTGTTTCTTGATCTTGTACAATCTTAAATAGGTCGCCTTAGTTGTCCCTGTTGCTGTACCTATCTTTGATTACCTGAGACACGTGAAAAATATATGTCAACTACAAGTACTTGGTGAGACACATTGGTTTAAAATTTAAACATGATTAATTTATGACTAAAAATGTTTATTGGATACAAATAGAGTAATTGAACAATGTAGAAATGAAAAAGTATATAACAAAAAAGTCGTAACATGGTGTTGTAACCCAAACTATCATCAACTACATTAAAATGTCATATTAAATACAAGTCCCAAACTATGTTTGTAGTTAGGGTTAAGACTGACAAATGAAACTAATACGACCCATGCTAACAAAATTAATCAATACCAACTCCGTCTTACAAAGCATGTGTCCCAATATTGCATAAGCTGGAAATATTAATTAGTAGCTACTCCATATTGCTAATGCTACATCAATCTATAGTTACCTATAAGACAAATTTAAAGCTATCTCCGGCCTGGATGAAGTAACCGGCTTTCCCTTGTTGGGATCAGAAGTACTAATGATAATGATTGTCTGAACTCAAGTTTGGAAAGCTAAGAATATAACTTCCAACCATTGAGTCCTAAAATGAACAACTGTATGAACTTCTAGTTTGAAATCTAAGAATAGTGATTTTAGCCCTAGAAGTCCTAAGGATAACGATTGCATGAACTTCAAGTGTGAAATCCAAAAATAATTATCTCAGACCTTGAAATCCTATGCACATATACCTGATGTGCATAAGTTTGTTTATAAAAAAATTGCGTCCATGTTACAGTTTGTCTTATGATTTTGAAAACCATTATGTACAGAAACATATCTTTGATAAGGTCGTGTGCCATGACAAATCATGAGTAAAAAGTCTTTGATCAAAAGATTATTTTGAAAGTATTTAAATTACCAATAAAAGCCAACATAAGTTTTATATAATGTAATGAAAACCATTTAACAAACTTCTTCCAAAATAGCTGTTAACATGTTCCACGCCAAAAGATTTCAAAGAAATTAGGGGCTATGATCTCACTCTAATTGATTGTGCAATGAATTGGTGTTTGATTATTGAATCTCTCACTTGTTGTTGTAACTTGTTGTATTCAAGACCCTATGTTGTATTTGATAAGCTTATGACTATATGTTTATATCATGTCAGTTAAAGATTGAACTACCCTTGCCTGACCCCTAAGGCTTTTAGTATCGATTAACAACTTGTTTGTGAATGATTTCAGTTGCTTGTATGTTAGGATCCTAGGATGAGGTTGACGAACTAATATCTATGGTTTAAGAAGCTGGAAGTGTAGATACTGTTAGTATCGACACAAACGCTTGAAATCAATTTTTAAGGCCATATGTACTATAGTATCGATAGCCTTGCTTCTCATCGATACTATGCCTTTGATATTACCAATACCGATGCCTCTCATACACTTCCACCCTTGGACTTCATCGAAGTTTTTAGTGTCGACATTACTTAGTCGATCCTATCTCGTCGAGCTTAGTAATTTTGATGGAAAGTTGGCAGCTACTTCTGGCCCGTTGATACTAGTATTATCGACATTTCATATGTCGATACTACATTATCAACCGGACTTGGGTTTGTGGAACCTTCCAAATTCTTATTTAAACTTGTTCCATGTCTTCCTAAGGTCGACAAAGCTTTATTGGTGGAGTCTAATTGGCTTTAATCCGGTTTTATGTTCAAAGGTTTCGAGTGATTAGAATACCCTAAAACCCGAAGACTCAAGGTTGAACCTGCTTTGGTCGGGATGTTTAGAGCACGTATCCCTTGTACTTCTAGCTTATTTATGTTGAGAGGATCGTTTAGACACCAAGGTTGCTCAATTTGGCGGAGGTTTGATGTGGTAGAGTGTGGTTTTTTCTAGAGACACTTTAGAGAGAGAAAACTCCGATTTTAGAGAGAGAGGAAGGAGAATCTGGTCGGTGTGAGAAATAAATGAGAATTTTAAACTTTTTATAGTTCGGGTAAGAATATGTGTCACACCCACTGCGCCGCGTGCGGAATCCACGGCGCGGTGACGATCGATGGTTGAATCATGCACAAGTATTGAATAAGAACAACCACAATGCATTACTAAGTATCATTAAGTTTAGACAATTGTTTAGTCACAGAGATTCTATCTATCTACCAAAAGAATGACAACTACAGACCCAAAAATATTGTTTACAAAATAAGACTCAAACAAGACAATTAAACAATCTGGATTAAGTGTGTTTCTAATTCCATCCTAGCTTGTTTCTTCATCTTGTTCTATCTTAGAACAATCTCCTTAGTTGTCCTTGAGAATGTCCTAAACCTGATTACCTGAAACACGTGAAAAGTAACTGTCAACTACAAAAGTAGTTGGTGAGAACAACAGGTTTAACATTTGTAATATGAATCTGCATTGTAAAACATATGTATAAAATAGTGAATGCAAATAACATGGATAGTTGCAACCCAAACTAACATCAAGTAAGAATAACGTGAGCAAACGGTCTAATGACTGTCTACTAGAAAAGCCAACATATAATCAAGTCCCAAACTACGTTTGGAGTCAGAAAAAGTAGTCAGTAAACGCATTCAACACGAGCTGTACTAGTGAGTTTACTCAGAAGACAAACTCCGTGTTGACGTACCCGGTCAATATGACCTATGCTGGTAAAGTTAATTAGCATCAAATCCATATTACCGTAATGCATCCAATCTGCAGTTAGTTTTTAAAACAAATTTAAAACGCTAACCACAACCTTGGCGTAACCAAAATTTGTCCCGCTTTCCCTTGTTGTGATCACCCAGTACTAATGTTATAAGAATAAGATTGAATAAGTGTCATGATGCGTATATAAGTTTGTTCACAACGATGGACACCATGTTTTTAATTTCTAAAGATTGGATCCTTTGATTGAAAACCTTTGGTTGAATACCCGTGATTGATTACCACGATTTTTGAAATCCTTTGATTGAATACCACCATGAAAAACCCTTGAATGAATATCTTGTTTTGAAATCCTAGATTGA
This sequence comes from Mikania micrantha, assembly GCA_009363875.1. Taxonomy (NCBI): domain Eukaryota; kingdom Viridiplantae; phylum Streptophyta; class Magnoliopsida; order Asterales; family Asteraceae; genus Mikania; species Mikania micrantha. The sequence goes on along the minus strand of CM018694.1, from coordinate 43,912,280 downwards.
TTTCCATATTGAAAACCTTTGATTGAATACCTTGTTCAAAAACCCTTGATTGAATCCGGTGATAGAAGACCCTTGTATAAATACAAGGTTTGTACAAAAACATTTATTTTAAAGCACGATTTATAGTTTAAAGGCTTGTAAGAGTTTGTAAAACTTAATCTTTTAAAGTGTTTAACATTTATAAAACATTTTATGTAAGGCAGGTTGTAAAATAATTTATAAAACTCTTTTATAAAACCTTTTAACAAAATGTGTTTAACAGTTGTAATGACAGTAGAATATAAGAGTAAACCTTTGATTGCTGCAAAGAATAGTAAATACTGTATTTGAGAAGTTATAATACAAAAGTTGTAGTACAAAAGATGTTTGGTCACGTGTTCCACCCCAAAACAGTTGTAAAAACATTAAAAGAGGGGCTAATGTTCTCACTTGAGAGCAGTAGACTCTGAATCTGAACAAGTAGAAATCGGACAAGACCTTTAACTGCTTCCTATATCATTGTATCATACATATAATATATGATTTTATAGTGTTATGGACTTTGATTGATTGGTCGAATCATGTGACTTGGTTGACTTATGTTGACTTGTTAATGATTACTTCTTGAATAACTTGTTCTCATGTTTAAAAGTGTCGCATGAACTTGAAAAACACGATTTGATTCCTTAGAATGATGATTGATTTATGGAAAACATGTGTCATGTTATAACATGCATAAGGATATTTATACATATATGTAACATGTGTTGATGATTCATGATAGGTGTTTGTTTCCCTTATATTATTTGAAAAGATTTGTGTATATAAGCCCTTGTGATTATGTTATTACTTTAACATCAAGCCAAGTTGGCTTATCTAACATGCAATAATTCCACAATCACTTAGGATTGATTTAGGGTTATATTACCCTTAACGACCCTTTAGGACTACTTGATCATTCGTAAGTTCACTAATTGTGTAACTTGGAAAAATCCTTAGGTTTTAGAACTTGGTTTTGCATAACTTTCCTGCTCGTACGAATGAGTCTTCATTCGCATGGTAGAAGTATGCGAATGAGTCTCAGTCGCTCAAGCTAGATGTACGAATGAGCACTGAGTCCGAAAGAAATTGTCGTGCGAATGTGGTATCATTCACATGTGATCGTCACCCGAATGAGAGGTTCATTCGGGTAGCAAGTTCATTCGCCCATATGCCCATGCGTATGTAGTTTTGGGAGAATAAGAGGTTCTTTTGGCCCAGTAGATTCGTGCGAATGAGGTGTCCGTTCGCATGACAATCCATTTGGTTGGCCATTCGGGCGTGACGAACTACAACCATGGTAGTTGGCGATTTTTAGATCTAGACGTAATCAATGGTGGTTTTTAGTGGGTAAATGTGCAAAGACTCGTTTAGAAGATGTATGAACCGAAATGAGGTGCTTAAAAGCGGTTATAACTTTGGTAGTGTCAGGTTCATTGAAACCCTAGAATCCGAACCTTCTCACTAAGATTTCGGCCAAAATAACTCGATTCAGCTACGATCCTTGGTACTAACAGCTTCCTTTCGTCGAGAGGATCGTTTTGATAGCTTGTTTGCTTGATTTGATGGAGAAATGAAGAAGATCAAGGTGTTTTAATGGAGGTTTTGTAGGGAGAGAGAGGTTAGATGAAAATTTAGAGAGAGAGAGTGTGTGTTAGTGGCTGGTAATTAAATGAAGAGGATGGGGAATTTAGGGTTTTTATACCCGAGTGGTTCCCCGCGTATTCGGTGTCGCTCGGTGTCGGTTTCGCGTATTTTTACGTGCTCGTCATAACGATTACAAAATCAAATATCTTAAATTGCAAATTAGATTTCTTTGATTATTTTTGATGAGTTCAAAATTGTAAAACGCGAAAATATAACATTTTACTTATGACGAGTTCAAAATTAGATTTCTTTGATTATTTTTGATGAGTTCATAATTACGTGTATACCCGTGATTACGTACGTTTTTAGTCGTTTTGCGTAATTATTGATTTTTACTCGTAATTATAAGTTCGACATTCATATCATTACGAATCGTCACCCATAATGATACTCAGTCTCGCTAAAGCATTACGATTTGTTTACTTTATTTGTTTGTCATACCATTCATCATAACACTACGCACTAACACTATCCCATTACACCGAACGCGGTATATGTATAGGGCATATGTAGAGTCCAGCTACCTGCCTTGTCAGCCGACAGCCCACCACTGTTTCGATATAATACAATATCGTTCTTGCCTAGCGTAATCGACTGTAAATAACACACAATCACAAACATGAACACATAAATCACATTGACATATTGGGTATGAAAACCCATTGTTCTATCACTGTTTATGACTACCATGAATAAATGTACAGATGTTACAGTCTCCCATAATTAAGGGAATTTCGTCCCGAAATTAACTAGCCGAAGATACTGTAAAAAGATGAGGGTACTTAAGCTTCATCTGGTCTTCACGTTCCCTGGTGAACTCAGCACCACGTTTGCCCTCCCATCGTACCTTTACGATCGGGATACGGCTACATTTGAGTTTCTTGACTCCATTATCCATGATTTCAACCGGATGTTCGATGAATTGCATGTTGTTTTGAATCTGAATGTCATCAAGTGGAATCTGAACATCATCATCCGCCAAGCATTTCTTAAGATTCGATACATGAAACGTATCGTGAACATTTCTTAGTTCCACCAAAAGTTTGAGTTTGTAGGCTACAAGACCAATCCTTTCCAAGATCTCAAAAGGTCCAACGTACCTTGGTGCAAGTTTCCCTTTCTTCCCGAATCGAACAACGCCTTTCCAGGGAGAAACCTTGAGTAGAGCTTGGTCGCCGACTTGAAACTCAAGTGGTTTCTGACGTCGATGAGCATAAATCTTCTGCAGATCTCTTGCAGCCTTAATCCTTGATTGAATGATTGTGATCTTGTCGGTTTTTTCTTGAATTAGTTCAGGTCCTACGACCTACGAGTCACCAACTTCGGTCCAGCAAATCGGTGATCGGCACTTCCTACCATAAAAAGCTTCAAATGGTGCACATTGAATGCTCATATGGTAACTTGTAATATCAGTGCCGGATGCGTTGCCGGAACAGTGATCTCTACAGTAACTTGCACAGTAACTCAGGTACACACCACGTGAAACTATGTATATGCTATTGACACTTGATGCTTGCCACTAAACTATTATGCTATTGTTCTGAAATCTGACTTAAACTTTATGGTTTAACAGTCAGAAACACATCAGACAACACTGAACTGACACACAAATTCTCGATTTAATGCTATTATGTACAAACGTATGCGAGGTTAAACAAAACAAAACCATAACGGTTGTTGTTATGGAATGCTAAATCGACGAATTATTCGTATAGGTGACGATCTGTACGAATAAATCTGAAAGTTTAACGTTCTGAAATGATGACTGAAAAGTAGAAAACAAGAATCAGAAAGTGAAACCAACGCCGTGTTCGTTCGGGTGAAGATTCGAACGAATACGCGCGAAGGTGACACGTTCTGACGAAACGAAAATGAACTACGAAACGAACGAGAATAATGTAAGAAAGTTAAACATTTAATATTTATTAGGAATCACAATCTTTTAGAAATTTTAAAAATAAAACTATTTAATTTAAAACACATAGAATACGCGAAATGGTGACGCGAGTTAACGAAACGCGTGAAATAATTAATTACGATAAATAAATCCAAGAAAAATAAATTTAAAAGGTTTACTAGGAATAACCACCTGCCAAACACTTAAAAAAATAAAATCTTTTATTTAAGTTACGAAACACGCGCGTAACGTGCCGGAAACACGACAAAAACGAGGACCGAGCATCCGAAACGAACCCGAATACCCTCGGGGTATTTAAAGCCTAAATGAGGCTTTTTCCTCATTTTCTATCATCTCTCTCTCTCTCTAAAAGCCTCCCACCGTCATTTTCTCTCTCTCTACAATTCACACCTTCAAATCACCATAACTTCTCCAATCCTTGGTGAAATCGAGTGTTCTTGGTGTCCAAACGAAGCCGTCAACATTCTCTACATGGAAGTACAACTGATATGAAGGATTAACCACTAAAACTCAAGGTATGAAGAAAGAAGCACACAAAATTTAGGGTTTCTACACCCATAGTTAAACCAACAAACCTAGCCAGTTCTAGGTTACTCTCTTCGAACCCCACTCTTCTGGGAACTAATCCTAGTACAACAGCACCTCAAGAACGGCTACATCCCAGCTTAAAGCTTGATGATGAAAAAGATGTGCATGGTTCGTGGGGTTCCAAAGGCGGCGAACCTGTTGGCTTGGGACGAGGGTTGGCCGAACCATCATGCATGGGTGGCGAACCTCTTTTCCCTTGGCGAACCTACATGGTCACTACTCTGCACCGCGAACCCACACTAGGGCCGAACCCCTGCGTGATCACGAACCTGTGCCACCAAACCCTGGCTGAACCTGTTGCCTTCACCGAACCTTCATGCTAGGTCACGAACCTGGGATATCAACCGAACCTATGCGCAGTAACCATCACAGCCGAACCTCCATGTTGGACGAACCTGTTAAGGCGCATTCTGACAAGCCGAACCTAAGGGGCAGCGAACCTTCCATGCACGACCCATGGCCGAACCATTTCATGAGACACGAACCTCTTCATCACCACTGAATCACAGAAACGATGAACCCAGCTACCGAACCTAACAATGGCCGAACTATGGTTGTGAATGATAGGTTCGCTGGTCCCATGTGTTAATCGATTTCATTAACCCGACAATTTTGCACCACCTTCGATCACCAGTAACATCTAATTGGCCCAAGTAGAACCTTCGGCCCACACAGTGATTAACAGGCCCAATTCATTTAATTTTCTCATTCCCTTTTGTTCGGCCCAACACTCTAGGGTTAATTTAAGAAATTCTTTTGGGCCCAATTGCTTGGTCTACCCACACACACGGCCCAAATACTTTATTTAGCCCAATAACAACCCATTCGGCCCACGTGATGGAAATTGGTCCACTTGATCCACAATGTAAACAAGGAAACACAAATAAAATGCATGAGGGTCATGCATGGATGTATATTTTGTTATATATATTACAAAGGTGGTAAGTTTGGGATAGTTTTCTAAAACCTAAAATCATGCATTTATAAGAAGTCAATAAGTGATTGAGGCTGGACAGAGTTGAAACAAGCATGATGCAAAGCTATACTACAAGATACAAAGGATAATTAACACTTAATCTAAAACGTGAGTTTTACACTTAGAACTCTTTTTGTCACGATAATAATTCAAGTGGAACATAAAGTCAACAACGAAGTGTGCTAACCTAAACTTAGTAAGTACGTGTTATCAAAATCCTTAACAACTAAACAGGGCCGAATGAAGACCGCGACTCACAAGTGTTAGCCAGCTTTAGGGCTAACACTAACACTTACACGCACACAAATCACTATGACTTATACTTATGAGTTGCGAACAACATGAAATCAATACAGGATCGTGAATACTACTACAATCACAACAACGAGCGTGCGTATTCTTGTTTACACTTAGTCAACCACTTCAACAACAAGGTGAGTTCATTTGTCCTTTTTCAAACATATTTGTTTTTACCTCGGGACTGAGAAGCATGTTATACATTTTAAATAATTATTGAAATGTTTATTGAATGATATACACTTATTCATGATGCCTATACTAATGCTTAAGCTTGTAACTTTTATAAGGGAAGCTAGAGACTAAGACTTAAACTATATGCGTGATGTTTATGCTATAAATTCTATGCTTAAACTATATGCATGATGATTATGCTATAAACTCTATGCTTAAACTATATGCTCGATGCTTATGCTATAAACTCTATGCTCAGACGATATGCTCAATGCCCATGCTATAAACTCTATGCTCAGACTATATGCTCGATGCTTATGCTATAAACTCTATGTTTAAACTATATGCACAATGCTAACGTTACAGACTATATGCTCAAACTATATGCTAATACTTGAAACTAAATGCGCAATGCTATGATTGTATGCTAAAAGCTAAGCTTGTATGTATTGATGGGCTATGTAATTGCTAAACATTGAGAGAGCAAAGCTTGTACCCATGCACTGCGATACGTGAAAGCTAAACTATGCGAATGCTAAGCTTTTATCTATATATGAGATACGTAAATGCCAAACATTGCTAGAGCAAGGCTTGTGTCTGCATATATGAGATATGTAAATGCTAAACTATGTGTGTGCACAGCTTGTGTCTATATATGAGATACGTAATTGCCAAACATTGCTAGAGCAAGGCTTGTATCTGCATATATGAGATACGTAAACGCTAGACTATTTGGATGCTAAGCCCTAACCAATTCATGAGATACATAATGGCTAAACATTGCTAGAGCAAAGCTTGTATCTAGACGTGGGCTACGTAAATGCTAAACATTGCTAGAGCAAAGCTTGTACCCACGCATGAGATTGGTGAGAGCTACACTATGATTTGTGAAACAATGGTGCTTGTACAACTTACTCTAAAGCTAATCTACATGAATGCTACAAACTTGTAAACTTTTATATGATGAAGACTGGATTGAATGGTAGGTAAAATGCTTAGTTATCATTAACAACAATGTCATATGTGGTTTAGTATGTGGTGGGATGGCGTCTGGGCGGGTTGTAGGCTCGACCCTTTCGTATGCCCTATATATAAGCATAACGAATTGGATATTTCATGTGATGTTAATGAGATTAAGGTTGTTACCGAAGGAGGTTTGCCAAAGCTATTTTCAACTTTTAAACTATATGAACTCACCAACCATTGTGTTGAGTTTGTTTTCTTACATGCTTTCTCAGGTAATTTACAGGAGTAAGCTAGGGCTCAGGATTGCATGCTAGGATGCCCAGATAGCGGACCTAGTAGACTTTTGGGAAGCACATAGTTTGTTATTCATACGAGTCACTTTTGATATCTTGTACAGATACAAGATAGAAACATTTGATTCTTTTGATAGGTTTACTTAGTTAAATTACCAACATTGATATTGTAATTTAACTAGGGGGCCTGCCCGAGCTTCGCTGCGGGATTTTTTTTCATATATATATGCAAGGTCACTTGTTTAATGTTATCAATAGTATGGTATTTGATATATTACCAACTTGGTACCAAGGAACTCAAAGCTGCAACCTCGTCCTTCGCAATGTGACGTTGAAACTTTCATCTTTTTTTATCCGATTTATTATCCTAAGCAAGTTGTTACCAACAAAGGGAAAAAAAAAACACTTTACTGTCACAACACCACCTTTTGATAGGAATACTTTCCTTAGCTCACCAACAACAAAGAACAAACACCATTAAAGGATAACAAATTTACATGTAAAAAAAGCCTCGTGTCTTTTGCATCTTGAATCCGGACCTCCATAGGATCCGCGAGTTGAAATGGGGCCAAAACAGACAACCTCTCTCATGTGACCGTCTTCTTTACCAGCCCCTTCTCATCACCAGTGCTTCTTGCTTGATCCTCAACTCGAAAGATAGGTATATCCACATGTTTTCATATGTGCACATCTTCTAAAAATTTAAATCAAAGAACTTTAGAATCAATTTCCACATTATACTCATAAGCTACTGATCGACCCACTAACACGTCTCTTGAATCAAAACCATATATTTTAAATTGATCTGATTGAAGCACTAATCCCTTGACAATAGCCTCTTTCACATTCTAAACTGATGGAGACGCAGAGTAACAAAATTAGAAACCCTAACAACTCAGTCAGATCGTCATTAATGACACATCATAATCAAAAGCATACTCAATCTTGATCATAATCCGAGTAAATAAAAAAAACTCATTTACACAAAATCTAAAGTTTGGAAGTATGCATTCAGTGTGATTTCATTCGCTTAAAAAAATCAGTGTCAAGTACTCACATAATCTAGGAAAAGTATTCAAAATGCTTGCTAATTTTTTTACTTCTTCCATTTGATTCGTTAATCTAATGTAACAAAAGACTATCATCATAATCATTAATTATGATAAGCAGTTTTACCCTAACATCCAAAATCACAATGATCATCGACCAGTTTAAATTCAAGTCCAAAATTCTTATCTCTGGGCTGGTTATTTCCCAATTTTTCTAGGTTTCCATCTATTTTCTAAGCATAAATCAAAAACTATAGATAACAATAGCATATGACAAGGTATATTAACCACCGTTTTAACCTGATGTCCTCTGTCATCATAGAAGATTAATTGATAGGCTCAAATCAAAATTCACATGATTATATAAACAACATGAATATTCAAATTACATCCGATAAAATTTGTTCCATGGGAAAAGAAACATGAACATGCTTTACGAATATCAGATCCTAAAAAAAACTCTAATTAAAAAACGGGTTGAATTTCAGAAATTACTTACCGAGATGGCTTTAGGATGGTGATGATTAACATCAGTCATGGAGATCAAAGCCTTTGAACCCAAAAATTGAACAATTAGCACAAAAAAACAACATAACTTGCAAAACTGAAAGCCCTAACAACCATGTGATTTCCAATTGGGAGGAAGATGATACAAAAATTTGTGATTTGATTTAAAAAAAAGTAATTTTCGATGCCTATAAATTTCTTGTGTAGAATTCGTGATCTCGTCGCAAGCACCACGGTGGAACACCTTAGTCTCCTCTCTGGTGCAACCTCTCCTGGCAGCAATCGAAGCCTTCACAATCGTGGTAGTCGTCTTCTCTCATTCTCATTCAATCCGGCACCCAGAAACAAAAGAACTTCGATGTTCGATGAAGAGAGGGAGGGACCTCTATTTTGGATGCATATTTGCATAGAGGAAAAACCTAGCATCACACCCATGGGTGAGAAATCGGGTGGCAATCGGGTCAAGGCTCTATCACTGTTCATAACATGAAGTTTGTATATATATAGAACTAAAGAAAAATCTGGTGTGATAATTACAGAGCATCAATTTATTGCTATAGCGATTCCAGAAATAAAACAAACTTAAATGATTATGAATGATGGAAACTAAACAAACCCTAGAAAAATACAGATGTATGTTTGCAATACCTAATGTCGCGAGAGGATGCAGTAATCGATTTCCCATTTGTTCCTTCGTGTTCTTTGTAGTCGACCCTCTTGGAGTTGGCTTCATCGGAGATCAAGGAGATGTAGAAGTCTGGGAAGGAGCATAAATCTGACTTAGAGAGAGAGAGCCTCCCAACAGGCAAAAAGATGGGTCAAGAAACGGGTAAACGAATCAAAATTTCGGGGCGGGAACTCTTTGCTATTCCTTAAGTTCTACTTTGTATATATAGATAACTTTGTAATCATAGTTTAATGCTTTATTGTGCTTTAGTTATTCTCAATGTTGATGCTATCTAAACAATCTGATCATCACGATTATCACTCACGATATCGCGCCCTGGGAACCTTCCGCCCGGCAGGGAAGTCGCTTCGTCCCGCCGGCTCGGGGTGTGTCACACCCCGGGCTCTCGGCGGCCCGGGCGGTGCGACCCGAATTGGTTTCATGGATAATACAGTCTCGGTCAAAGTTTATTATTCATTTTAATATGTTTCAGCGGAAACGTTGTTTTATAAATTCCTAATTTTATAAATAATTCACATGCATGGATGTGAAAACCATATGTTTCATGATTTTATAAATAGTTCATACGCGTGGGTATGAAAAACCACATTTCATTGTTTGTAAATAATTTTCAAAATAACTTTTCAGGATTTCATAAAATTTCATACGCATAGGTATGAACACCATCTATTCATATTATTGTAAACCGGATTTTCACAAACACACAATTTCAATTTATTTTATAATATCCGGTTTATACATGACTTGGATGCATAGCTCCAATAGCTCCATGGCCTTACCACAAGATCTTATTCAAGGCATCATATGCCAAGAATCTCTAATCTCACTTCTCTTTTATATTTCATTATTACCTGAAAAGTTTTTGAAAATAAAACGTCAACATAATGTTGGTGAATACAAATAACAGACTCGATATGCAAACATAGCATATTCGGTCCTTTAACCACAATTAATAATGGCAATACTACACATATAGCAGGTTATTTCACTGATCGATACAACCACTGCATACCCTGGCTTGTACTGTCACTGGTTAGGAACAACACTGGAGTGCGTCTTATAATTGTTCCTTCCAGCCCACAGCCCGTCACTGGTTAGGTTGCCTGCGGAGTGCGTCTTACGTATAACCTTCCAGCCCACGTTACCAGCCACGTATGGGAATTTCACCCATAGCGGATACAATTTGCAAATCGTACGTATACTAATGGCCTAAATGCTTGTCTAATAGTATCCATTTATGCGTCAAAGTTTAAACATACCATGCTCATAAAAATTCATTTATAAATTTAAAAACAAGTTAGATGTATTCACCTGGAATTTTGGTTAGTTGGGTGACAACTCATAATTTCTCAATATAAATTTGTGCAGCGTTTCTGCTTAATTTATCCTTATAATTATTTGAAAGGATGACTCCAGATACGTTTACTTTTTCTGTTCCTAAATCGATCATAAGTTCAGCATAATATTTATATAAATATGGGGACATATCTTAACCATAACCCTATAAATTAATAATATCATAAGAAACATTAAATTTATAAATTAAACTTATAAATTTAAATAAATACCTGATCGTATACTAATTCTTTTAAGGAATTTCAGAACGATGGTATCCTCAGAAGGAACTTTTTCGTATGTTCAAGATCTTTTCGTTTGATATCTTTATTAATATATATATATATATATATTATGTGTGTGTGTTAACCGCCTCTAATTTTCTTCATTTGATATTTTGATGACAAGTATCTTCAATTTTGAAGATAACTTCACGTAATTTTTTTTATAATAAAAATTATTATATTAATTTAATTAATTTAGCTCAAATTTTGTTTTTCTCTCATAACATCCAAAATATTGCGTTTTATAAAATTCTAAAAATACTTCTAGGTCCGGCTCATTTTTCTCTACGTTTTGACCTAAGTTTCGTTAAAAACGGAGAAAGTTGAATTATAATATATTTTATTAATTTTAGGCGGTCTCTTATAATAATAACTGATCGTTCAAACAACGATTATTTCTAATAATTGTTTCATCCTACCTATTGTTAAAAATTTTGAATGCTTATTACTATTCTTAGACTCTTGAATAATCATATTTTATAAACTAAACAATTTTATTAATTGGACGTAACCTTACGATTTTAATTGATCGTTCTATTATTATATTTTTGAGTAATAATATTTTACTTATAAATGTGAGTATTTTATTTATATTTTTATAACGGGATGTTACATCATCCCCACCTTTGTTTTAATCTCGTCCTCGAGATTATTTGAAATAGGGGTAGGTATTATTTTTTTTTTCTTATTTCTGACTATAGTTTTCATGTGTTTTCATGTCTACATTTAGAGTTCAATTTATTCTTAACTAGCACCAACTTTTTACGCTTGAGTTTCTTTTATCGTTAGTCTTTGATTTCAATCGTTTGTTTGATGAATTTTTATTTTTCGTTTACCTCAATATCTTGAAGGCATTAGCAATGACTCATCTGCTAATTATTTTCGAAGGTTAGAAACTTCTAACATTGTGTGAAGATACAATCTTATTAACGTATAATTGTACTAATTTATCCATATCGTAACTTTCTTTAATTTGTAGGAAATAAGTAGATGCAGTCAGTCTGCCAACAATAACCCATATCTTATCATTCCCACGACTGGTTCGAGGAAGTTTGCGTATAAAATCCAAAGTTATCATTTCCCATTTTCAGAATGGTAATTCATGTTTTTTTTAACATGTTAGAGGTTTTCTGAGGTTCTGCTTTAACTTGAGGACAAGTTAAACATTTTATAACTTATGCAGCTATATATTTTTTTTCATGTTGATCTACCAATAGTTTCCCTTAAAATACATTTTTTTTACTTCCTGGGTGCATCATATATTTGGATCTATGAGCTTCTTCTTATATCGTTTCTAATAATATGCAAGTGAGCGGCACCCAGATTCTTGCATTCATTCGACGAATTAGATCGTCCCCTTTTTACTAATTGCTAAAACATGCTCATCATTCATTATTTTTCTTTGTTTTTATCTTCTTGCGCATGTCTTTGCGCCTCTTTAATATGACTTATTAAATCAATTTGTATTTCAATCCTTTAAGCACATACTCTTGTGATTTTCTCTTTACCTTCTTTCGGCTTAAGGCATCTACTACCACATTCATATTTTTTTTATAAAGAATTTCGCATTCATAGTCGTTTCATGTATCCATCCTACTTTGTTGTCTCATATTTAATTCTTTTAGGATTTTGATTCAAAATTTGTTATGATTGTGTCCATTGTTCCTTACAGCAGGATTCACATGTACTGCAAATTATCGTTCCGTGTGCACCCGCAAGGGTAATTTACCTTGGATGATTACCCTATTTCTTGAACGTGGCACACAAATGAGTTAATTTAGAACATCATATACTGAGAACTTTGTCTTATCAGAGTTCTGGTTTACAAGATGTTTGGTTTAATTAACCTCAATCAAATAGATTGAAGAAGTTCATTTCCTAAAAACAGTAAACTTTGACTCGTTTAACATTTGCAGGAAAATGGATTAGTTTTCGTATTCATATGAAATTTGGAGTGACAAGCTTTAACCTACCGGGTTATTACAAGTCTGTAACATTCTTCTGGTTAAAGATATATTTTATACTCTTATGATCAGTATAAAGTTTAAAATGAACTCCGTACAAATAATGTATACATAATTTAAGTGTGAAGATCTTGGTGTCTAATTCAAAACCCTGAGTTGCCTAATTATTTTCATGAGTTTTTAGTTGACGTGATGCATAGCCAATCACTTTGTTTTATTGAATCAACTTATCTTTAATGATTTTGATAGTTTCACTTTGTTTGGGACCCATTCAAATTTTGACAGATTTTCGAGTCAATAAGGAGAGCGGAACGACTATTAAAGAGATATTATGAATATATTAACGAGAACAAATCGCCAAGCCTAAGAAACTTCGTACTTCCGTTAGTGATTTGGGGTTCTCCTATTTAGTTACAGCCTCTATTTTAGATGAATCAACTTGAATACTTTGATCATTAATAACATGCCCTAGGAATTGTATCTCTATGAGACAGAAGTCACATTTAGAGATTTGCATATGCAATTTCTCGTGTCGTAGTAATTCAAGTAGGGTTTTAAGATGTTTAGCATGATTTTCGGTTGTTTTTGAATAAATAAGAATATCATCAATGAATATAATGATGAATTTGTCCACATAATGTTTGCATATCCGGTTCATCATGTCCATAAAGGCAACTGCAACATTATTAAGTCCAAAAGACATAATAGTGAACTTATAATGCCCATACCTTGTACGGAATGTTGTTTTAGGAACATCTTCCTACTGTACTTTATGTTGATGATATCCTGATTGCTGATCACTTTTAGAAAAATAACAAGATCCTTGAAGTTGATCGAACAAACAAACGACAATTCGTAGATGTGGATACTAATTCTTGATAGTCACCTTATTTAGCTCCCAATAGTCAATTCACATCCGCATTAACCCATTTTTCTTCTTAATGAATAATATTGAAGCTTCTTAAGGTGATGAGCTAGGTGGAATAAAAACTTTGAGCCAATAGCTAATTTAATTATTTCTTGAGCTCTTTCGTCTCATTCGGTGCCAACCTATAAGGAGTTTTAACAATTGGAACCGTACCTAGTACCCGATTGAGATTGAATTATACTTCTCATTATGGTGGTAAACCAGGTAATTCATCTAGAAATATGTCAGGAAAATCAGCTACAACCGGTATGCCTTCCAGTTTCTTCTTTTCTTGATCATCAGTAGTAACTGAGATTATGTAAGTTAAACAACCTTCGTTCAGACATTAGTAGCTTTAATCATATAGATGATTCCAACATGATTTGTTAGCTTATCACCCTTAATGATCAATTTTCCTCCCATTAGAGTACAGACTTCAAAAGAATTGGTATCGCATAAGATACATGCCTGGTTTGTAGTAAACCATTCCACTCTGATTATCGCTTTAAAACCAGATAGTACCACAGGCAATAGTTTTCCTGGAATATCATGTGTTAATGAAAGTGATCTTACAGTTACTAGAATCTCTTTTATCTTAACAAGATCATCATAAGCACTTTGTACCAGATAAAGTTTATCTAGTTTCATTAATGGTTCATTTAAAAGCTTACATAATTTATAATCAATAAAGCTTTGATTTGCTCATGAATCAAACTATACCTTAGCATAAACATTATTAATAATAAACGTACCGGTAATGATATCCGGCATATTTGCAGCTTCCTTGACATTAAGAGCAAAAGCTTGAGTCATCTTTTTCACATTTGGATTAACTTTTTTTACTGAACTACCAGCCGCGTTAATTCCACTTGCTTTGTTTAATTTAGGACCCTACCAGCTCAGCGGCTGAGTCAATGCCCCGAGGCATAACAGCCTTAAGTGTGTCACTAATTTCACATACCAATCCCAGATATAATGACTAATAAAGTTTCATTATGGTGTCACAAGATGTGGCATCAATCGAGCACATTCAAAGTATCTAGAAGTGTATTCAAGATGCCTAGCACCGACCATGAGATGGCTCAGAAATTTCCACTCAATCTCTTCTTTTTCATTCATTAGGCAAAATTTTCGAGTTACCAACTCCCGAAAACTTTCTCGAGTCATAGTGTATACTTGGTTTCTACCTTTGGTATGAATAATGGAATTCCACCATACTAAAGCTCCGGACTTAAATGAATTCGAAGCGTAAAAAATCATATCTTCTTCGGCACATATGCTAATAGCAAGTATCGCCTCAATCTTTTCAATCCATCTTAATGTTACGACAGCTCCTTCCGTTCCAGTGAACCCAGGAGGTTCAAATTAGCTGGAATGTCTTATAAGAACATCCCTCAGTTTTAAATCATTTCGAACTAAAAGTTTTCATATTTTCATTATTCGATTCAAATGAATCGTTTTCTTTTGTTATTGTTTTCTCGATATTCAAATTTTCATTTGTTTCTTTGTTTTTTTAAACGTAACGATTATTGAAGAAATCGTTTTTTTTTCTTTCTGCAATCATCCACTGTATCTCATCATTCTGAGTCACAGTTTCAATAATATTCACGTGTTCTCTTTCGCCCACGTGTATTTGCAGAAGGTTCGCTATAGTTTAGATTTCTAGACATTGTCTATGAAATAATATATTTGACAAAGTCTAATAATATTCATCATAATTTAGCTTATAGGCTATCATCAAGATTCATTATGTTATTTCAATCATTCATAGTATTTCAAAAATACTATTCTACCTATTCCTTTGATAGGCACTTATCTCAATTTGGTTAAAGCTTAGATACTATCATTAGTACATATTTCGCTAAAACCAGGAGCTCTGATACCAACATGTGACACCCCGGGCTCTCGGCGGCCTGGGCGCTGCGACCCGAATTGGTTTCATGGATAATTCAGTCTCGGTCAGAGTTTATTATTCATTTTAATATGTTTCAGCGGAAGCGTTGTTTTATAAATTCATAACTTTATAAATAATTCACATGCATGGATGTGAAAACCATATGTTTCATGATTTTTAAGTAGTTCATACGGGTGGGTATGAAAAACGACATTTCATTGTTTGTAAATAATTTTCAAAATAACTTTGCATGATTTCATAAAATTTCATACGCATAGGTATGAACACCATCTATTCATATTATTGTAAACCGGATTTTCACACAAACACACAATTTCAATTTATTTTATAATATCCGGTTTATACATGACTTGGAGGCATAGCTCCAATAGCTCCATGGCCTTACCACAAGATCTTATTCAAGGCATCATAGGCCAAGAATCTCTAATCTCACTTCTCTTTTATATTTCATTATTACCTGAAAAGTTTTTTAAAATAAAACGTCAACATAATGTTGGTGAATACAAATAACAGCCTCGATATGTAAGCATAGCATATTCGGTTCTTTAACCATAATTAATAATGGCAATACTACACATTTAGCAGGTTATTTCACTGATCGATACAACCACTGCATACCCTGGCTTGTACTGTCACTGGTTAGGAACAACAGCGGAGTGCGTTTTATAATTGTTCCCTCCAGCCCACAGCCCGTCACTGGTTAGGTTTCCTGCGGAGTGCGTCTTATGTATAACCTTCCAGCCCACGTTACCAGCCACGTATGGGAATTTCACCCATAGCGGATACAATTTGCAAATCGTAGGTATACAAATGGCCTAAATGCTGGTCTAATAGTATCCATTTATGCGTCAAAGTTTAAACATACCATGCTCATAAAAATTCATTTATAAATTTAAAAACAAGTTAGATGTATTCACCTGGGATTTTGGTTGGTTGGGTGACAACTCAGAATTTCTCAATATAAATTTGTGCAGCGTTTCTGCTTAATTTATCCTTTTAATTTTCTGCAAGGATGACTCCAGATGCGTTTACTTTTTCTGTTCCTAAATTGATCATAAGTTCAACATAATATTTATATAAATATGGGGACAGATCTTAACGATAACCCTATAAATTAATAATATCATAAGAAACCTTAAATTTATAAATTTAAATAAATACCTGATCGTATACTAATTCTTTTAAGGAATTTCAGAACGATGGTAGCCTCAGAAGGAACTTTTTCGTATGTTCAAGATCTTCAGAAACTTAATTCGTTTGATATCTTTATTAATATATATATATATATATATATATATATATATATATATATATATATATATTATGTGTGTGTGTTAACCGCCTCTAATTTTCTTCATTTGATATTTTGATGACAAGTATCTTCAATTTTGAAGATAACTTCACGTAATTTTTTTTTATAATAAAAATTATTATATTAATTTAATTAATTTAGCTCAAATTTTGTTTTTCTCATAACTTCCAAAATATTGCGTTTTATAAAATTCTAAAAATACTGCTAGGTCCGGCTCATTTTTCTCTACGTTTCGACCTAAGTTTCGTTAAAAACGGAGAAAGTTGAATTATAATATATTTTATTAATTTTAAGCGGTCTCTTATAATAATAACTGATCGTTCAAACAACGATTATTTCTAATAATTGTTTCATCCTACCTATTGTTAAAAATTTTGAATGCTTATTTATATTCTTAGACTCTTGAATAATCATATTTTATAAACTAAACAATTTTATTAATTGGACGTAACCTTACGATTTTAATTGATCGTTCTATTATTATATTTTTGAGTAATAATATTTTACTTATAAATGAGAGTATTTTATTTATATTTTTATAACGGGATGTTACAGGGTGTGACATAACTGTTGTTGTACGAAAACTCGATGAGTGGAAGATGATTAACCCAACTCCCACCGAAATCGATCATATAAGAACGAAGCATGTCCTCGAGTGTTTGGATAGTCCTTTCGCTTTGACCATCGGTTTGGGGATGATACGCCATGCTAAGATTAACACGTGTTCCCAAAGCCTTTTGCAATGAATGCCAAAAGCGAGAAGTGAAACGACTATCACGATCGGATATGATTGATGTTGGAGTACCATGACGCGCAACGATATCGTTGATGTACAAAGTGGATAACTTCTCCATTTTGTAATCCTCTCGATTTGGGAGAAAATGAGCAGATTTGGTGAGTCGATCAATGATCACCCAAATCGAATTGTAACCCCTCGGAGTTCTCAGAAACATGGTTATGAAATCCACGGAAATTTGCTCCCATTTCCATTGAGGGATTTCTGGTAGCTGCAGAAGTCTTGAAAGCTTCTGATGTTCTGCCTTGACTTTTGAACACGTTAGACATTTCCCTACGTACAATGCTATGTCTTTCTTCATTCCAGGCCACCAGTAAGATGTTCTCAAGTCTTGGTACATCTTATTGGCTCCTGGGTGAACTGAGTATCGCGACTTATGAGCCTCATCACAGATGAGTCTGCGCAATTCTTCTGACTTTGGAATCCACATGCGGTCGTTGAAGTATAAAACCCCATGAGATCGAGGTTCTAGTTTACCCTCAACTCTGCAGTCTAACTCTACCTTTAGTTGATTGTCGATCATTACTTGTTGTTGTGCATTACGAATCAGGTCATTCAAGTTTGGATGTGTGTTGATCTCCATGGCTCTTACACGAATTGGCTTGACTGGTTCCTTACGACTAAGAGCATCTGCCACCACGTTGGCTTTACCCGGATGGTAACGAATCTCGCAGTGGTAATCAGTTAGAAGCTCAACCCAACGCCGTTGCCTCATGTTGAGTTCTTTCTGATTGAGAATGTGTTGCAGGCTCTTGTGGTCTGTATAGATGACACATTTTGTACCACAAAGGTAGTGTCTCCAAATCTTCAATGCAAAGACCACAGCCCCTAACTCAAGGTCATGAGTAGTATAATTCTTCTCATGAACCTTAAGTTGTCTTGAAGAATACGCAATCACCTTGTCTCGTTGCATAAGTACACAACCGAGACCAAGGTTTGAAGCATCACAGAAGAAAACGAAATCATCACTGCCCTTTGGAAGACTAAGGATAGGGGAGTTGAATAACTTTTGTTTAAGATGTTGAAATGAATCTTCTTGTTTCTGCCTCCATATAAATGCTTGCCTTTTCTGAGTTAGAGTGGTAAGTGGCAAGGTGATCTTTGAAAAATTCGCGATGAACCTTCTGTAGTAGCCTGCCAGACCCAGAAATGAACGAATCTCTGTTGGAGTAGATGGGATAGTCGAGTTCTTAATTGCCTCAATATTCGCTTGATCTACATGAATCCCATCCTTGTTGATAACATGCCCTACGAAATGAACTTCCTTTAGCCAAAATTCGCATTCAGAGAATTTGAAATACATTTGTTCAGCTCTTAGTAGCTCTAATACTTTCCTTAAATGATCCTCATGTTCTTGCTCCGTCTTGGAATAAATCAGTATGTCATCAATGAAGACGATAACAAACTGATCTAAGTAAGACCTGCAGACCCCATTCAACAAGTCCATGAACACTGCCGGTGCATTGGTCAGTCCAAATGGCATAACCACGAACTCGTAGAGTCCATATCGAGTCCTAAATGCAGTCTTTCGTATATCCTCATCATTTACCCTGAGCTGGTGATACCCGGATCGTAGATCAATTTTAGAAAAGCATGTCGCTCCCTGTAATTTATTGAACAGATCATCGATCCTAGGTAGAGGATATTTTTTCTTGATTGTCAACTTGTTTAGCTCACGGTAGTCGATGCACATATGAAATGTACCGTCTTTCTTCTTGACAAAGAGAACCGGAGCTCCCCATGGAGAGAAACTCGGTCTAATGAACCTTCTGTCTAGAAGTTCCTGAAGTTGACTAGACAGTTCTTGCATCTCAGACGGTGCTAATCGATATGGTGACTTCGCCACTGGATTCGCTCCAGGGACGAGCTCGATTCTAAACTCCACTTGTCGGACTAGTGGTAGTCCAGGTAAGTCTTCTGGAAATACTTCCGGATAATATCTGATAATCGGAACGTCTTCAACGGTTTGCTTTTCAGGTTTCTTCTCTACCACGTGTGCCAGAAAGGCGTGATATTTCTTCCTCAAATACTTCTTGACCTTAATGCATGATACAATCTTCAGCTCATGACATGGTTTTTCCCCAAAGACTCTTAACGTTTTGCCGGATGGTAGGGGAATTCGAATAAGTTTCTCCGAGCATACAATTTCGGCGCGGTTTTTGGATAGCCAATCCATTCCCACTATGACTTCGAAGCTTCCGAGTGTCATGGGAATAAGATCGATGATGAAAGGATAGTCTTTTAACCTTAATTCACAACCTATAATTATTGAGTTTACCAGTATGGTCTTACCATCTGCTACTTCTGCCGTGTATGGAGCATCAAGTATAGATAGTTGTATATTAAACAATGATGCAGTAGTGACAGAGACAAAACTTTTATCTGCGCCGGTATCAAATATGATAGAAACATAACGACCATTGATGAGAAACGTACCCGTGACGAATGCCGGCTCCTCACGTGCTTCGGTAGCTCCAATAACGAAAGCACGTGCATTGATTGTAGAAACTGTGTTGCTGAGATGTGGACACTGGTTTCTGAAGTGTCCCTAGGCTCCGCAGTTATAACAGGATTTTCTACCTGTAGTAGGAACAATGGTAGTGCTAGCAGTAGCAAGATGAGTGGCTCGGTACGTTGCAGCCAAGTGTCCAAATCTTCCACACTTGAGACATTTTCTGCATGGAATAGTGGGTAAGTGATGGTATTGGCACTTTGTGCAGAGTGGGTACGTACCAGTGTATGGCTTTCTGGCCGTAGCAGGTTGTGGAATAGCAGTAATGGGAGTGGCTTGAATAGGTGCAGCTACAGTCATGGCTGTAAAGTTCTTGATTGTATTATGTTTCTTTTTCTTGTGTTGGTGTTACTCGGGTTTCTTGCCTTCATCAATCTGTGCTCTCTAGTAACCTTTTCGAGTGAGTACGCCAGCTATGACATATTTTTCAGTAAGAGCAGCACTAAGATGAATTGACATCTCCAAAGTAGTGGGATTACTTCCCATAACATTTCCCCTAATGACTAGGGGTAGTCCTTCAATGTACTTCTCTATCTTGCGGGACAGAGGAGTAACCATATGTGGGATCACAATGCACAACTCATGGAAACGAGTTGTGTACCTTGCATTTTCACCGCTATCTTGGGCCAAACTCCACATTTCGGCCTCCAGCTTCTTCAGCTCATGATGTGGACATAACTTCTCCACAAGTAGTTTCTTGAAATTTTCCCACGGTAAGGCCAAAGCAACCTCCCGTCCTCTGGTGTTCTTCTTAGAATTCCACCAGGTGAGTGCGCCCTTGTGAAAAGCGCTTGAGGCCATCTTGACCTTCATATTTTCAGGACATCCAGTGAAGTCAAGGATATCCTCGATGCTCTCCAGCCATTGTAGTAGGCCGATTGCTCCCTCAGTACCAACGTACTTAGGAGGCTTAATATCATTGAACTGCTTGAAAGTGAAGGCAGCAGTTCTGGTAGGGTTGGTGTTTGAATTGTTTGCTGAATCACTGGTACTTCCCCGAAGGTTCTGGGTGATATCAGTGACCATGCCCGGAATAACCTCTTTCATATGTACGGCTATGACTCGGGCAATTTTGTTGATCTCATAATCGTTGCCACTTGTTGAATCCTCACCGTTAGTGTTACGTCGAGGAGGCATTCTACGAAGAGAAAGCCACAAATGGGTCCGTATTGAGAAACAATACAATTGAATTTACATGATAAAGTTAGTAATATATTCTTACTACTAATATTATCATTCAATTGTAATATGAGCAAGTACACATACATCAGCTAACATACATCAGTTGACTTGTTAGTGATACTTCTCATGTGATGATGTACAAATGTTCATAAGTTTCCCCATCAAACCTACACACTGACACTTTCCCGATATACCGAAGATAGCTTATATATAGGGCATACGTAGGGTCAGCTAACTGCCAGCCCAGCCGCCAGCCCACCATCGCTTCGATATACCACGATCGTGCCCTTGCTAGCATTTGGCAACACGAGTTTTTTGAAGTATATGTATGTTCCATTGATAAAGAATCCCATGATCTTTGATCAATTGAACTATGTTTGAATCTATGGTTGAATATGATTGAATTATGTGTGCATATACTAACAATTGTAAACATGTAGAACTTAATCATGCGTCTACTCTACATTTGTCCTATTAACCTATGTTAGTAAGTACTAAGCATGTAATCACTTAATATTACACATAATGATTGTTCACCTGATTGATTCACACACAATGGTTGACTCACCTATGATTGATTAACACAATGATTTATTCACACACTTGATTGATTCATCTTTGATTGATTCACACAATGATTGTATCTGAAATGGTTGTATCTTATATGTTTGACTAATTTTCAATGATTCCAGTTGCTCCCGGATCTTCACTTCGAATACGAACGCCAAATTCCCCCTGTTATACTGAAGTTAGTTTATATATAGGGCATATGTATGGTCAATCTAACTGCCTGCCCAGCCGACATCCCACCACTATGTCAGTATGCCAGAGCTTGGCCGCCGTTTGTATTTAAAGCTAGGATCCCAACTCTTGATTGATTATGATTGATTCATGATTGTCTCTTGTACTATGAATATGATTTTGATTGTGTAAACCGTTGTTCTTGATTTACTTGAAATCGAGACCTTAGGTTTTAGTATGTGTGTCCTAGGTTAATTACCCTAGGTTCCCAATACTTACAGTATTGAGCATAATGATCTCCTGATGTGAACTTCAACTAAAGAATATTGTTACACTGATTCTAAATTATGAAGTCCTAATGATGATGTATACATAATGATGATAACATGATGAGAATTTCATATCAAAGATACTAAGAATACAGATTTTTGCCTCTGAAATCCCTTGATGATTATGTGTTTAAGAAATTTAGTTCGGAGTCTAAGAGTATAGAATTCCGATCCAAATTCCTTGACTCGATATCTAATCTTAGAAAAGTATCCCTAAGATCTTCCAAGCTTAGTGTAGACTTAATGCTTACTTAAGTTTACTTAGATCCTAAGTATCTTCAAGCCTATAGCACTTAGTCCTATGGGGTAGCTTAGGTTATAGTCTAGGTCATTAATTATTGGATTTTTCCTAGTTCTCTACAACCTTGGCTCTGATACCAACCTGTCACACCCCCTACGCCGCGTGCGGAATCCACGGCGCGGTGACGATCGATGGTTGAATAATGCACAAGTATTGAATAAGAACAACCACAATGCATTACTAAGTTTCATAAAGTTTAGACAATTGTTTAGTTACAGACATTCTATCTATCTACCAAAAGAATGAAAACTACAGACCTAAAAATATTGTTTACAAGATAAGACTCAAACAATACAATTAAACAATCAGGATTAAGTGTGTTTCTAATTCCATCCTAGCTTGTTTCTTCATCTTGTTCTATGTGTTTCTTCATCTTGTTCTATCTTAGAACGGTCTCCTTAGTTGTCCTTGAGAATGTCCTAAACCTAATTACCTGAAACACGTGAAAAGTAACTGTCAACTACAAAAGTAGTTGGTGAGAACAATTGGTTTAACATTTGTAATATGAATCTGCATTGTAAAACATATGTATAAAACAATGAACGAAAATAACATGGATAGTTGCAACCTAAACTAACATCACGTAAGAATAACGTGTTAAAACAGTTTAATGACTGTCTACTAGAAAAGCCAACATATAATGAAGTCCCAAACTACGTTTGCAGTCAGAAAAAGTAGTAAGCAAACGCATTCAACACAAGCTGTAATAATGAGTTTACTAAAAAGATAAAATCCGTGTTGACGTACCCGGTCAATATGACCTATGCTGGTAAAGTTAATTAGCAGAAAATCCGTATTACCGTAATGCATCCAATCTGCAGTTAGTTTTTAAAACAAATTGAAAACGCTAACCGCAACCTTGGCGTAACCAAAACGTGTCCCGCTTTCCCTTGTTGTGATCACCCAGTACTAACGTTATAAAAATAAGAATAAGATTGAATAAGTGTCTTGATGCGTATATAAGTTTGCTCACAACGATGGGCACCATGTTTTTAACTTCTTAAGATTGGATCCTTTGATTAAAACCTTTGGTTGAATACCCGTGATTGATTACCACGATTTTTGAAATCCTTTGATTGTATACCACCATGAAAAACCCTTGAATGAATATCTTGTTTTGAAATCCTATATTTATTTTCCCATTGAAAACCTTTGATTGAATACCTTGTTCAAAAACCCTTGATTGAATCCGGTGATAGAAAACGACCCTTGTATAAATACAAGGTTTGTACGAAAACATTTATTTTAAAGCAAGATTTATAGTTTAAAAGCTTGTAAGAGTTTGTAAAACTTAATATTTAAAGTGTTTAACATTTATAAAACATTTTATGTAAAGCAGGTTGTAAAATAATTTATAAAAATCTTTTATAAATCCTTTAAACAAAATGTGTTTAACAGTTGTAATGACAGTAGAATATAAGAGTAAACCTTTGATTGCTTCAAAGAATAGTAAATAATGTATTTGAAAAGTTATAATACAACAGTTGTAGTACAAAAGATGTTTGGTCACGTGTTCCACCCAAAAACAGTGGTAAAAAAAATAAAAGTGGCGCTAATGTTCTCACGTGACAGCAGTAGACTCTGAACCTGAACAAGTAGAAATTAGACAAGACCTCTAACTGCTTCCTATATCATTGTATCATACATATAATATAAGACTTTATAGTGTTATGGACTTTGATTGATTGATCGACTCATGTGACTTGGTTGACTTATGTTGACTTGTTAATGATTACTTCTTGAATAACTTGTTCTCATGTTTAAATGTGTCGCATGAACTTGAAAAACACGATTTGATTCCTTAGAATGATGATTGATTTATGGAAAACATGTGTCATGTTATATCATGCATAAGGGTATTTATACATATATGTAACATGTGTTGATGATTCATGATAGGTGTTTGTTACCCTTGTATTCTTTGAAAAGATTTATGTATATAAGCCCTTGTGATTATGTTATTACTTTAACATCAAGCCAAGTTGGCTTATCTAAAATGCAATCATTCCAAAATCACTTAGGATCGGTTTAGGGTTAGATTACCCTTAACGACCCCTTAATACTACTTGATCATTCGTAAGTTCACTAATTGTGTAACTTGGAAAAATCCTTAGGTTTTCTAACTTGGTTTTACATAACTTTCCTGCTCGTACGAATGGGTCTTCATTCGCATGGTAGAACTACGCGAATGAGTCTCAGTCGCTCAAGCTAGACGTGCGAATAAGTACTGAGTCCGAATGAAATTGTTGTGCGAATGTGGTATCATTCACATGTGATCGTCATGCGAATGAGAGGTTCTTTCGGGCAGCAAGTCCATTCGCCCATATGCCCATGCGTATCTAGTTTCAGGAGAATAAGAGGTTCTTTCGGCCAAGTAGATTCACGCGAATGAGGTGTCCGTTCGCATGACGATCCATTCGGTTGGCCATTCGGGCGTGATGAACTACAGCCATGGTAGTTGGCGATTTTTAGATCTAGACGGAATCAATGGTGCTCTCTTTACATATTTAGGCACTGTTTAGAAGATGTATGAACCAAAATGGGGTGCTTAAAAGTGGTTATAACTTTGGTAGTGTCAGGTTCATTGAAACCCTAGAATCCGAACCTTCTAACTAAGATTTTGGCCAAAATGGCTCGGTTCAGCTCCAATCCTTGGTACTAACAGCTTCCTTTCGTCGAGAGGATCATTTTGATAGCTTGTTTGCTCGATTTGATGGAGAAATGAAGAAGATCTTGGTGTTTTAATGGAGGTTTTGTAGAGAGAGAGAGGTTAGACGAAAATTTAGAGAGACGGAGAGAGTGTTGGTGGCTGGAAACTAAATGAAGAAGATGGGGAATTTAGGGTTTTTATACCCCGAGTGGTTCACCGTGTATTCGGTCTCGCTCGGTGTCTTTTTCGCGTATTTTGACGCACTCGTCGTAATGATTACGAAATCAAATATCTTAAATTGTAAATTAGATTTCTTTGATTATTTTTGATGAGTTCAAAATTGTAAAACGTGAAAATATAATATTTTACTTATTTTTACTTGTTCGTTCGAAATCAGGCCGTTAAACGAATTTAATTACGTGTATACTGGTAATTACGTACGTTTTCAGTCGTTTTGCGTATTTATTGATGTTTACTCGTAATTATAAGTTCGGAAATCATATCATTACGAATCGTCACCCATAATGATACTCAGTCTCGCTCAAGCGTTACGATTTGTTTAATTTATTTGTTTGTCATACTATTCGTCGTAACAATACGCACTAACACTATCTCATTACACCGAACGCAGTATATGTATAGGGCATACGTAGAGTCCAGCTACCTGCCTTATCAGCCGACAGCCCACCACTGTTTCGATATAATACAATAATGTTCTTGCCTAGCATAACCAACTGTAAATAAATATTACATATATTTGTTCCTAATTAAATAAGATCCTATAACACACAATCACAAACATGAACACATAAATCACATTGACATATTTGGTATGAAAATCCATTGTTCTATCACTGTTTATGACTACAATGAATAAATATACAGATGTCACATCCCGAGCCGGCGAGCCGGATCGTGTGTCCCGTCGGGCGGAAGGTTCCCGGGGCGCGATATCGGAAATGATAATCGTGATGATCAGATTGTTTATATAGCATCAACATTTAGAATAACTGAAGCACAAATAGCATTAAACTAAGATTACAAAGTTAAATTACAATATCAATGTTTGATAATTTAACTGAGTAAACATATCAAAAGAATCAAATGTTTACTATCTTGTAACTATACAAGATATCAAAAGTGATTCACAACAATCAACAAAATATGTGCTTTCCAAAAACCACTAGGTCCTCTAACTAGGCATCCTAGCATGCATTCCTGAGCCTTAGCTTATTCCTGTACATCACCTGAGAAAGCATGTAAGAAAACAAAGTCAACACAATGGTTGGTGAGTTCATGTAGTTTTAGTATTTGAAAAATAGCTTTTGCAAAACCTTTTCGGTAACAACCTTAACCTCATTAACATCACCTGTAATATCCAATCCGGTATGCTTATATATAGGGCATACGAAAGGGTCGAGCCTACAACCTGCCCAGACGCCATCCCACCACATACTAAACCACATATCACATTGTTGTTAATGATAATTAAGCATTTTACCTACCATCCAATCCCATTTCCATCATATCTTTAGCATTCTGTTTAAGAGTTTACATTACGCACACAATAGCATCTGCAAGTCTAGTTTGAGAGTTACCTTTATGGACAACTGAACACCCTAAGGAATCCAGTATCAATCCATATGGGAACTACATGTGATTAGCAACATTGGTGTTTTGATAAAGGATTCCCAAGATGACACAAAGTCAACTAAAGAAAACCAGAATCATCCTAGTAGCATATCACAAAACATGGGTGGACAATGAGGAATCACTGTATGGCAAGCACTGAGAGGCCAATAGTCTGCTCCTCAAAGTCCTGACTAAGAAGAACACCCTATGGCAAGCACTAAGAGGCCAGTCGGTCCGTTCTACAATAGCAAATAACTTTAGCATACAAGTTCATAGCATACAATTTTATAGCATTCACATAGCTTGGCATTCACGTATCTTGTGCACAAGTACTAGCTTTGCATTAGCATAGTTTAGCATTCACGTATCCTATGCACAAGTACTAGCCTGTTGTCTTAGCATTTCAAGTCTATCAAGCATACAAGAGTTTAAAGCATTCTAAGCGTTTCGAGTATTCAATCATAAAAAGCACATCAAGCATATAAGCCTTTCTGAGGTTGAGCATTCAAGCTTTCCAAGTTTAGTGATGTTTCCCTAAGGGTTTTGAGTGATTTGAATTGGTTTCAAAGAATGGCTCGCACAAGGGTTGAAAACCCTAAAATTCGTGAAAAACAACTCGAATCTACCTCAAATCAGAAGATCTTGGGTTCCAAATCCTTGTACTTTCGAGATCTACAGGTTGTAGTGGTCGTTTTGACACCAAGAATGCTTGATTTGGTTGAGAAATGAAGAAGATAAGGTGAGGGTTTCTAGAGAGAGAAAGTTAGAGAGAGAGAGAGTGAAGATTTTGGGTGGTGGTGGCTGGTAAGTGGAAGAGTAATGGGGAAATAAATGCCCCATTTAATTCTTTCAACTACCCGCGTGTTCGGTCGCGTTCGGTTTCCCTCGGTTTCGCGTAAAAGTGTTGTTTTCGTTCGTTTTCGTAACGAAACGTGTTGGTTTTAAAACAAGAGTTTGTAAATTTATTTTAGGCAGTAATTCCTAGTAAATTAACTAAATATCTCCTGTTCATTTTAAATTTTCAGAAATATTTTACTGTTTAAATCGAATCGTACAGTCGTCGCGCGTATTCGTTCGAATCGTCACCCGTACGAATACGACGATAACTACACTTTTCAATATGGTTTTCTAATAATTGGATATCATTCAGAATGTTAAACTTTCAGATATATTCGTACAGAGCGTCACCTATACGAGTAATCCGTCGATTAAGCATTCACGTGACGACATCCGTTGTTATTTTGTTTTGTCAACCTCGCATACGTTTATACATAATAGCATCCTAACAAGCATGTATGTGATAGTTCAGTGTTGTCTGATATGTTTCTGACTATTAAACCGTGAGTTTGAATCATGTTACTGAAACAATTGCATAATAGTTTTTGTGTCAAGCATCACACGATAATAGCAAACAATTAGTTTACATAGTTTGTACCTGAGTTACTGTGCAGGTTACTGTTGATATCACTTTTCCGGTAGCGTTTCCGGCACTGTTGAGATTACTGTGCAAGTTACTCTGATATGTTTCTGACTATTAAACCGTGAGTTTGAATCATGTTACAACAGATGTTACAATACACGTTTTTGGTTTCGTATGTTTTGCGTTTACGTGTTATTTTACGAACAAAACGTAAATGTTACGTTTTCACGAAAAATAGTTTTATTTAATCTCTTTAGGTTGTAATCCTAATAAACAGTTTACGTGAGATATTATTATTAATTTATTTTTGAAATCGTTTATTTAAATCATTTCATCAGAACATATAACTTTCGCGCGTATTCGTACGAATCGTCACCCGTACGAACACGACGATTGTTTTACCTTTTTTTTGGTTTTTTAATTATAAGATATCATTTAAAATGTTAACCCACAGATATAGTCGTGTGAATCGTCATTCCCATGATTACACTGTTTGTTTAATATTCTTAATGTTATCCATTATTGTTTTTTAATTGACTCATCACAAATGTTTGCGTTTCATTATTCAGTTATTTTGCATTACATGACTTACGAGTTATATTGTCAGTGTTGGTTTCAGATCTTGTCAAGAAACGAGCATTATGTCTCCATTCTACATCTAAAGACTCTATAATGTGCGGAATTTAGAATTGAATCCCAAGAACAAAAAAATATGAAAACTTTGTATATTCAGTGAAGTTTAGGAAAACAGTGCCTAAACACGTAAAGAGAGCACATCTCGGGAATCCAACCCTATAACAGTACAAAATACGTTTTTATATTCTATTCTAAGAGTACTCAAACCCTATACACAAAAATGGTTCGAGTACTCGAAAATCTATTCTACTCGAAAAACACTTTAGACAAAAATATCAAAACAGGTCTTCAGCTCTTCTCTGATTGACTTTGTGAGTCTTCGTCTTTAGCTGGGCTCTACAAACTCCCCCTAGAATGATGAATTCAACCGATGGGAAGTAAGACAGAGTGAGGACCTGCTACAGCGTATTGCTTCTGTTACATGGCAAATGCAACTACACGAGAGAATTGCTTCGCCTCTTTGTCCTAGTCGCCATAGGCTCTGATAGGTGACTCGTGCAGTTTTTACATGTCCTCCTTGCCGAACTTTAGAAGATCGTTCAGATGAAGAATCATGTCAATGTCTTTGATATCATCTTTGTTCCGGAGAATAACGGCAGCAAGATTCTTCTTATCAAAGTACCAAGACACGAAGTTGGCCAAGGAGTTTTATGGAACTTGTGTAGAAATGGGCACATCCTCTCAGTTGCTAGAGTTGGATACTTATAGTAGACCCATGGTTCTTTCTTCATGGAATCCACTATACATGAGGATACGAATCTTCTTCCTTTTGCAGTCTTCATCACCGGAAAGTCCTTGTCGCACTGGTCTTTTAGAAACTTCGCAAAGAGATCAGCTTGACTTTCCTTTGACGGATTGAAGAACATAGCGTTGTTTATGCTTCGAAGATCGAACTTGGGCATCGAGCAGAAATTTTGTAGCCGTTTGTAATACTCGAAGTTTCCATTCATCCTCTTAACAAGTTAGAGCTGGCGATCATTGTCAACATCCAACAAACAACGTTGGACCTGTCGTTCCGTACATCGAATAAGTTACGAGGATCAGAAGTCCAAGTATCATCGTTCTGCTCTGCAGGTAGATCACCTGGCCAAGATTGCTGCACCTCTACAGGAGCAGGAGTCCAGTTGTAGGTCACTAAACTGATCAAGAACCGAGCATTAAGCCGCCAATCTGCATCAATTGACTCTACAACGTGCGGAATCCGAAATAGAATCACAAGAACAAGAAGAAAGATCAAAACTTTGATATATTCGATGAAGTACACGAAATAGTGCCTCAATACGTCTAGAGAGCCTGCCTCGGGAATCCAACCCTAGAACAGTATAAAATACGTCTTTTTATACTACTTCTAGGCGTACTTGAATCCTATACACGAAAATTGGTTTGAGTACATGGCTATCTACTGTACTCGAAATACTAGTACACGAAAATAAACAAACATAACCAAGATCATGTCTTCAGCTTTTTTCTGGATGACTTTGTCAGTCTTCATCGTTAGCCAGGCTCTACAAACTCCCCCTAGACTGATGAAGTCAACGGATAGGAAGTGAGACAGAGTGAGGACCTGCTCCGGCATACAATTTTTGCTCAATATCAAAAGCGACCACACGAGTAAAGGGCTTCATCTCTTCGTCATAGTCTCCATAAACTCGAATAGGTGACTCGTGCAGCTTTGTCTTATCCTCCTTGCAAAACTTCAGGAGCTCCATCGCATCAAGAATAATATCAATGTCGTTAATATCGTCTCTGTTCTAGAGAATAACCGCAGTGAGGTTCTTCTCATCAAAATACCATGATATGAAGTTGGCAAGGAAATTGTCGAGAACTCTTATTGAAACAGGAACGGCCAACTCGGTGTGAGGAGGTGGATACTTGTAATAAATTCATGGTTCCTTTGTGACAGCATCCAGGATGCATGTAGACTTGAAGCGCCTCCCTTTTGCCGTCCTCATCACAGAAAAATCCTTGTCACACTGATCCTTGATAAACTTCACGAACATCTCGGCCTGAGAATCCTTTGAGGGATTGAGAAACATCGCATTGTTCATGCCTCTGAGGTCTTTCCTGGTCACAAACTGCCTCAAATACCTCAAATACCGAGTTCATGGACACATCGGCAAACAAATTTCCTAGGCCCGCTCCACCGAGCTCTTCACCGAATCCATCGAAAAGAAAGTTCTCTGGGAGATCCTCGAACAAGTCATCATAGTTGTCCGGAGGCTTCTCCGAAGACTGTGGATTCTCGGAAGCAACGGGATTCTTTGTAGCGTCCTGTGCAGGCTCCTCATCTTGTTACCCTAATGAACTGGCACCCTGGCCATCAGTATCATCATCCTCTTTCTTTTCCTAAGTCTCTTCTTCTTCAACTTCATCATCATCATCATCATCATCAAGTTTTGGCCCAGTCAGCTTCTCAAATGCTTTAGTCAGACGCTTATTCTGCTTCTCTAGTCGGTCAACATTGTGTATCTGGCGTCTGAACATTTCACAAACTCTGAAAAATGCGCCATGTAGCTCGTGAATCTTGTCATCTCTGGTGACGGAGTCTTGCTACAACAGAAAAACTCTCACCTGCAGCCATACGACATCCACTGGAGACCCGTCTGGAGCATAGGATGAAGGGGTGATCATGGGACCCTTTCCCTTGTCCTGTTGACTACTGGGTGGTGATGGTAGTGGCATTGTGGTGGTGAAAGGTGGTGGTGGTGGTGGTGGAGTGGATTGAGTGGTTGTGGTTGTGGCTGTGGTTGAGGCTGTGGTTGAGGTTGTGGTTGTGGTTGTGGTGGAGGTGGAGGTGGTGTTGGCTTAGGTTGAGGTTGTGGTTTTGGTTGTGGTGGAGGTGGAGGTGGTGTTGGCTTAGGTTGAGGATGTGGCTATGGTTGTGGTGGAGCTGGTGTTGGCTTAGGTTGAGGTTGTTGTTGTGTTTGAATATGAGGTGGAGTGGGCCGTATAGAAGGTGGAGGTGGAGGAGGCTAAACAGGATTTCAGGAGGACGATCTCGCTAGCTTCTTCTGTAATATGGGATCACTCGATCGCTTTGACATCATCTTCAGTCTCTTATTCTTCGGCGAAGACTCAAGAGTTGGCAGGTAATCCGCGTCCTGAATGTCTTCCTGTTCTGCTCTGGTAAGAAGAGGGATGACTCCCTTTGTCTCACGAACAAACACTTCTTCATCAGAAGATGATGAAGATGCAGAATTAACTTCCTCGACAGTCGTCTCGGTATGAGTACTTGTGCCAGTAGGAGAAATATCGTGCTTTTCGGCAACGATAGCAACATGAGTCCCTTGTTCTTCTACAACTGCGTCATCTCCGACAAATCCGCCTAACTTAATCAGAGGCCGTTCCCCAACATATTGTTTCTTGGCTCGCTTGTTCAACATCATATATGAGAATATGTCTTCTCTCAGCCTTTTGATCCCAAGTGTGCCAATGGTGGGAACGAGGTTAGGATCCCTCTTGTTGATGACGATCTGAATGAAGCGGGGAAATGCCAGAAATCTTTCCTTTCGCTTTCCCTTTATGTTGGCATGCATATCTCGAAAGACCATCCGAGAGAAGTTGAAGCCCATGCCCAAGGCCAATGCCACCAAATTAGAGCTGAGGGTCTGATTCAGCACGTCATAACCGCCCTTCCTCCTAGATAGATACTGAGTCACCACATGTGCAAGATATCTCCAGTACGGGTGTAGCAGCTTCTTCTCTGTAGGAGGGTAGACACCTTCATGACCCATCTAATAAACTGTCATGTGAACCAAGTCATGATCAAGCTCAACAGGATGGGTTGTTTTATCTCCAAACTGCAGGCATTACCTCAGAATCTGCTCTGTGATAAATACAGGCTAGCCTTGTGTCACACCCCTAGCCGGCGGGCTGGATCGACTTTCGCATCGGGCGGAAGGTTCTCGGGGCGCGATATCGTAATGATAATTGAATTGATCAGGTTGTTTACATGGCACATGATATATAATGAGAAATGCCAACATGACATTGATATATAATTCCAAAGTTAAATTACATTGTTATGTTCACAATTTAACTAAGTAAATCTACCCAAAAGAATCATAGAATTTTCTATCTTGTATCTGCACAAGATTTACAAAAGATGATTCAAAGTTTTGTCATTCAAAGTATGCACCACACAAAATGAAGCAAGGTCTTCTAAAAGTCCACTAGCTTAAGCCCTGAATGCTGGTGACTAAACCTGTTCGTCACCTGAGAAAACATGCATTTAAATAAAGTCAACACTAGGTTGGTGAGTTCATAAGTTAGTAATTGAAAACAATTGATTTATTGTCATTAAAAATCACAATGTCATACATATGTCTTATTGATATTTGTCTCATTTGTCTCACACAATGTCCTCTCAATAGTTATACTTACAAATAGTATTTCTTCCAATTAAGCATGCTAATATATAGGGCATACGTAGGGGAGCAAGCCCCAGCCGACATCCCACCACATACTTAACAGAATTCAAAACCATTTGGAATACAACTATGGATACCCATTTCTATCTCACATGCGTTCACCCAATTTGATATTCACCCATAACTTGTTTTCATCACCCGTAGTGTTATATGTATAGAATAGTAATGTTTTGAAGGAATAAATTACCATGACCAAAGTTATGGTGATCCCTTGTTGTTTTAAGAAAAATAGATTTATTTAATCTTATCCTTATTTGTGTTCTCTCAATTGTAAAGTTAACTATAATTCACGTCTATTAATAGAGGTGACAGTTGACTTAATGTTATTCTTCACAATCTTGAATGTATAAAGCCTAAATGGGATCCATTGTGGTCTTCACGTAATCAGACCACAATGCATCCAATTTACCTCTATCCCATTTGTAATCACAATGCCTTCAACGAAACTACTACCAGTAATATGACATGAGAGAAAATCAATTCCTCAGTCTACCAGTTAATAGAATCGAAGGAATAATTACCACTAGTTTCTGTAGATAAATATCACCTTGTGTCATTTACCAAACTTAACTGATGCCGCCCTGTTACCGGTCATACGTTACCTGCCAATGATAAAATACGATCAACGTACCGACCTCACTCGTCGACGGTTTGTCAAACCTATGGTACCACTACGTTATCGTCGGTTTAGTCGCACTAAATTAACTGGTAAACGATTCTCTTGTAAGGGTCTTACGACTATATATGAACTCATGAACACATGATTGTTGTGATATAATACAAACAATCTTAATAGAAATTAGTTGTTGTCATGTATTCCCATTGTCTTTAACAAAGTGTTATAAGAACTAGCCTTATTACACCATGTTAGCAGTTGTGTTGAATGATACTATGAAATTTTATTATCATTATATCATTCTTGTTGCCTCTTGTTAATTGTAACACCAGTGCCGGAAACGTCACCGGAACAGTGATCTCTACAGTAAATCGAACAGTAACCAGGTACGAACTATATGTGTTTCAATGTTTATCATATTCATTTTATGTTTCATTTTCATTTCATGTCATCAACGAACAGATTCAGATTCAATTCAGAAAAACAAGTTCAGAACAATGGTTCATCAGTCAGAAAATTTTCTGACATTACAGAACCATCATGTGATTATGTGTTAGGATCTTATTATGTATAAACGTATGTGAGGCTGTACAGAACAAAACAACAACGGATGTCATTATGTGAATGCTAAACCGACGGGTTATTCGTATAGGTGACGATCTGTACGAATACATCTGAAAGTTTAACGTTCTGAATGATATCCAATAATTAGAAAACCATATTGAAAAGTGTAGTTATCGTCGTATTTGATCGGGTGACGATTCGAACAAATACGCGCGATGACCGCGCGATTCGATTAAACGTTAATTAATTGAAAATTTAAAATAAATAAAAGATAATTAGTTAATTTATTAGGAATCACAACCTAAAATAATTTTATAACTTCTATTTTAAAAACTGAGTCGTTTCGTTTCGAAAACGACGAGAAAACCGACGTTTTACGCGAAACCACGCGAAACCGAGCGAACCCGAACCAAACCGAGTATTGTCACCTAATTTAATGAGGCTTTAAACCTCACAACCACCACCACCAACCAGCCATTACTCCTCTCTTTCTCTCAAAAATTCGTCACTTTCTCTCTCTAAAATCTCACCATCTTCTCTCTAAGATTTCTTCCTCATTTGTTCATGAAATTGACCCCTCTTAGTGTCTAAACAACCCTCATAACTTGTAGATCGTGAAAGTACAGCAGATCGACGCCTTAATCCGACTGAATCGAGGTAAAGACCGATCTTTAGTTCGTTTTTAGGGTTTGAAAACCCTAGACCGAGCCACTCTTTGAAACCGGCTAAAACCAATACAAACCTTAGGGAAACACCACAATACACACCTAGAAGGAGCTAAGAACAGGTGGTACACCTTGAACCAGCCATTGGACCAGAAATCGTGGGCTGGATACACACAGGCCACTACGGCCGAATGGAGTTCATCAGGTTGTCGAATGGCCAGGGCCAAGCATCTCCATTCGCCGAATGACAGGACTTTCGGCCAGCCCTCATTCGCCGAATGACCAGCATCCTTCGGCCAATGCTCATTCGCCGGACCTCCATTCGCTGGACCTCTATTCGATCGGGGGTTGTTTCATTCGGCCATCCTCCCCTTCGCTTGGATCAAGACTCATTCGGCCCATTTCCTTCGGCCCAACTCTTATCCGGTTCAAACAATTGGAATCGGAGGGGATGGGTTATGACTAGAATGAGCATGTATTTTATGTGAGATGTGGGTATGCATGCATGGGAATTGACTTAATGTGTGTGTGGGCATGGGAGTGTAATAGGGTTTTCCTTCTAAGTAACTAACTTTGGGTGAATTAAATTCCTCTTTAAATGACTAAGGTAGTCATTTCAATGGAGATGGGTCAAGTTACATGGATGATCTATTGAAATCCATAGTAGGATTTTACTAAAGGGAGTTTGAATAAATCACGTTATA
Source organism: Mikania micrantha (assembly GCA_009363875.1). Taxonomy (NCBI): domain Eukaryota; kingdom Viridiplantae; phylum Streptophyta; class Magnoliopsida; order Asterales; family Asteraceae; genus Mikania; species Mikania micrantha. The sequence continues at coordinate 43,876,264 of CM018694.1, read as the reverse complement.
ACATCCAGGACATCATCTTTTGGGGTTAACACATTGGAACTCCATTGAGAGACAAAGACCCTAAGTCTAAGGTGATGGTGTTGTTCTGATGAATAACTCCTAACACTTAGTTGGGTTATAGAAACACATGACTAGTCTTAGTAATTCACTTGAATTATCTAGGACGAGTACTTAAAAATGTTGAGCAAGAATTAATTGGAGACCAAGAGCTAGTAATTTGGGCCTAAGGTTATTCCAATGGGATTGACCCAAGCCCATCACAATAATTATATCTTTCTTTTAAATAAACTAATTTTTATTAATGTTTAACTTAAAATGAGTTACTTTAAGAACATGTTATGATTAGTAGGGGACATGGGTTAATAATTATAAACTTTTTTGATTCGTTGCACAGCAACACAGGTGAGTTCATTGCCCCTTTTTCTAAACTTTTGTTTTAAAACGCGGGGCTGAGAAGCATGCGTAAATTGTTTTATATAAGCTGTTTACTTAAATGCTTTACTTTGTATATGTTGTATATGTATAACTGTTATTCTAGACTTCTGTCTAGGTAAACTGTTTATTTAACTTAAACCAAGTTATCTTTTCATGATGGGTAAATAACTCATCAAATCAAAGAACTGACGGTCTATTTTCAAAGATCTATTTCAAAGAACTGACGGTCTATTTTCAACGATCTATTTCAAAGAACTGACGGTCTATTTTCAACGAATTATTTTGACGGTCTATCACAAAGAACTATTTTGAGGAATATCTGGGAAATATTCAGAGATAGCATGTGAACGGTCAAGAACGGTCAATAACGGTCAAGAACGGTCAAGAACGGTCAATAACGGTCAATAAAATCCTGTATCTCAAAAGATGTCCTAGCTAGACTGATTGAGTATAGGTCGCATGCTTGATGATATTTACATATCTCCTTTACTACTAAGTACATGATTGTCGTATCAGTCTACTCGAGTTGACCAAGGCCCAATCATTAGGACTTAGATTTTATTAAATGTTTATTTATTGATGTAATTAAGCATTTATAAGTGTTTCTACGATTGTTATGGTTGATCATATTTGAGTGATGAACTGAAGGAATCAATAGAGATTTCAAAGCATTGTATTTACAGGAACAAAGAACTGAAGAATTAATGGGTTGTTGGTTAGGGTAAAGATGCTTAATTTTCATTAACAACAATATCATATGCGTATTAGTATTTGGTGGGATGGCATCTGAGCGGGTTTGTAGGCTCGACTCAGGGGTATGCCCTATATATAAGCATACCGATATGGATATTACATGTCATGTTAATGAGGTTAGGGTCTTTACCGAAAGATGTTTTCAAATCATTTTCAATTACTAAACTATATGAACTCACCAACCATGTGTTGACTTTATTATTGCATGACTTCTCATGTGACGAACAGGTCAATTAAGAAGCTTATGCTTTTGGACTAGGACTTCAGATAGAAGACTTAGTATTTTTGGACCTGCACACTTTTGGAACATCAACATACAATTATTTTGTATATCTTGTACAGTTACAAGATAGAAATATTATGATGTTTATGATAGATTTACATTGTTAAATTATGAACAATACTGATGTAATTTAACTTTGTAATTCTATTATATTTAGCATTTCTCATTTAGATATCATGTGCAATGTAAACAATCTGATCATCTCGATTATCACCCACGATATCGCGCCCCGGGTCTTCCGCCCGACGGGGACTTCGATCCAACCCCGCCGGCTCGGGGTGTGACAGATTGGTATCAGAGCCATGGTTATAGAGAAATATAGGTCACTTAATTAAACGGTTTGGCCTAGACTATAACCTAGGGTCCCTGCATGTAGAGAACATAGGATTTAAGACTTATTGCATTGCGTCTTCTGCATTCGATCATTGCACTAACCAATATTCATTTGGTTATGATCAGAATGCCGCCGCGAAGAAAACCTCCTCTGTTGCCATCATCACAAGACCAAGCTCCACACTCCTCAATGCCATCACCGAACGACTCACCACCGCCACCTCCTCCACCGTCTCCACCTCCTCCCCCACTGCTCACACAGGCATCAGGCTCAGGCACGACTCCCATACTGGATCCTACCACCATCGCTTTGGTGACCTTACTGAGCAGTCAAATGACTAATCAGATGAAGGAGGCGATACCGGAGATGTTCAACCGTCTCCGAAATGAAATCAACAACACTGGTAATTCGTTCGGAGAAGCCAGTGGTAACACTGGTGGTGCTTCAAACCATTCATACAAGTCCTTTACAGGATGTAAGCCACCTAGTTTTAGCGGTAATGAAGGAGCCGTTGGTCTGATCCACTAGATAGAAAAGGTTGAAGCCACTCTGGATCTCTGCAGTTGTCCAGTGCATCACAAGGTTCGTTACTCTGCTGGAACATTCAACAAGCGAGCCTTGACTTGGTGGAACGGCCAAGTTAATGCAAGAGGAAGAGACGAAGCTATGGCGATGCCATGGGAGGATTTCAAGGCTCTATTGAGGACTGAGTTTTGCCCCAAGAACGAGCTACAGAGACTAGGAGTGGAACTGTCTAATCATGTGATGAAAGGGGCAGATCGCATGGGATATACTACTCGTTACCACGAGTTGGTTGCTTTGGTGCCGGATATGGTACCCACTCTGGAGAAACGCATTGACAGGTATGTATGCGGGCTACCTGCTTGCATACAAGGATTAGTGGTTGCTGCAAACCCTGTCACAGTGGAGTCTGCTGTGAGTTTGTCTGGTAAACTCACGGATCTGATGGTAGCCTCGGGAGTTCTGAAGAAAGAGGCTGATACTGGCAAGAACAAAGAAGAGACGTCAAAGAGACCCCATCATCAACCCAAGAAGAAGCAAAAGGTCATCAAGAACTACACGATGGCCACCCCTCTCCAACAAGTAACAGCTGCACCACAAAACCCCAACAAGAGACCCTACACTGGTGCATATCCTTTGTGTGCCAAGTGTCAATACCATCATGCTGCTAACACCCCTTGCAAGCAATGCACTAGGTGTGGAAGAAGGGGTCATTGGGTCCAACATTGTCGGGTGACACAAAACCAAGCAGTCAACAATGCTGCTTTGGCTCTCCCTCCACCAGTCAATCAAAATAACGGTGGATGCTTCAACTGTGGCGAACAAGGCCACTTTGCAAAGAATTGCCCGAAGAAGGCTCAACAGGCAGTTCAAGCTCCTCGTGGAAGAGCTTTTGTTATTGGAGCACCAGCTGCACGCCAGGACCCAAATGTGGTCACTGGTACATTTCTCAAACATGAATTTTATGCATCTATTCTATTTGACACTGGTGCGGATCAGAGTTTTATCTCTGCCGATTTTGCATGCCAATTAGATTCTGCAGAGGAACAGTTAGAATCCCCTTACATTATAGAGGTAGCTAACGGGAAACAGATTACAATAAGTACAGTTTATAGAAATTGCCTATTGACACTTAATGGTCATACATTCGCCATCGATTTGATACCGATGGAGTTGGGTAGTTTCGATATCATTGTTGGAATGGATTGGCTTTCTTATAACCGAGTGGAAGTCATCTGTTCTGAGAAGCTGCTTCGAATTCCATTGCCGGATGATTGTGTGTTGGAAGTTAGAGGGGATCAAGCAAAACGAAGTGTCAAAATCATTTCTTGCATAAAGGCGCGTAAGTGTTTACAGAAGCAGTGCATAGCTTTCCTAGCTCATGTGGTGGAAAAGGAGAAAGACAAGAAAAAGATACAAGACGTACCGGTAGTGAAAGAGTATCCAGAAGTATTCCCTGAAGACCTACCAGGTTTACCACCTGTGCGACCGGTAGAGTTCAGAATTGACTTAGTTCCTGGAGCAACACCTGTTGCTAAGTCTCCTTATAGGCTAGCACCTTCGGAGATGCAGGAATTGTCAAACCAGTTACAAGAATTACTGGATAAAGGATTCATCAGACCGAGCTACTCACCTTGGGGAGCTCCGGTCTTGTTCGTGAAGAAGAAAGACGGATCGTTTAGAATGTGCATCGACTATCGGGAACTGAACAAGTTAACCATCAAGAATCGGTATCCATTGCCGAGAATTGATGACTTGTTTGATCAGTTGCAAGGAGCTCAATATTTCTCGAAGATCGATCTACGGTCTGGTTATCATTAACTTAGAGTTCAAGACGAAGACATACCGAAGACGGCTTTCCGAACCAGATACGGGCATTACGAATTCCTGGTGATGCCTTTTGGATTGACGAATGCACCAGCGATTTTCATGGATCTTATCAACCGAGTATGCAAGCCGTATCTAGATCAGTTTGTCATTGTGTTCATTGATGACATACTGATTTATTCCAAGAGCAACGCAGAGCACGATCAACATCTCAGGAAGATTTTGGAGCTGTTGAAGAAAGAACAACTCTATGCTAAATTCTCTAAATGTGAATTTTGGATTAGAGAAGTTCAATTCCTGGGTCATGTAATCAATAGTGAGGGAATTCATGTAGATCCTACCAAGATCGAGGCGATAAAGAACTGGGATACTCCGAAAACACCGACAGAGATACGATCTTTTCTGGGATTGGCGGGTTATTATAGAAGATTCATCTCGAACTTTTCTAAGATAGCTTTGCCTCTCACAAAGTTAACTCAGAAGAGTGAGCCGTTTGTCTGGGAGCAGAAACAAGAAGATGCTTTTCAGACGTTGAAACAGAAATTGTGTGATGCTCCAATCCTATCTCTCCCAGAAGGATGTGATGACTTTGTTGTGTATTGCAATGCATCCCATCAGGGACTTGGTTGCGTATTGATGCAACGGGACAAAGTTATCGCTTATGCATCAAGACAGTTGAAAGTTCATGAGAAGAACTACACTACTCATGATCTTGAACTGGGAGCAGTAATCTTCGCCTTGAAGATTTGGAGACATTACTTATATGGCACCAAGTGTACCATATTCACTGATCACAAAAGTCTGCAGCACATCTTTGATCAGAAGGAGCTCAACATGCGACAACGCCGTTGGGTCGAACTTCTGAATGATTACGATTGTGTGATCAATTACCATCCGGGAAAGGCGAACGTTGTAGCTGATGCCTTGAGCCGGAAAGAACGAGTCAAACCCTTGCGTGTAAGAGCAATGGGAATGACTGTGCAGACAAGCTTACGAGACAAGATTATTCAAGCACAACAAGAATCAGTTGATAGAGGGAACTTGAAGAAGGAACTTGACTGTGGAGCTGAGAAACAATTTGACACGAAGCCTGATGGAATCATTTACTATAAGGACCGTATATGGATTCCTGCGGTAGATGAATTAAGAAGACTTATCTTCGATGAAGCATACAAGACAAAATATTCTGTTCATCCAGGTGCCGATAAAATGTACCAAGACTTGCGTGGGTTTTATTGGTGGCCGGGAATGAAGAAAGACATAGCCGAGTACGTCGGTCAATGTCTTACGTGTGCGAAGGTAAAGGCGGAACACCAGAGACCGTCTGGTTTACTGGAACAGCCTGAAATTCCGCTCTGGAAGTGGGAAGAAATAGCTATGGATTTCATTACCAAGCTACCCCGCACTTCCAGGGGTCAAGATACAATTTGGGTGATCATTGATCGTTTAACAAAATCTGCTCATTTCTTGCCGATGCGTGAGACTTTCACGATGGATAAACTGGCAAGATTGTACATCAACGAGATAGTGGTACGCCACGGTGTGCCATTGTCTATTATTTCTAATCGAGACAGCAGATTTACATCAAGGTTCTGGCAATCACTGCAGAAATCTCTAGGGACACAGTTAAATCAGAGTACAGCTTACCAGCCACAAACGGATGGTCAAAGCGAACGTACTATTCAAACTCTAGAGGACAAGTTAAGAACCTGTATATTGGATTTCGGTGGAAATTGGGATTCTCATTTGCCACTGATTGAATTCTCCTACAACAACAGTTATCACAGTAGCATTGGATATGCACCATTCGAGGCTCTGTATGGTCGGAAATGTCGATCACCGATCTGTTGGACTGAAGTTGGAGATAATCATATAGCTGGGCCAGAGCTTATTCAGGAAACCACTGACAAGATTGCCCAGATTCAACGAAGACTACAAGCTACAAGAAGCAGACAAAAGAGCTACGCCGACAAACGGCGTAAGCCGTTGGAATTTCAAGTGGGAGACCGAGTCATGTTGAAGGTATCCCCATGGAAAGGCGTTGTACGCTTTGGAACAAAAGGCAAATTAGCACCACGATACGTGGGACCGTTCGAGATCATTGAACGAATTGGTCCTGTGGCGTATAGACTGAGACTACCGGACGAACTCAGTGGGGTGCATGACGTGTTTCACGTCTCGAACTTAAAGAAATGCCTTGCTGACGAATCACTCGTCATTCCAATCGAAGAAATTCAAGTTGACAATCAGTTACACTTTGTTGAAGAACCTTTAGAGATTATGGATCACAAAGTCAAGCAACTGAGGCGAAGCCGTATTCCGATTGTAAAGGTTCGTTGGAACTCAAGGCGCGGACCCGAGTTTACTTGGGAACGTGAAGATCACATGAAGTTAAAGTATCCCCAACTGTTTGAAGAGGAAGCTGTGCCCGATAATGATTCTTAAAATTTCGGGACGAAATTTCTCTAACAAGGGGAGACTGTAACACCAGTGCCGGAAACGTCACAGGAACAGTGATCTCTACAGTAAAACGAACAGTAACCAGGTACGAACTATATGTGTGTCATTGTTTATCATATTCATTTTATGTTTCATTTTCATTTCATGTCATCAACGAACAGATTTAGATTCATTTCGGAAAAACAAGTTCAGAACAATGGTTCATCAGTCAGAAAATTTTCTGACATTACAGAACCATCATGTGATTATGTGTTAGGATCTTATTATGTATAAACGTATGTGAGGCTGTACAGAACAAAACAACAACGGATGTCATTATGTGAATGCTAAACCGACTGGTTATTCGTATAGGTGACGATCTGTACGAATACATCTGAAAGTTTAACGTTCTGAATGATATCCAATAATTAGAAAACCATATTGAAAAGTGTAGTTATCGTCGTATTTGATCGGGTGACGATTCGAACAAATACGCGCGATGACCGCGCGATTCGATTAAACGTTAATTAATTGAAAATTTAAAATAAATAAAAGATAATTAGTTAATTTATTAGGAATCACAACCTAAAATAATTTTATAACTTCTATTTTAAAAACCGAGTCGTTTCGTTTCGAAAACGACGAGAAAACCGACGTTTTACGCGAAACCACGTGAAACCGAGCGAACCCGAACCAAACCGAGTATTGTCACCTAATTTAATGAGGCTTTAAACCTCACAACCACCACCACCAACCAGCCATTACTCCTCTCTTTCTCTCAAAAATTCGTCACTTTCTCTCTCTAAAATCTCACCATCTTCTCTCTAAGATTTCTTCCTCATTTGTTCATGAAATTGACCCCTCTTAGTGTCTAAACAACCCTCATAACTTGTAGATCGTGAAAGTACAGCAGATCGACGCCTTAATCCGACTGAATCGAGGTAAAGACCGATCTTTAGTTCGTTTTTAGGGTTTGAAAACCCTAGACCGAGCCACTCTTTGAAACCGGCTAAAACCAATACAAACCTTAGGGAAACACCACAATACACACCTAGAAGGAGCTAAGAACAGGTGGTACACCTTTAACAAGCCATTGGACCAGAAATCGTGGGCTGGATACACACAGCCCACTACGGCCGAATGGAGTTCATCAGGTTGTCGAATGGCCAGGGCCAAGCATCTACATTCGCCGAATGACAGGACTTTCGGCCAGCCCTCATTCGCCGAATGACCAGCATCCTTCGGCCAATGCTCATTCGCCGGACCTCCATTCGCTGGACCTCTATTCGATCGGGGGTTGTTTCATTCGGCCATCCTCCCCTTCGCTTGGATCAAGACTCATTCGGCCCATTTCCTTCGGCCCAACTCTTATCCGGTTCAAACAATTGGAATCGGAGGGGATGGGTTATGACTAGAATGAGCATGTATTTTATGTGAGATGTGGGTATGCATGCATGGGAATTGACTTAATGTGTGTGTGGGCATGGGAGTGTAATAGGGTTTTCCTTCTAAGTAACTAACTTTGGGTGAATTAAATTCCTCTTTAAATGACTAAGGTAGTCATTTCAATGGAGATGGGTCAAGTTACATGGATGATCTATTGAAATCCATAGTAGGATTTTACTAAAGGGAGTTTGAATAAATCACGTTATAACATCCAGGACATCATCTTTTGGGGTTAACACATTGGAACTCCATTGAGAGACAAAGACCCTAAGTCTAAGGTGATGGTGATGTTCTGATGAATAACTCCTAACACTTAGTTGGGTTATAGAAATACATGACTAGTCTTAGTAATTCACTTGAATTATCTAGGACGAGTACTTAAAAATGTTGAGCAAGAATTAATTGGAGACCAAGAGCTAGTAATTTGGGCCTAAGGTTATTCCAATGGGATTGATCCAAGCCCATCACAATAATTATATCTTTCTTTTAAATAAACTAATTTTTATTAATGTTTAACTTAAAATGAGTTACATTAAGAACATGTTATGATTAGTAGGGGACATGGGTTAATAACGGGTAATAAGTTAGAATAAGTTAGATGAAGTCTTAGAAACACATTAGTAATTTAGGACACTTAGACACACGCCGAGACCAAACGCTAGACCCAACTTCTATTATAAATACTTATCGTATTCGAATCTCTTAAAACAACCCAGGTGCTAAAGATACATAAGCAACATTCAAGGAGCGCGCATTAACTTTTGTGATTCGTTGCACAGCAACACAGGTGAGTTCATTGCCCCTTTTTCTAAACTTTTGTTTTAAAACGCGGGGCTGAGAAGCATGCGTAAACTGTTTTATATAAGCTGTTTACTTAAATGCTTTACTTTGTATATGTTGTATATGTATAACTGTTATTCTAGACTTCTGTCTAGGTAAACTGTTTATTTAACTTAAACCAAGTTATCTTTTCATGATGGGTAAATAACTCATCAAATCAAAGAACTTACGGTCTATTTTCAAAGATCTATTTCAAAGAACTGACGGTCTATTTTCAACGATCTATTTCAAAGAACTGACGGTCTATTTTCAACGAACTATTTTGACGGTCTATCACAAAGAACTATTTTGAGGAATATCTGGGAAATATTCAGAGATAGCATGTGAACGGTCAAGAACGGTCAATAACGGTCAATAAAATCCTGTATCTCAAAAGATGTCCTAGCTAGACTGATTGAGTATAGGTCGCATGCTTGATGATATTTACATATCTCCTTTACTACTAAGTACATGATTGTCGTATCAGTCTACTCGAGTTGACAAAGGCCCAATCATTAGGACTTAGATTTTATTAAATGTTTATTTATTGATGTAATTAAGCATTTATAACTGTTTCTACGATTGTTATGGTTGATCATATTTGAGTGATGAACTGAAGGAATCAATAGAGATTTCAAAGCATTGTATTTACAGGAACAAAGAACTGAAGAATTAATGGGTTGTTGGTTAGGGTAAAGATGCTTAATTTTCATTAACAACAATGTCATATGCGTATTCGTATGTGGTGGGATGGCATCTGAGCGGGTTTGTAGGCTCGACTCAGGGGTATGCCCTATATATAAGCATACCGATATGGATATTACATGTCATGTTAATGAGGTTAGGGTCTTTACCGAAAGAGGTTTTCAAATCATTTTCAATTACTAAACTATATGAACTCACCAACCATGTGTTGACTTTATTATTGCATGACTTCTCATGTGACGAACAGGTCAATTAAGAAGCTTATGCTTTTGGACTAGGACTTCAGATAGAAGACTTAGTATTTTTGGACCTGCACACTTTTGGAACATCAACATACAATTATTTTGTATATCTTGTACAGTTACAAGATAGAAATATTATGATGTTTATGATAGATTTACATTGTTAAATTATGAACAATACTGATGTAATTTAACTTTGTAATTCTATTCTATTTAGCATTTCTCATTTAGATATCATGTGCAATGTAAACAATCTGATCATCTCGATTATCACCCACGATATCGCGCCCCGGGAATCTTCCGCCCGACGGGGACTTCGATCCAACCCCGCCGGCTCGGGGTGTGACATTAATGTCTCAATGTTACATGTTCCCAGTGTTATATGTTCTCATAGTTTTAACAATGTGTTACAAGATCTAGTCTCATTACACGATGTTAATATATGTTGTGAATGATACCATCATCATGAAATTATATTATCATGATTACCATTCTTGTTATCATTTGTCATTGTCTCATGTTATCTCATTCTTATCTCATTGTAAATAACGAAGTGTTATAAGATCAAATCTTATTTCACATACGTTATTTAAGCGTTTAGAGGAATTCATGAAGTTATGTTATCATGAAACATCCTTGATTTTGTCTCAACATGTTATGATCACACAAGCATACATGCAATGATAAGTGATAATAAAGATAAAACAATATTATCTAAATCATAGTAAAATTGAAATGTTGTACTAAAACTTTTAAATAATTAAAAGGATTAGCATGTTTCTCAGCCCCGCAATTTAAAATCGGTAAGATTAGAAAACGAGCGTATGAACTCACCTTGTAGTTGAAGTGGTTGACTAAGTAATAATAGCAAATGCACGCGCTCACTATTGTTCTTGAAGTTGTGTTCACGACCTGTGTTGTATTCAAGTTGTTTGAAACTTATAAGTAAAAGTTATAGGTATGTGTGTGTGTGTGTTAGCCCTAAAGTTGGCTAACACTTGGAATTCTTTGTCGTCACTTGGTCTTAATTCACTTGTGATGGATCATAGTAACACTTACCCGATTAGGTTAATCTTAGCATATCATGTTATTTTTGTTTAGAAGTTACGTCTCAATCACCCTTATCAACCTTAGATTCAAGTTTGTAAACCATTTTATTCTCTAATTTACCAAAACTTAGGTTTAATTATTAAACTTCGCATTTTATCCTTGTAGTAACTTAGAATGGTTACCATTTCTTTAACACTTTAATATGTGTTCTAAATCATTAACTTTACTACTTCACACCTTATAAAGAAAAGGTTTTAGTTGTTATGAATTTGGTTAACAAATCTCTTCACCACCTTTGTAGTTTTACATGTTCGCTCCCATATCCCATGCATGTTGTTAAATGAGGTTGATTAAAAGTGTTGATCACAAGTTTTAGGATGTAAGGACATGTAGGCCGAATAGAATCATAGTGCGAATGAAACCCTATCTTTGACCAAATGATAATGTCTACGAATGAGAAAACCCCGAGCTTCGGCCGAATGATTAGATAATGCGAAAGTCCATTAGTACCGAATGAAATTCATGCATGTGAAGGGTATCCCCGAATAGCCTGTGAATGGAAGTGTGTGCGAATGAGGACCCTATTCGGCCTCATAAACCATTCGGTTGCACAGTCCTTCGGCCGCCTTAGCCCATGCGAACCACCCATTCGGCCCATGGCCTTTCTAGGGTGGTTATTCCTAGTAAATCTCTTATGTTTATTTTTCTCATTTTATTATTTCGAAATCGTTTATTAATTACCTTTCGTCGGATAGTTCCACCATGACGCGTATTCATCCGATTCGTCACCCGAACGAATCCGACGACGGTTTCATTTTCTGATTTTTGTTTTCTACTTTACAGTCATCATTTAGAACGTTAAAGTCATAGATATGTTCGTTTGAATCGTCACCCATGCAAACACACTGTCAGTTTACTATTCTAAAACGATACTGAACTTATGTTTTGAATTGTATTTCCTCACTGACGGTCTTATCTAACTTTCCTATTTTCACATTGTTATCATTGGTTTCACCTTGTTTTCTCACTGAATTGTCAGCCATCTGATTCTTGTCATTTGTGGATATCAGATCCCAACCGATATGTTTTTGCCATTTATTTTCACACTGTTGTTTCGCAAGAGTTGTTGTATTTACTGTATTTAAATTTTCACTTAAACACACAACTGATATTTGTTTTCTTAGTCCTGTTGTCACACAACTGTTTTCACATTGTATTTACACATAGTTAATAGTGAAAGTACACGTACCGTATGGACTTGCCGGACGATCTGCACTGGTTATAGCACCTTGAACCTTGCCAATCAAAGTGACTGTGACGTTAGCATCCGTGCTCTCAGTGATGGTGTTCCAGAAGTCCTGGATAAACTCGGCGATGATCCCGGGATGTTCCATGAGAGCATAGTTCACCGGAGACAATATAAGCCCATCCACTAAACTCTTGAACATAGCATGCTTAGCTGGTGGATCTCCGACATATGCTGACATGTTATGATCAGGAACGAATAGCAAGTCAGCCATCTGAAAAGAAAGAAGGTTATGTTTGTTAAAACTAAAATAAAAGTCAAGGGCCAAAGGTAAAAGTCCAAGTCCAGGTCAAAAGAGTTGGATAAAATCACAGAGTTAGAAAACATTTCAAAAATTTTGGGAGTTCACGAAATTCACCGTGTTCACGAAATTTTAGAGTTCACGAAATTTATATTGTATTCGAGAATAGAATTCAATTCGAAAATGAGTTGTATTCGAAAATATGTTGTACACGATTTGTGTACTCAAATTTTGTAGTCGAAACCCACACTCAAAATTCAAAATTTTGAGAACACTGAGAACTCCATAACTCTTTCGATTTTGCTCCTTAGAACTCCTAATAATATTCGAAATGCTTGGAATTAGAAAATGATCAACATATAAGAAGATCCCTTTCTAATTTTGATTTTTTCGAGATGATTTGTCCAATATTTCTTGTATTAGCAGACTGATGTACTTGAAAAGTGGTTTTCGTCCATAACTTTTTATTCAACGGTCAAAACTTGTTCAAAAATTATACCTAGAGTCGCCTATGTATGATCTACAAAGTGGTCGAAGTGGATTTCGAGAACCAAGCAAGAAAATCGAGATCGCCTATGGACAACGGAATCGTATACGAACTGGAATGGTACTCGAACTTAGGTCATACTCCATCTATTTATAGGCTGAGTTCGAGTACACGATTTTCGTGTACTCGAATTTCGAGTATGATTTCGAGTGATCATTATTTTGAGTAAATTATTATTTTTCAAAATTTTTCTAACTTTTCTGAATAAAATAAAATAAAATAAAATAAACTCAGAAACTTTTGACGAGTTCAAAGTTTAGTCGGGTCAATTTCGTGGGATCAAATTTGTATCAAAATTTGACCACTTTAAAACAATTTCTTATGAAACCGAACCTTAAAATAATTATACCCCACCAATAATTTCCACTCGTTAATCCGTAATTCAAAAATAAGACTTATGATCAAAAGTTTTCTAACGGTTTTTCTAAAAATACTTTTGGGAAGTTTTTGAACAGTCAGACTGTAGAACCAGATTAAAATGCAATCTATCAATTTTTTGAGATCTTTTGTTTCAAACTTTGATTGTGTTTCAACGAACTTAATGCGTTTTGACAGAGTTTAAGATGAGAAAAGAAAAGAACAGATCTATTAGATTAGAATCGAGAACAAGAAGGGGTTCTATCATCTTTGTGCTCATTGGCATCTTTTACTTTACTGATCTACAGGCACATTGGCCTCAACGTCACACATCCAGGTCTTTGCTTACGCAAAGTAGAGGATGCTTCAGTTAGTATTTCCCGCTCTTTGTTTGCACAAAACATGGAATATACCCGAGTTTTTCAAAACAATTTCAAGTTTATCAAAACACAATCTTGTTTTGACTTAAAGATTTACTTCAAAAAGTCAAATAGTTGTTACATCTTTATAGTTATTTGATTTTCCTTACTTCACACTTATTTATATATTTAATATTTTTGAATGATCATGTCTACTTCTTACATTTGGAAAAAATCGTTTTAACTTCTTAGTGAATTATAGTTATGCAAAGTTGTTATTCGTTAGAAATTACTTTTGTTTAGTGAATTTCTGAGTGTCAGAAATCATTTCACTTTCCAATTAAACCACTTCACTTGACCATCCAAATTAAAATCTTTTTGTGTTTTTCTTAAACTTTTGAAAATGTAGTATCTTTTTGGTGTATTCTTAAAAATTCACCCCCCCTAAACTTGTAGATCAACTTAGAGTGACTCAAAAACCTAAAAATCTTTTTGTTGTTTTGTAATTTGACTCAAAGACCGAAAATCTTTTTGTAATTTTGTAATTTCACTCAAAGACCGAAATTTTTTTGTTGTTTTTGTAAATTTTCTCCCCCTAAATTTGTGATCTAAAAAAAAGTAAAACAAAACACAAATTTTACAGTATTTACAAAACATGTTTTAATGAAAACTTATTAGTTTAAGAGAGGCAAGCAGATGGTTAAATATAGCTGTATCGAAAGGTTTTGTGAAAAGATCCACCAGATTATCATCTATGTGGACCTTTTCAAGATGAATGAGTTTCCGTTTAAAACAGTCACGGATATAGTGAATCCGGATATCAGTATGCTTAGTTTTGGAATGTTGTACCAGATTCTTGACGATCTGAAGGGCAGCTTCATTATCACAATAAATAGGAGAGTCAAGGAAATTCAAACCATAATCGAGATGTTATTGTTGCATCCATATAACTTGAGAACAGCAACTGGAAGCAGCAACATACTCAGTTTCCGCAATGGATGTGGACACGGTTGTCTGCTTCTTGCATTTCCAAGACACGAGGCGATCTCCTAAGTATTGACATCCTCTAGTGGTAGATTTATTGTGTAAGTTACAACCACCAAAATCACTGATAGAGTAAGCATGTAAACGAAACTCAGAATTCTTAGGATACCTGATATACTTAAAATTATACATATTATTTGACACAATTTCCCCCGTTTTTAACGTTAGCAACTTGCAAATTCATTCACAAATAGTCCTAATTATTGTTTTTGTGAATTTGCAGGATAAACGGCCTTGCTCGGAAGAAAATCAAGCCTTATATGGAATTTCAGCAATTTCTGAGCAAATCCCCAGATGTGCACTACCATGCCAAATCTTGCACTGGCAGTGCCGGCCCATGCACGACCATGCACAACTTTGCACGACCGTGCAACTAGGTAGTGCTAGGCTATGCATGGTAGTGCTGGCCTATGCACGACGGTGCACAATCTTGCATGACCGTGCAACCAGGTAGTGCTAGGCCATGCATTGTAGTGTTGGCCCATGCACGACCATTCAAGCTAGCTAGTGCAGGGCCAAGGCAAGGCAGTGCCGGGCCAAATGGAGATAGTGCCAGCCATGATGACTTATGCAGCACCGTGCAACTTTTGGCACCACCGTGCCTGACACCTCGAGTCAATTTTCGATACTTAGCTGAAAATGGCAACTTCAACAACCGTCCCAGAGAAAAAGTGAAGCACTGTAACACCTTGCACGACCGTTCCAAGTTCCATAATTTCTATACGTTGAGTTTTTCTCCTCATTTGAAGTGGTTGGACTTCCTGTAGCAAAAATACCCTCTGATCAGAATTCTTAAGGCTTTCCAAGGGAGATTTTGAAGGTCTTGAAGATCCAAGAAGCATCCAACACCATTTTGTTTCCAATCATTTCTTGCTAGTGGTTTGAATTTATTATTTCAATCATGTTTCTTGTTTATTTCACCTACTTTATTGTTGTTCTTGTAAGCCTTATGGGCAAATCACTTCATTGTCTAGATTGTGATGAAACTTTTGTTTATGTGATGTTGGTTTTATGAATTGGTCAAATGGGTTTATGTCAAGATTCAAGATGAAGTAATGATTATATTCCAATGATGTTGTAAATTTGTGTAGGTTGATTAATGTTCAAGAATGATGAATGTGTAGTCATATTATGTTGGAAAACCATGATCAAACATTTGTTTATAATCTTACAACTTGTTTTTAAGATTATGCCATGAGATTAGGCTTCATAAAACAATCCTAGATGATTAGAATGTCTTTATCATTTTAATTTTCCAAAAGATTATAGGATCAGATATCTTTGACCGGAATCTAGTCAACATTTGATTTACCAATTCATATTAATCACATCACTAGACTAATTGAATTCATAATCTAGGAAATTTTCTTAGACTTTAGATTATTTTAAAAATCTCCTTTTAGTATTATTTTAAAAATTCACAAACCTGACTTCTTCATGTTTTTGCTAAACATTGACCGAGGTTTAGTATTGAGAGAACCGTGTCCACGGATTGATATCCGGTTCTCACCATAAGCTATATTATTATACAACAGTTACACTTGCCTATTGTGTGTGATTTAGTTTCTAGTAAAACCATTTTAAAACTAAACTCTATGTGAAAAATCCATTATTTAAAATATATAGTTTCACGCACATCAAGTTTTTGGCGCCGTTGTCGGGGACACGGTGATTTCAAGAAAAATCAGAGTTGTTGATTTAGCTTAGTTTTTGGTGTAAAAATATTTTTTTTATTTCACTAGTTTGATTTTTGACTTTAAGTTTTTATTATTTATTTTTCAAAATTTTTATCTTTATTTTCATTTTTAACAAGTTTGATTTGGTAACTCATTTATGCATTAAGTGTGTATGTCCTCAACTCCCGAGCCGAACATTGTTGAGCCACGATCGGAGCAGGAGCGGTATTTTCGGCAAAGGTTGCGGGAGCGGTCCCGTGTTGTAGCAAATACCATCGAAGGAGACTTAGAAACCGACAACATCTTTGGCATAGGAGAGACGACCATGGAGGACCAAGATGATGACCGGACGATTTCTGACTTCGCAAAACCATCACTTGGAGGATTGGAGCCAAGCATTACCCGACCGACTATTGAAGTTAACAATTTCGAGATCAAGTCGAGTATCATTCAAATGGTTCAGAACACTGTTCAGTTTGACGGGAAGGATCACGAGGATCCTAATCTCTATATCGTAGGATTTCTGGAGATTCACGCCACTTTCAAGATCAATGGCGCGTCTAATGATGCCATTCGGCTTTGGTTATTCCCATTCACTCTACATGCCCGAGCCAAGGCATGGCTGATTCCCTTCCGTTGGGCTGTATTACCACTTGGAATCAGATGTCTAAAAAATTCTTTGAGAAATACTTTCCTCCCGAGAAAACTGTGAAGTTGAGAGCTCGGATTCTGTCGTTCCAGCAGGATGATGGTGAGACGTTCTATGAGGCGTGGGAGTGGTTTAAAGAACTGATGAGAAAGGTCCCACATCACGGTTAAGAGCTATGGAGACAGTGCGAGACATTCTACAATGGTCTCGATGTGAGCGGACGATAGTGGCTTGACAGTTATGCAGGTGCATATTTTGGAGCAAAGCGACCGCGAGAGGCGTTTGAATTGCTCGAGAAAACAGCTAGGAAGAATTATTCTCAACAGGCCCCGAGGGCCAAGGCACCCAAGCAGGGTGTCCATCAGGTTGATTCCTATACTGCTTTGATTGCACAGTTGGAGGCCCTCTCCAACAAAATCGAGCAGATGTCTGTGAACAAAGTCCAATCTTGTTGTGAGATATGTGGGAGAGAAGACCATAGTAGGGAGTGTTCGATTAGGGATAGATCCATTCACGAGCAGGTTGACTACGTGGGCAACCAAACTCATTCTCAAAATAATCCCTACAGTAACACTTACAATCCGGGGTGGAGGAATAACCCAAATTTCAGTTGGAAGTCTAGTACCGCAAACCAGCAACCACCCGGATTCAATCTGCGTCTCCCATTCCATAATCAGTCTCACGGTCAGTCCTCACATATTCGTCCTCCACAAAACCAATTCCAAAATCAAGGTTCTAGCAGTGGGTCACAGCCCGCTCCGGAAAAGGGATCCAATTTGGAGGACATGGTTGCACGGTTGCTAGCTAACTCCGAGATCCAAAGCCAGTTGGCTCAGAAACAGAATCAGTATATGGAAGACCACTTCCATAAGCATGTTGAGGAACCAAAAAGCATCGATGCAAACCATCGAGAATCAGGCAGGACAAATTGCTAAGTTGTTATCCGAAAGGCAACAAGGTGGCCTCCTGTCACACCCCGAGCCGGCAGGTTGGATCGACTTTCCCATCGGGCGGAAGGTTCTCGGGGAGCGATATCGTTTGATAATCAAAGTGATCAGATTGTTTACGTAGCACATGATGTATAAATGAGAAATTCTTACATAACATTGATACAGAATTACAAAGTTAAATTACATTGTTATGTTCATAATTTAACTAAGTAATTCTACCAAAAAGAATCATTGAGTTTTCTATCTTGTATCTGCACAAGATTTACAATAGATGATTCATAGTTTTGTCATTCCAAAATATGCGCAACACAAAATGAGCTAGGTCTTCTAAGAGTCCACTAGCTTAAGTCCTGGAATGCTGGTGACTATCCATGTGCGTCACCTGAGAAAACATGCATTTAAAACAATTTAACACTAGGTTGGTGAGTTCATAAGTTTAGTAGCTGAAAATAATAGATTTATTAAAATTCACAATCACAAAGATTCACACGAGTCTTGTCGATAAATGTTTCATTGGTCACACACGATGTCCTCTCCATAGTTATACTTACAAATGGTATTTCATCACATCAAGCATGCTTATATATAGGGCATACGAAAGGATCGAGCCTATGACCCGCCCAAACGCCATCCCACCACATGCTTAACATAATTCAATACCACTTGCAGTACAACTATGGATACCCATATTTACCCCACACACATCCCCGATTTGAGTTTCCCAAATGTTTGGATTAGAGACATAATTATCTCTGTAAACCATTCGTTAAGGAATAGTACGGCGTGTAGGTTTCCTCCAACGATACCAATAGGAGACAGACTTAATAGTCTCTGCTAGCTAATCATCACTGATTAGCCTGGTGTGTAAGATATCCTCTCCATGATATCTTGAGCAAGACTTATTAGTCTCTGTAACTGTCAGTACTGACCAGTCCGACCTGTAAGATATCATTCCCATAATATCTATTAGAATGATAAATTAGAGTATCTATGTATTTGGTTTCTAACCGGTTTGGATTGTGAGGTATCCTCTCCATGATACTTCGAGTGAGACATAATGGTCCCAGTGCCTGTCATTTCTGACCAGCCCGGAGTGTAGATATCCTCTCCATGATATCTAGAGTGAGACATAGTTGTCCTGGTGACTGTCAATTCTGACCAGTCCAGAGTGTCAGATATCCTTCCCATGATATCTTTATGGTATGAATATGTTCTAAAAAAAAAAACCTTTTGAGTGTCAATTATTAAAATGTTAGAGCATACAAAGCCCGGCATGATCCTAGTAAATCGAGTCAACTCCAGCTCAATTGAAATGAAACTATAACTCTTTTGATATGATGATTATTAGGAATGATATATGCATTATGGTTATTTGAACAAGTCCACCTGTGGCCCCATGCCCACTGTTAGAGAGCCACTATCATCCAATCCCAAGGGTGTGATTTAATGGAATGAATACTAAAATGATAGCCCTTAACATTGCTTTATAGGGTTTGTGTTATTACACTATGTTAGTAAATGTGGCGAATGATATAAGCCTCATGAATGTATGTTGTCATGCTTATCATTCTTGTTGCTACTTGAATTTGCCTCATGTTATCTCATTGTCAACTCACCGTTATCCCGTTGTAAATAGCAAAGTGTTATAAGACCAAATCTTAATACACTTATGTTATTCAATTGGTTTGATGATACATTGAAGTTATATTATCAAGTGTCATCCTGATTATGTTATAATGATCATTTCACACACAAGCATACCCATGATGATGAGATATGATAATAGTATGAATAAGTATGATAAAGTATGATAAAGTATGATAATAACGAAAAAGAATCATTATTATCTAAATCACATGATAATTCGAATAATGCAACAAAGCTTTTAAGAAATTAAAAGTGTTAAAGTGTTAGCATGTTTCTCAGCCCCGAAGTTAAAATCAAAAGATTAGAAAATGGGGGCATATGAACTCACCTTGTAATTGATGTGGTTGACTATGTCTAAACAAGAAAACACGTGCTCTTTGTTGTTCTTCGTGTTGTTTTCAAGATTCTGTATTGATTTCACGGTGTTTGTAACTTATAAGTATGAGTTATAGATACTTGGTTGTGTGTATGTGTTAGCCCTAAAGTTGGGTAACACCTATCGGTCTTGATTATCATTCGGCCTTGGTTCGCTTATGATGGATTATACTAACACTTAACCCACTTAGGTTAAGCTTAGTACGTAGTGTTATTGATTTTATGTTTCACTTGCCTTAGCCATAATAGAGTGTATAAGTTTGAAATCCAAAGTAGTTCCTAAGTATCACTTAAATTTTTGTATCAAGCATTGCATATTACCTTTGTAATCATTTAGACTTTTTAACATGTCTTGAACATCTTTAACATATGTTTTAAATAGTAACTTATAACCATTATAGTCTATAAAAATGATTTTTAGATACTATGCATAGATGTTGATAAGGATCTCGCCACCTTTGTAGTAATCTATACGATTATTATCCAATTCCCATGCATGATTCCTTATTGTTAGTTTCAAGTGTGTGTTTTCCATATTAGTGATGTGGGCTGAACCAATAAACCCTGGGCCGAATGAATTGATCCCGACTGAATGATAGTATTGGCCAAATGTGGCTCATACTCACTTGATGGCCGAATGTGTGTGGCCCGAACGAATGAGAGCATGGCCCTAGGCCAAATGAAAAAAGGTCAGCCGAATAGGGGTGCTTGGCCGAATGGGTGTCGCGAGCGAATGGAGTCAGTCGGCCAGTTGGCCTTTCGGCCCAAGGCCCCTCTCTTCGGCCGTGGTCCAGTCGGCTACTCTATTCGGCCGGGCTGTGTGCCTTGCCATTCGGCTGGTCGAAGCAATTCGGTCCCAGCCCTCCTCTGATTGAGCTTCATGGCCAAATGACAAGATAGAACCTATTCCCACTTCCCCTAATATGTTTTCGTGCAAGGCTCATGTGTTTTAGGGTGATTTAAACCACTTATGAGAAGGGTTTGACCAAAGGGTTACAAAACCCTAAAATTCGAAACTTGCAGATCAAATACCTCAGTTTTGGTTGGTTTTCGCTCACGATCTGTTGTACTTTCAGGTAGAGGATGATGATAGCTTCGTTTTGGTACCTTACTAGAAGGATTTGGTCAAGAAACCATGAAGATCTTGATGATTTTGTGAAGAATTCTTATAGAGAGTGAGAGAATCCGATTTTTAGAGAGAGAGAGAGGTAGGTGATGAAATTAAATGTGATTAATTGCTTTAAATGGGGTTTTATACCCCGCGGGTGTTCGGGTTTGTTTCGTTTGCTCGGTTTTCGTTTTTGTTACGGTTCCAGCGCGTAACCCGGGTATTTTACGTATTTTTGATAAATAGTTTTTCTCGGACTGTTTTGATGAGTTTCAAAATTGTAAAGCATAAAATGTTATGTTTCCCTTATCTTTACCATTTCGTTCGCGATTAAATCGTTAATCTTCGTTATTTCGTTACTTAACGTTATTTACATGAAATTTTTCTGAAATTGATTTATATATTTATTTTATTTTCATTATTATACAGTTCGAATCTTTTAAATTTCGTCGTTTCGTCAAAAAGCTTCAACTTACGCGAATTTTCGTACAGAGCGCTAACTGTACGAACACAATCGTACGTTTTGGTTTCTGATTTGGTTCTCTACTTTTCAGTTATCGCTCAGAACGTTAAACTTACAGATATGTTTGTGTGAATCGTCACCCACACAAACACACTGTCAGCTTGTTATTCTGAAACGATACTGAACTTATATGTTGAATTGTGTTTCCTCGCTGACGGACTCAACTAAACTTGCCTGTTTTCACATTGTTGTCTTTGAATTCACATTGATTTCTCACTAATTTGTCAGCCCCTGATTCCTGTCATTAGTGGATATCAGATCGCAACCGATATGCTTTTGTCATTTGTTTCCACACTGTTGCTTCACATGAGTTGTATTTATTTTTATTTAAGTTTTCAGTTAAACACATACAACTGTTACTTGTTTTCTGAGTTCTGTTGTCACACAACTGTTACTCATTGTATTGTTGTACATTTATATTTCAATTCTTATTGAAATATATACACAACTGTTAATTGTTTCCACTGAATTGTTATCACATGCAGTTCATCACATAATGTTCACACATAGTTTAGGTGTAAGTACACACACCGTACGGATTCGTCGGACGGTCATGTACCAGTTGTAATAGTCTCCCCTTGTTAAAGAATTTTGTCCCGAAATTTAATAATTATTTTCGGGTACTACTTTTTCTATATATAGGTGAAGAAGATGTTTTGACCTCATGCGTTTCTCATGTTCCCAGATTAACTCGGAGTTATGTTTGGAGTTCAATTGAACCTTTATGACGGAATACCGCTTCGTTTTCTGTCTCTCGACTGTACGATCCGTAATGTTCGAGGTTCCTCGGGGAGATGTTGTTTTCGTGTAACTTAGCCCTTCTCAATGAGCCTAAGCTTTTGTGCACAGTTAAGGAATAAGTAAACTCGATTTCTCTGCTTATGGTGATCCAATGAACATGAAACCTGCTGGAAGTGTGAGGTAGCTTGGCATTTAAAATCCGTAGCTATTTGTGTACACTTCCATTGTGGTATCTCGAGTTGTTCCAGCAACTTCAAGGTTTCTAGTGCTTGTTATTATCTTTCCACTCATTAGCTATTTCTCATTAGGAGAAATCTTTCGTTTCTCATCATTGAGAAGGATCCGCATGTTGTCTAGGAAGACTACATCGACGAATCGAATAGTGAGTTTTCAAACTCGACTAGTAAGATTTATGAACACTTCTCTGTGGTTCACTGTAATGATATCTGAGAAGTTTGGTCGAAACAGATGACCTTGCCCTATTAAGAGTAAGGCATCCGTTCTGGCGATGGTATGGTCCCTACTTGTGTCCATTGATATGTGGTTGTACGCTGTAACAGCCGAAGATTTAGCACATTTGATCGCGCATGAAATCCATGTTGATTTGACAAACGAAACTATTCCAGGATGAAAGTATGCGAGAAATGGTGAACGTGGGCAAAAACCGTGCGCGAAACGGAGTTACGGATTGTCCGGAATCGCGAGATGAAGAAAAATTTCAAAGTATGGAACTTCTGGACTCGTCGCGGTACGCGAAGGCGAGGTTGAGGGTTCTCGGCGGTACGCGATGGTTGAAAAATATCTGATTTCTCCGGATTTCTTCGCGGTACGCGAAGCTTTGTTTTGCTCCATGTCGCGGTACGCGACGGGTGAGGCGGCTGGAAAAATTGGCTTAAAAAGTCAGTTTTTCATCTAGAAGGTAATTTTTCTTCTTATCTTCGACGATCAGCTTTCCCCACACGAAAAACCATCTTCAATTCATAAAATCTTCAATTTGGAGCCTCTTGATCACGTGGATCGCACCAAGGATCGTTAATACAAGTCCGGATCGTCTCTTTACGCGCAGAACTTCGTTTGAATAGGTAACGGTCCCTTTTAACCTTCTAGATTGATAATGAATGATTAAATCTTGTTTTTGAACGTGATAATATAGTTAGGGTTGTTGATTATTGCCTAGATGATGGCTAGGATTGATTATAAATGACAAACTTGAACTGTTAACTGGTAAATCCTTGTTTTGATCCGTTGTAATGCCCGGTTTGCATGGAATCATAACAATGGTTATAATGGATTAAACCATTTTATTATGACACCGTAGGTGATTAGTTGATTAATCCTTGACACGCAACGTGAAATCCAGGTGTTTCAAACTAATCACAACCATTTACATACTCATTGGAACGATTATCTGATGTTTGTGATAACAGGCATATTGGTATGTTAAACATGGTTGTTAAACCTATTCTAATGCTACGTTGTGATATTTCATGATATCTGGGAAATCAATAACAAGGATTGATCATTTCGAAGCCGTTAATCTGTCTAGGAACTTGTTTTAGTGTTATAATCAACAACATTAACTATTTGAAGACTATCAAGGCAATGTCTTTGACATTGGACGTTCAGAAAGATTTAATCAGTAAGTTAAAACATAAATAACTTATTAAACGTAAACCAATGCAGAATTACGTCATTAGCACCAGTTTGCAAGTGATCTTGCTACGTAAGACATCAAGTGAGTTCTTATAGCCCTGGTTTAAATGTTTTGTCATTTTGGGCTGATATGTATGTTATAAAGTTATTTTATGAAAATGATTGTTTTACCTGACTACGGTAGGATAAAAGAATATGTATGTTATAAAGTTATGGTATGAGAGTCATTTTAACCTGATTATGATCAGGTAAAGAAGGTTTTTAGGTAAAGTATGTATTCAGGTAAAGTATGTTTTCAGATAAAGAATGTTTATGTAAAGAATGTTTGGAAATGAATAATGTTTTAAGTCTCGACTGCGGTTGAGAAGTAAATAACTTAAAGAATATCAGCTGAGATGTAAAGAATGTTTTAAGACTCAACTACGGTTGAGAAGTTAATGATTTTAAGAGTCTCAACTGAGATGTAAAGAATGTTTGAAGTCTCAACTTTGGTTGAGAAGAAAATGATTATTTTTGAAAGACATCGACTGAGGTCGAGAAGAAAATGAGGTTTTGAAATCCCAGCTGCGGTTGGGCAAAACCTGAGCACTGCGGTGCGAATCTGTTATGATTATGATGGTTTAAATGTTTTAAACCATGTTATGTATGAATGAGGTATGTTAAGAAGTCTTGTACCGGTATGAGCCGTCAATTTCGGTTGATGGTTTAAGAAGTCCTGTGAACAGGCCTGTCGACTATGTGTCGCCAGTTGAGGAAGTCTTATACATGTATGAGCCTGTCAACTTCGGGTTGGCAGTTGAGGTGTCTTGTATTTATACAAGCCTGTCGACTTCGGGTCGTCAGTTGAGGTGTCTTGTGCTGCACAAGCCTGTTGACTTCGGGTCAACAGTTGAGGCTAAATTTCCTGTACAGGGAGATTGATGATATGAATATGTGTATGAAATGCATTTATGTTTGATGCCATTTATGTTATGTAGTTGAGTTATGATATATGATGATATAAATGGATAAAGATTTGTTTAAAAATGTAACTTAGAACTCACCAGCATAAAGCTGACTTGTTTTACATGCATACCAGGTTAAATGGTATTAAGAAAGAATAGCAGGAAAGCTCGAGGCATACCCTGAGAACTACTCTGGCATGAACTGGCTATGTTACAGAATATTAAAGACGTGGGTTATGTATGAATGTTTGTTTAGATATGTACAATATTTTATGTAATCACCTAAAATTCTGCTGCTGTAATAAAGTAAATATGTTTTTAAGGACTATGGGTTTGATGTGTGCCAACCAAGGGGACTCCCGGGACTCGGGGCCTCTCAAGTTGGTATCAGAGCCATAGTTTGAGAGATCCGGTCATTCCTAACGACTGGACTTAAACTGAAAATGGGACAGAATGATAAGAATGCCAGTCAAGGGTAGTTTGATGTCACGAGCTGAATGTTATGTATGAGTTAAGACGTAGGTGCAAGGTTAGAAAGGTAGTTAGTGTCATGCACGTTGAGGTGATGGGATGGGAAATGTTTAGAGCCTATGAGTTGGGTAAATGGTTAATAACACCTGATCAACGTCATTAACGATTTACAAAGCTTATTTCGTGCTAAACTGATCCTATACTGACTCATCAATTGTTGCATTCTATAGATAGTAAGATGGCTGGACAAAAGGGTAGACCACGTAAGCAATCACAGGAACCTGAAGAACCACGTATCGAGGTTGAAGAACCCGTCAACGAAGACGACCACGAGCACAATGAGCAACCGGAGAGTGAAGACGAGTTTACTCTAGAGCCTATCGTAGTGAAGGCTATTTCTAATGAGGTATGCAAAATCATGGAAGAGAAGCTGCCAACCTTGAATACAAAAGCACTGAAGGATACTCTGAAAGATAAGTCTGAAGGAACTAAGGAGAGCACCAAAGAAGATGAAGTTGTGATCACCGGGACTAAGAACGGTGGTTCTGTGTCATATAAACTGAAGGGTTGTGACTACAAGGCCTTCAAAGGATGCAGTCCACCATCCTTTGATGGTAAAAAGGATGCCGTGGCCACCTGCCACTGGGTTTTGGCTATGGAGGCGGTGATCGCTATCAGTGAATGCCAGGAAGACCAAGCTGTGAAATTTGCAGCTCATTCATTTACTGAAGAAGCTCTACATTGGTGGAACATCGTCAAGCAGTCAAAGACCACTACTGATGTGGAAGACTTGAAATGGGAGGAATTGAAGGAATTAGTTATAAAACACTTTTGTCCGAAGAATGAAATTGATAAAATCGAGCGGGAATTTCTGACTTTGAAAGCTGGACGTATGAATCATCGGCAATATACGTCAAAATTTAATGAAATGTCAAGATTGGTTCCTCATTTGGTAAGCACGGAGGAACGCAGACTGAAGTTATATGTGGAGGGGTTACCACCTAAATTCCGAACACATGTGAAGGTGCATGCTCCCAGAACTTTTGAGTCGACTGTAGAAATTAGCGGCATTGTCTGGGATGATGTTGTTGAAGCTGAACCAACAAAGGAGGAACCAAAGCAAAAGTGGTCACCTAAATTTAAAAGAAACAGAAATGACAAATCAGGACCTCCTATGAAAAGGTTTAGAACGGAAGAATTAGAAAAATGCCCTAAGTGTGGAAAGAGACATAGGGGAGAATGCCTTATGGGGACTACTTTGTGCTACCGTTGTGGAAAGACTAGACATCCCTCTTATGATTGCCCGAATATGCCAAAGTGTTACAATTGTGGTGGATTCGGTCACGTGAGCAAGAATTGCTTTAAACCGAAGGCAATAACTACTGAATCTAGCAAACCTAAAAGTAGCAAAGGAGGGGAGAAGCAAAAGGCAAAAGCTCGTGCCTTTACTATGACTAAAGATCAGGCAGCCAAAGACCCTGATGTGGTGACAGGAACATTCTTGATTAATGATATACCTGCTTCAGTGCTATTTGATTCTGGTGCAAGTATGAGCTTTGTGGCTATTACTTTTTGTGATAAACTGCATGCAAATGTTAAAAAGATAGAACATGCCTTTAACATAGAAATTGCGCTTGGTAAATCGACTAGGGTAATGGAGGCCATTGATGATGATTGTTACATTGATATAGAGGGTCATAGATTCCCTGTTAAGTTGTTTCTGATTACGTTAGGAGGTTTTGATGTAGTCTTGGGCATGGATTGGTTGGCCAAACATGAGGCTAACATTGTTTGTCGACGAAAGATGATTTTCCTAACGGCTCTTAATGGGAGTTCATTAACGGTTTACGGAGATAAAGTGTTCAATGTGCCTAAAGTCATTTCAATGATTAAGGCAAGTGAATATATGAGGCGAGGGTGTGGGGCTTATCTGGCCTATGTTATCGATAAAGAATCAAAAGTAAAAAAATTGGAAGACGTACCCGTGATGTGTAACTTTCCTGATGTATTCCCTGAGGATTTGCCAGGAATTCCACCTGATCGGGAAATCTAATTCCAAATTGATGTTGTGCCAGAAGCTCAACCTGTCGCCAAGGCACCGTACCGTTTGGCTCCAACAGAGATGAAAGAATTAATGACCCAACTACAAGACCTTCTAGACAAAGGTTTTATACGACCAAGTGTGTCACCTTGGGGTGCACCAGTGTTGTTTGTCAAGAAAAAGGACGAAAGCATGAGAATGTGCATTTATTATAGGGAATTGAACAAGCTCACGATAAAGAACAAGTACCCGTTACCAAGAATTGATGATCTATTTGACCAATTGCAAGGGGCAAGTTGGTTTTCTAAAATCGATCTCAGATCAGGATATCATCAACTAAAGGTGAGAGAGCAAGACATTCCAAAGACAGCATTTCGCACACGTTATGGACATTATGAGTTCCTTGTGATGTCTTTCGGATTAACAAACGCTCCTGCAGCGTTTATGGATTTGATGAATCGGGTGTGTAGACCTATGCTTGACCGATCAGTGATTGTGTTCATTGATGACATCTTAATATACTCAAAGAGTGAAGGTGATCATGCGTGTCATCTTCGGGAAGTACTTGAAATGCTAAGAAAAGAAAAGCTATATGCCAAGTTTTCCAAATGTGCCTTTTGGTTACAAGAAATGCAGTTCTTAGGTCATGTTTTTAGTTCAGAAGGCATAATGGTGGACCCAGCTAAAATAGAAGCAGTAATGAAATGGAATCCTCCGAAAACACCAACGGAAGTACGTAGCTTTCTCGGTTTAGCAGGTTATTACAGAAGATTTATTCAGGATTTTTCTAGGATTGCTACACCGTTGACAAAATTGACGAGGAAAGAAGTAAAATATGATTGGGGTCCAACTCAGGTCCAAGCTTTTGAAGAACTAAAGAAGAGGTTAACCGAAGCTCCTATTTTAGCATTACCGGATGGTAATGAAGACATGGTAGTATACTCAGATGCGTCTTATCTGGGTTTGGGTTGTGTACTTGTGACAATCCGACTTTTCGGATTAACTTTGTTAACTGAAAAACAGTGAGATCACAGGCCCAACAAGATCAATTAGGCCCAATGAAGTCTATGTAGGCCCAATAGGTTCACAGTAGGCCCAATAAGCCAAGAGAGGTCCAGTAAGGCCCAATAAAGTCAAGTGAGACTCAATGAAAACAAAGTAGGCCCAATAAGGCCCAGGGAGGCCCAATGAGATTTAGGAAGGCCAGTAAGGTAAGATAGGGCCTAATGAGTTCAAATGAGGCCCAAATTGGTTAAATTAGCCCAACAATATTCTAAGTAAATCAATTTGTAACAATTAGGGATTTTAGATTTAACTTTGTTAATCGAGATGATAAGTTTTTGATCTAGAATAATCTGTAGGAGTTAAGATTAAATAAAAATCAGATTTTAAGTGTTTAATTTCAAGAATTAAGCCACAAGTTGAGATAATGGGTGATTTTGACTTCTAAAAGTCAAAATTCATTTATATATATATGGAGAAATTCGAAATTCTTCAAATTCGAAGTTGTAATTGCGAATTTATCATCTATAATCATTGTAATAATGATCCTAAACCGTTTACATACGTTTTAACCTGTTAGAATTCGAATTGATTGGAATTAAAGGGGATAAGTGTTGTAACCGTTACATGGCTACATCAAAACCATGGAATTCGACTTTCATCTTCACAATTGCATATTCATACACCATAATCGGCACATTCAGAACCTTTAACATCCGTCAATTCGATCATTGAAGCTTCGGGTGGAGGAATTTGATTTCAAGGAGGCCGAACTTCGTCTTTTAGTCGAACCACTTCAATTGGATAGCAAACCAAGTGAGTAATCGATCCTACACTTTCTAACATGACCGATTAAGGATAAACATTGATCAATTTCAATTTCTAATATCGGTTTAATGGGATTCGAGTTCTAGGGCTTGTTTTAAGAACGGTTTTGGGGATTTCAAACCAAACGAGTTTAATATTCAAATCAAATCACATGTGTAGTTTCAGAATTAGTCTACTAAGAATTATCCTAAATCAATTGCAACTGATTACATCGATTAGTTGGAGTTCAAATAATTAGGGTTTATATCAAAGTCGTTTTGGGGATTTTGGTCTTAAAGAGTTTAGGAATCGAATTAAAATGCGTAGGAAGTTTCAGAGGGTGCCGATCAAGCTAAAACATAAAACAATTTCTGGTTGTAACATTGAATTAATGGGATTTGATATCTAGGGTTCTTAAGGAAAAACGAATTGGGGGTTTTGGGTTAAACGAATGTTATATTCAAATTAATCGGTACTGATAACTTCGAAATTTCTATTGTAATGAAAGCTTTATGGATTCATGGGTTATCAAGATCGAATTCATAGCTAATTAGGAAGATTATGCTTCGGTTATAGATAAACAAAGGGGAACCGATAGGTTAGGAGTTAAAAGAATTGATTTTTAAGTTCTGATGCGATACCCTAGCGGGCTGAGTTGGTAGATCATGTGTGTTGCGAGTATGAGGTCGCGGGTTCGAGCAGGGGGGTGGCCGGTTTTGGGAAAAATACCATTTTTGGTATTTTTAGAATATCTTTCTCATACGAACTCCGTTTTGACTCGTTCAAATTTCGTTGGAACCGTAACGAGAATACGAACGTATTAGAATAATAAAATTCATATTTTAATCCGAAAGCGAAATCGCGTATAATTACGGTTATTTAAATAAAATCAAATATGATTTTATTTAAACGATTTCAAAAGCACGCGTACATACGTATGCACATTCTTAACACTCTAACATACGTGTGTTGACACGTATGTGATTTCAAGCACAAAACGACATCTCGAATAACACTGAGCTATTATTAAACCACAGATTCTTCGTAGAGGATTTCTACGCGAGTTCACAAGTGTTTGATCATTCTGCAATCATCAAAGGTGCGTACACGGCCCCTTTCTTATTTTAAACTGTTTTGGGGGGAGAAAACATGTGCAACAAACTGTTTTTAGATACATATCACTTGCATGAGTTAGCTGTTTACATTATGTGAAAACATATCAACTTGAAAGTCCTTACACACCTCGAACCGTTTAGTTTGCTGTAATGCAAAGCGTGGTAGTTGGAAATAGATCTATTAGGTTTGACAAACCTCACCTGGTAGATGGGATCTACGCAGGTGTTTGACTGACCAAACACAATTTTACTATTGTTGTGATAGACAATAGTGGCAAGGCGAAAACATGCTATAGCATGGCAATCCGTCAGCTTCGGTGTCGAACACTTATGTAAATAGTTTATATGACTAGCTATCATGACTGTGCATGTGTGATTATGTTATCTACAACTTGATATTCAAACTGTTGTTTTGAACATTGTGAATGCTTAAAACCTGTGTTATGCACCAACCTTTGTGTTGACTTGATTTACATGTTTTCTCAGGACGCTAAGGCGCGCAATAAAGACTAGCATGGACTAGGAGATAGAGTCGCATGCATTTTAAACATTTTGGATATTTGAATTTGAACATTTGAGTATTTTGTTTTGTAATGGTTATATTACAACCCTTATTGGTTTTTAAACGCTTCCGCAAAACTTTGAAAACTCTGATGTATTGTTTTAAAGACCAAAGTATGTTTTGAAATTCATATAGAGGTCTTCGCTATGTCTAATGATCTGAGATCCTGGTTTGTCATGCTCCCAAACGGTGTGATTCCGTTAGTTGGAAATTGGGGGTGTGACAGTACTTATGCAAAGGGGAAAGGTAATAGCGTATGCCTCAAGACAATTGAAAAGCCACGAGGTTAATTATCCAACACATGATTTGGAATTGGCTGCGGTGGTGTTTGCCTTAAAAATTTGGAGGCATTATCTATATGGAGTTAAATGTACAATCTACACAGATCATAAAAGCTTAAAATACTTCTTTGAACAGAAAGATTTGAATATGAGACAAAGAAGATGGCTTGAGCTGCTAAAGGATTATGACTGTGAGATCTTGTACCACCCGGGAAAGGCAAATGTAGTGGCTGATGCTTTAAGTCGCAAGACAGAACATCCTGCTATACTGATTAAGTCTTACAGTTTGGTGATAACACCAGATTTTCTGAATGAGCTCAAGGACGCACAGAAGGAAGGACTAAAGGACGACAATGTTGGATTCGAAAGAATTTTTGGTCAAGTTAAGAATCTAGAAGAAAATGAATTTGGTGTTAAGATCCGATTTGGTCGAATGTGGGTTCCACGAAACGGGGACATCAGGTCAAGGATTCTAGACGAAGCACATAAGTCACGCTATTCTATTCATCCTGGTGCAACAAAAATGTATCAAGACCTCTGAAAGGATTATTGGTGGCCAGGTATGAAGTTTAATGTAATGCAATACGTAAACAAATGTTTGACATGTGCGGAAGTAAAAGCTGAACATCAGAAACCTTATGGTTATGTGCAACCTCTAGAAGTCCCAGAATGGAAGTGGGAACATATCACCATGGATTTTATTACCAAGTTGCCTCTCACGGCGAAACGTCATGATATTATTTGGGTGATTGTAGACTGATTAACGAAAAGTGCTCATTTCTTGCCTATACGTGAGACTTATACGTCAGAGAAACTGTCTGAATTATTTGTGAAAGAAATAATTACAAGACATGGAGTTCCAGTTTCTATAGTGTCCGATCGTGACACACGATTTGTTTCAAGATTCTGGAAGCAGTTTCATGAATCGATGGGTACAAGACTCAATATCAGCACTGCGTATCATCCTCAGACCGACGGACAGTCTGAAAGGACTATCCAAACCTTAGAGGATATGCTCAGAGCATGTATTATTGATTTTGGTGGTAGTTGGGATGATCATTTACCGCTAGTGGAATTCTCGTACAACAACAGCTGTCATGCTAGTATTGGAATGCCACCATACGAGGCGTTGTACGGGCGACGTTGTAGAACACCTGTGTGTTGGGGAGGAGTAGGACAGAAAGAAGTGGGAAGCAAAGCTGCAGTGATTGATTTGACTGAAAAGCTTCAACTAGTTAAAGCGCGAATGAAAGCTGCACAGGATCGACAAAAGTCCTATGCCGATAAAAGACGGAGACCAATAGAGTTTGAAGTAGGTGATCAAGTAATGTTAAAAGTTTCACCATGGAAGGGAGTTATTCGATTCAGGAAAAGAGGAAAATTGAGTCCGAGATTTATTAGGCCTTTTCGAATAATAGCACGGGTCGGTAAGGTAGCCTACCGATTAGATTTGCCAGATGAACTGAGTGGAATTCATCCGACATTTCACGTTTCACATCTGAGAAAATGTCTCGTAGATGACATAGCATATGTGCCTTTAAATGATATTGAAGTTGATGAAAGGTTGAACTACATAGAAGAACCAGTTGCAATAGTTGACACGAAAGAAAAACAATTACGTAACAAGATGATTAGACAAGTTAAGGTTCAATGGAAACACCGAAAAGGATCTGAGGCTACATGGGAGACTGAAGATGAGATGAAACGACTCTACCCACATTTGTTTGAAACGTAACAGGTTTCGAGGACGAAACCTATTGTAAGGAGGGTAGATTTGTAACAGCCGAAGATTTAGCACATTTGATCGCGCATGAAATCCACGTTGATTTGACAGAAGAAACTATTCCAGGATGAAAGTATGCGAGAAATGGTGAACGTGGGCAAAAACCGTGCGCGAAACGGAGTTACGGATTGTCCGGAATCGCGAGATGAAGAAAAATTTCAAAGTATGGAACTTCTGGACTCGTCGCGGTACGCGAAGGCGAGGTTGAGGGTTCTCGGCGGTACGCGATGGTTGAAAAATATCTGATTTCTCCGGATTTCTTGCGGTACGCGAAGCTTTGTTTTGCTCCATGTCGCGGTACGCGACGGGTGAGGCGGCTGGAAAAATTGGCTTAAAAAGTCAGTTTTTCATCTAGAAGGTAATTTTTCTTCTTATCTTCGACGATCAGCTTTCCCCACACGAAAAACCATCTTCAATTCATAAAATATTCAATTTGAAAGCCTCTTGATCACGTGGATCGCACCAAGGATCGTTAATACAAGTCCGGATCGTCTCTTTACGCGCAGAACTTCGTTTGAATAGGTAACGGTCCCTTTTAACCTTCTAGATTGATAATGAATGATTAAATCTTGTTTTTGAACGTGATAATATAGTTAGGGTTTTGATTATTGCCTAGATGATGGCTAGGATTGATTATAAATGACAAACTTGAACTGTTAACTGGTAAATCCTTGTTTTGATCCGTTGTAATGCCCGGTTTGCATGGAATCATAACAATGGTTATAATGGATTAAACCATTTTATTATGACACCGTAGGTGATTAGTTGATTAATCCTTGACACGCAACGTGAAATCCAGGTGTTTCAAACTAATCACAACCATTAACATACTCATTAGAACGATTATCTGATGTTTGTGATAACAGGCATATTAGTATGTTAAACATGGTTGTTAAACCTATTCTAATGCTACGTTGTGATATTTCATGATATCTGGGAAATCAATAACAAGGATTGATCATTTCTAAGCCGTTAATCTGTCTAGGAACTTGTTTTAGTGTTATAATCAACATCATTAACTATTTGAAGACTATCAAGGCAATGTCTTTGACATTGGACGTTCAGAAAGATTTAATCAGTAAGTTAAAACATAAATAACTTATTAAACGTAAACCAATGCAGAATTACGTCATTAGCACCAGTTTGCAAGTGATCTTGCTACGTAAGACATCAAGTGAGTTCTTATAGCCCTGGTTTAAATGTTTTGTCATTTTGGGCTGATATGCATGTTATAAAGTTATTTTATGAAAATGATTGTTTTACCTGACTACGGTCGGATAAAAGAATATGTATGTTATAAAGTTATGGTATGAGAGTCATTTTAACCTGATTATGATCATGTAAAGAAGGTTTTTAGGTAAAGTATGTATTTAGGTAAAGTATGTTTTCAGATAAAGAATGTTTATGTAAAGAATGTTTGGAAATGAATAATGTTTTAAGTCTCGACTGCGGTTGAGAAGTAAATAACTTAAAGAATATCAGCTGAGATGTAAAGAATGTTTTAAGACTCAACTACGGTTGAGAAGTTAAAGATTTTAAGAGTCTCAGCTGAGATGTAAAGAATGTTTGAAGTCTCAACTGTGGTTGAGAAGAAAATGATTATTTTTGAAAGACATCGACTGAGGTCGAGAAGGAAATGAGGTTTTGAAATCCCAGCTGCGGTTGGGCAAAACCTGAGCACTGCGGTGCGAATCTGTTATGATTATGATGGTTTAAATGTTTTAAACCATGTTATGTATGAATGAGGTATGTTAAGAAGTCTTGTACCGGTATGAGCCGTCAATTTCGGTTGATGATTTAAGAAGTCCTGTGAAAGAACGGGCCTGTCGACTATGTGTCGCCAGTTGAGGAAGTCTTATACATGTATGAGCCTGTCAACTTCGGGTTGGCAGTTGAGGTGTCTTGTATTTATACAAGCCTGTCGACTTCGGGTTGTCAGTTGAGGTGTCTTGTGCTGCACAAGCCTGTTGACTTCGGGTCAACAGTTGAGGCTAAATTTCCTGTACAGGGAGATTGATGATATGAATATGTGTATGAAATGCATTTATGTTTGATGCCATGTATGTTATGTAGTTGAGTTATGATATATGATGATATAAATGGATAAAGATTTGTTTAAAAATATAACTTAGAACTCACCAGCATAAAGCTGACTTGTTTTACATGCATACCAGGTTAAATGGTATTAAGAAAGAATAGCAGGAAAGCTCAAGGCATACCCTGAGAACTACCCTGGCATGAACTGGCTATGTTATAGAATATTAAAGACGTGGGTTATGTATGAATGTTTGTTTAGATATGTATAATATCTTATGTAATCACCTAAAATTCCGCTGCTGTAATAAAGTAAATATGTTTTTAAGGACTATGGGTTTGATGTGTGCCAACCGAGGGGACTCCTGGGACTCGGGGCCTCTCATACGCTAAGGGATTAGTATGCTCATGTCATTTACCTCAATGGTTGCTTACCTCCTACTACTAAAATAGTGTAAGAAGGTATTCTAGAGTTGCCCCAAATGTGAGTAAGTCATAAACTAACTTTTAAGAGGCAGCTATAATCTATGCTAGTATTAAATGATACAACTGCAAAGATTATAAACAAAAAGCGTACCAGTGTTGGTGTCAGTGTCCTGGCCTGCAGCAGCCGCCCCTACCATGAATACGCGTCCCCTGGGTGCTTGTCCTCTTGGCAGCACCCTCTTTGGACAGTTCTTTGAATAGTGACCTGGTTCCCCACATGTATAGCAGGAACTACGGTCGTTTTGTACTGCGGTCTATGCCACAGCTTGATTAACCCTGGGTTGTGTTGCTTGGGCCTTGCAAAATTTAGCCCAATGCCCCATTTTTGCACAAAAACTACGTTGTCTGTACCCTGTGTCTGGTTGATGATGATAATTGCACTTATTGCAGAATGGAGCCGTGCCAGAATAAGGTTTGTGGTTCAGTTGTGGTTGTGTAGGCACAACTTGTTTGGTATTAGTGGTCATTGCGAAATTTCTAACGACCTTTTGTCTCTTGGCAGTGTGTTGTTCTATCTCCTTGGTAATTCCAGACTCTCTCTTGAGTGCTCCTGAGGCAACCATCACATCAGTCAGCGTAGCTGACAGTGTGACAGCCATCTCTAGTGTAGTTGGATGAGCGGCAATCACATGCCTTTGTATACAAGACGGTTGTCCACCAACATACCGTTCAATCTTCTTCTCTAGTGTTGGCACTATGTCAGGTGCCAGTGCTGCCAGTTCATAAAATCTGGTGGTGTAGACCAGATGTTCAGCCTCCAGCATTACATGGTTCAGCAATTTTGTTTCCACTTTCTTCAGCTCATTCCTCGGGCAGAAGTCGCCCCTCATCAAGATCTTGAAATCTTCCCAAG
Organism: Mikania micrantha; assembly: GCA_009363875.1. NCBI lineage: Eukaryota > Viridiplantae > Streptophyta > Magnoliopsida > Asterales > Asteraceae > Mikania > Mikania micrantha. Next base: position 43,839,854 of record CM018694.1, on the reverse strand, counting down.
CCTTGAATGAAATCGGTAACAATGTTAGCATGCTCCATGATAGCATAATTCGCTAGTGACAAAATCAGTCCGTCAACCAGACTCTTGAACATTGAATGCTTCTCCGGTGGATCCCGGACGTATGCTGACATGTTACGATGAGATACAAACCGCAAGTCAGCCATCTGAGAACAAAACAGATCAAGTTAGTCAAAGTCAAAGTTAAAAGTTAAAGGTCAAAACCCAAGGTCCAAGTCTCTGTCAAAGGAGTTAGACAAAATCACGGATTTCACAAAAAAAGTTCAAGGCATGACAGGGGTTCACGAACTTAGAAGTGTTCTCGAAACTTTGGGAATAATCGAAAATAAACCATTATTCAAAAATCAGGTAGTAATCGAAATTTAAGCTGTATTCGAAAAAGGGCTGTAATCGAAATTGTAGTTGTATTCGAACTGGTTGTAATCGAAATTTGGCTGTATTTGAAATTTAAAATTTCGAGAACAATAAAAACTTCATAAATCCCTCAATTTTGTACCTTGGAACTCCTATTTATGCTCGAAATGATCGAAATTAGAAAATGATCAACATATAAGAGGATCCCTTTCTAATTTTAGGTTTTTTGAGGATATTTGTCTAAGATTCCCTTAGTTAATGGAAACGTGTACTCGAAAATTGTTTTCGGTCTATAACTTTTTATTCAATGGTTAAAATTTGTTCAAAAACTATACCTATAGTCACCTATGTATGATCTATAATATGGTCGGAGTGGATTTTGAAAAACGTGTACAGAAAACGAGATCGCCTATGGAGAAAGGAATCGTATACAAACTGGAATGGTACTTGAACTTAGGTCATACTCAGTCTATTTATAGGCTTAGTTCGAGTACATGATTTTCGTGTACTCGATTTTGAGAATTCTTCGTTTCGAGTAGATTAATTTTCAGAAAAATTTCTAACTTTTTGTAAAATAAAATAAAATAAAATTAGAAACTTTGGATGAGTTCAAAGTTAAGTCGGATCAATTTTGTGGGATCAAATCTGTGTCAAAAGTTTAACCACCTTAAAATAATTTCTTATGAAACCCAACCTTAAAATAATTATATCCCACCAATAATTTCTACTCGTTAATCCATAATTCAAAAATAAGACTCATGATCAGTATGTTTTTTTAACGATTTTTCTGAAAATTACTTACGGGAAGTTTATGAATAGTCAGACTATAAAACCAGATTATCATGCAACCTATCAATTTTTTAAAATCTTTTGTTTCAAACTTTGATTGTGTTTCAACGAACTTAAAACGTTTTGACAGAATTTAAGATGAGAAAAGAAAAGAAATAGATCGATTAGATTAGAATCAAGAACAAGAAGGGATTCTATCATCTTTGTGCTCATTGGCATCTTTTACATTACTGATCTACAGGCAAATTGACCGTAACGTCACACATCCAAGTCTTTGCTTACAGAAAGCACAGGATGCTTCAGTAAGTATTTTCAGCTCTTTATTTGCACAAAACATAGAAAATACCCGAGTTTTTCAAAACAGTTTCAAGTTTATCGAAACACAATCTCGTTTTGACTTAAGGATTTATACAAAAAGTCAAATAGTTGTTACATTTATCCAGTTTATCTGATTTTCCATACTTCTCTCTTATTTATAATTTTTGAAAATGATCATGCCCATTTCTTTCATCATGGAAAAACTTGTTTTAAATTCTTAGTGAATTATAGTTATCCAAAGTAGTTATTCTTTAGAAATTACTTTCAGATAGTGAAACTTCTGAGTTTAAGAAGTTATTTTACTTCCCAATTGAACTTTAAACTTTGACCATCCAAATCAAACTCTTTTTATGTTTTCTTAAATTTTGAAAAATGTAAAATTTTTTTGTTGTTTTCTTAAAAAAAAAAAATTCACTCCACCTAAACTTGTAGATCAACTTGGACTGACTCAAAATACCGAATATCTTTTTGTTGTTTTTTTTGTAAATTTTGACTCAAAGACCGAAAATCTTTTTGTTGTTTTTGTAAATTTTCTCCCCTAAATTTGTGATATAAAAATTAAAGTAGAACAAAACACAAATTTTATAGTATTTATAAAACTGTTTTAATCAAAACTTATTAGTTTGAAAGATGCAAGGAGGTGGTGAAATCGAGCTGTATGGAACGGTGTCGTAAAAAGATCCGCCAGATTGTCATATGTGTGGACCTTTTCAAGATGAACCAGTTTCCATTCAAAACAGTCGCGGATAAAGTGAATCCGAATGTCAATGTGTTTAGTTTTGGAGTGTTGTACCGGATTCTTGACTATCTGAATGCCAGCTTCATTGTCACAATAGATAGGAGAGTTAAGAAAATTCAAACCGTAATCGAGGAGCTGCTGTTGCATCAATATAACCTGAGAACAGCAACTGGAAGAGGCAACATACTTCGCTTCCGCAGTGGATGTGGATACGGTTGTCTGTTTCTTGCATTGCCAGGAGACAGGAGACTGATATTGGCATCCTCCTGTGGTAGATTTCCTATCTAAGTTACAACCACCAAAATCACTGTCAGAGTAAGCATGTAAACAAACTAAGAGTTCTTAGGGTACCACAAACCGAGACGAGGTTTCCCGACAAGGTAACGAAAGATCCTCTTGACAGCAATCAGGTGAGAAGCTTTAGGATTTGCTTGATATCTTGCACATTGACATACAGAGAACAAAATATCGGGTCAGCTAGCGGTTAAGTACATCAATGAGCCAATCATCGAGTGGTAGAGGTGTTGATCAACATCTTCACCATCAGAATCTGAAGTTAAGATTGGATGAGCTGCCATAGGAGTCAATGCCAATATCTAGGAGACCGCCTTGTCTCCTTGCAAAGCAAGAAACAGACAACCGTATCCACATCCACTGCAGAAGCAGAGTATGTTGCTACTTCCAGTTGTTGTTCTCAGGTTATATGGATGCAACAGCAGCTCCTCGATTACGGTTTGAATTTTTTTAACTCTCCTATCTGTTGTGACAATGAAGCTGCCCTTCAGATCGTTAAGAATCCGGTACAACACTCCAAACTAAACACATTGACATCAGGATTCACTTTATCCACGACTGTTTCGAACGGAAACTTATTCATCTTGAAAAGGTCCACACAGATGACAATCTGGTGGATCTTTTCACAAAACCGTTCGATACAGCTCGATTTAACCACCTCCTTGCATCTCTCAAACTAATAAGTTTTGATTAAGACAGTTTTGTAAATACTATAAATTTTTTGTTTTGTTTTACTTTAATTTTTATATCACAAATTTAGGGAGAGAAAATTTAAAAAAACAACAAAAAGATTTTATGTCTTTGAGTCAAAATTTACAAAAAAAAAAAAACAAAACGATTTTCGGTATTTTGAGTCAGTCCAAGTTGATCTACAAGTTTAGGAGGAGTGAATTTTTTTTTTTTAGAAGAAAGTTCAAAACCTTAATATATTTCAGTGAAGTACACGAAGTAGTGCCTCAATACGTCTAGAGAGCATTCCTCGGGATTCTAACCCTAGATTAGTACAAAATAAGTCTATTTATACTAAATCTATGGGTACTCGAACTATACACGAAAACTTTCGAATACCCGAACTACTCTAGTAATCAAAAATACGAAAATCAGCAAAAGTCTGGATCAAGTCTTCTTCGGTTGGCTTTATCAGTCTTCATCATTAAGTGGGCTCTATAGTTAATTCGGTTTCGGTTCACTTATTTTGGTTTTTTTCTCACCCCTAGTTTTCCTTGCTGAGAATTGACACTCTTTGTTTCCACGATCACAACTTTCTCATCTCCCTTAGAGCTTTCCTTGGTTCCTTTAGACTTGTCCTTCAATGCATCCTTTAATGCCTTAGCGATCATTGATGTCATCTTCTCATCCATGATATTGTAGATTTCGTAAGAAATATCCTTTATCACGATAGGCTCCAGTATTATTCTTCTTCATTCTCATGTTGTTCGCTGGTCTCATTCTCTTCTTCATGCTCGTTCCCTTCCACCTCAACATGTTGTTCTTCGGTTTCCTGTGGTTTCTTTCGTGGTCTGCCCTTTTGTCCTGCCATCTGTTTCTCTACAAGATGCAACAAATGATGAGTCAGTATAGGAATGAGTTTAGCACTAGATAAGTGTTGTAAATCGTTAATGACTTTGATCAGGTGTTATTAACCATTTACCCAACATATAGGCTCTAAACATCTCTCATCCCATATCATCAATGCGCATGACATTAACTACTTTCCTAGCCTTGCATCTATGGCATTCCATTACTTCTAGTCCTTATATAAACATTCGGCTCGTGGCATCCGTTCATACGTGGTTGGCAATACGCATTACTTAATCCCATTCTCAAACTATGGCTCTGATACAAACTTGAGAGGCCCCGAGCCCGGGTACTTCCCAGAGTTGGTTTTCATCACAAACACATAGCTCTTAAACCAAAAACTTTCATAAATAAGCAGCAGAAATTTAAACATAGTTTGTCAAGATCATAAATACATCAAAAGTCTATGTCAAACATATCAGATTGCCATAATCACCAGATCATTTAACTTTGTACCACGAGCTCCATCCTCTCCTCGTACCAATCCTTCAACCTAACATACATGCTAATATGTCAGCTTAGCTGGTGAGTTCTAATTTTATAAAACATCATAAAACATTTTGTGAGTTAAGACATTATCCACATGAAAGCATCATTTCATTCACATAAACATATCACATAATTGTCATACTCATAGTCATCATAACCATTCCACCACTGTCATGAATAGTGGGCTTATGCCGGCACAAGGCTCCATGTTTATAGTCCGATAGACTGTACCATGGCATCATCATACTTACCCCGTAATGAGCACGGGAGCATCATCATTCTTACCCCATATGAATATGGGAGCAACATCATACTTATCCCATACGAATATTGGAGCAACATCATACTTACCTTGTAACGAGTACAGTAGCATCATCATATCATGTTATGCTAGCCTCATATCATTATTCATCATAGCATGATTTCATCATAAACATGTTATGCTAGCACCTTATCATCATATCATCATACGCATCATAAGCATATCATGCTAGCATCCTGTCATCATACACATCTTAGGATCATAAACATATCATGCTAGCATCTTATCATCATGTCATCATTCACTTCTTAGAATCATAAACATATCATGCTAGCATCTTATCATCATATCATCATAACCACATCCTAACAATATAGGACTTCATCACATTATAGCATCATATCATAGCTTCATATCATATAAATCATCATTCTAGCATGTCATCATACTTTCATCATCAAGTCACATCATTATATTTTCGTAAACCGTAACACATTAACTTTCATACATCATTTAACATACTTATTCATAATTAATCATAACGTATCATCAGGCAGTTGTCATCATAGCACAGGCATGTAGTATCATAAAGCATTATAAACATTATAACAACATCTATCTCAGCCCAAAATATAATTACACATAGCATCTTAAAGTAGGGCGTCTAGAACTCACATGTGGATGAAATAGCTCTAGTCTTCCTTAAACGAATAGCCTTGGCTAGGACTCAAGAACATACATCATCACCTCATCTTATTACATTTCATTCATAGACTTAGAATTTATTCTAAGTCCTCATAGCTCACTTAACTAGTCCCCCATATGAACAAGTTCTCGAAATGGGCTCAGTATTCGAAATCCATGAAGTACATGAAGTATCAGGTACACAAAAATAGAGTTCACGAAATGCCAAAGTAGTTGAAACCTTAGAGTTCACTAAATCTCTAAAGTACACGAACTTCTGAATTTCACGAAATCATTAGAGTAAACGAACTAGGGTTCACGATCTTTAGGGTTCACGAACTAAGGATTCACGAACTCCGTAAAGGTTCGAACACCCTATTCGTGGACCTTTTCGAATACTCATCTTTTCTACATAAAACACTCAGAAATCTTATCCAGGGTTTGAGGAGCTAGTTATAGGTTCCTTATGGCATTATTAACGCGTTGGAACCAAAAAGGAACCGGCTTTATTCATAAAGGCATGACTTTTTTGTATTTTTCCTTTTTGACTAAAAATCATAACTTTTATGAATCAAACCCTTACCTGGTGTTTGATGATCCTTCTCGTAGCTTCCCGTACATTTCCTCCTTCTTTTGGTCGATCAAAAGTCACTTTTGGTAGTTCATGAACCTGCCCACTTCGAGTATTCGAGAGAGAATGCTTCCAGCCAAAGGTGTTCATGCTTCCCAAGGCATTGATATATATAGGCCAAGTTCTAGAAGTTGGTGCTCAAAGTTAAGTTCAAGAACAGGGTTCACGAACCCTAAGTTCGTGTACTTCCTCCTTCGTGAACTTAGGGGATCGAGTACTCCATTTTGTGATATTTAACTGGTTTATTTTTCACCCCTTTTCCTAAAGGTTAATTATTCTTTACGCACTCATAAGTTCAAATAACTTGTATAGAAATTTGGGGTGTTAAATCTGCCATAGTCCAAGTCATAACCGTGCATCCATTTAACCAGTTGGTCTAGCCTCATCATCGAGTTGTCTACTGAATTACATATACAAGACTTATTCTTTTCTTTTTCCCCTAATTCAACCCGATAAACCCTAGTTCCATTCATTGTTTAATTGGATCGATTATGACTCCCATTTTTTTAACAATCATAGGGCTATTGTTCATTGTAAAAAACGAGCAGAATGGTATACTTAATTACCTGGTTTAAAGTCGCTTGAGTGGAGTTCATGTGACGATTTAGGTTTTGTCATTCTCATATCCAAATCATGATGTAGAGAGATTTTGAGTTTGATTTGCGTGCACAAAACATTTCGCAGGGTGCCAAGGGACGAAAAGAAACATAATAATATTAATTTGGTTTTTATACGGTATTGTAGTAGTTTGATTTTACAGCTCATCCTTGTGTTTTGGGTTGTGATTTGCGCTTGTTAGATGTTTGAAATGGATGATTGAACTTGATTACTGTGATTCATGGGTTGCCAAATGTAGTTTCGATCAAGCTGGATACCGGTGATAATGAGTGTTGCTCTGCCGGGTCGTGAAGGGCAGGTAGATCAGGCTGTGAGTGTAATCGGGTGAGGGAGAAATAAGGGTTTGAGGAATTGACAGATTTAGCCCCTTATTTTCTCTTGTATTTAACATCTTTAGCTTAACATTTCTTAAAACTAAACGCAAGTTTGGACTTTTACAATTATGACCCCTCTTGCTTGTTCTTTATTATTTTATCTTATTGAATTTATAAAACTTTATAATCATTTTATTATGTAATTATAACTAAATATTTTATAAAATCTTATAACTCTAATAAATTTTTATTTGAATGTTATTATTATTATGAATTAATTTCATAGTTAAAGTTTAAAATAATTTAACATAATAATAAATATAGTAATATCGTCATCGTCATCGTCATCGTCATCGTCATCGTCATCGTCATCGTCATTGTTATTCTTATTCTTATTATTAGTATTATTATTAGTATTATTATTAGTATTTTTATTATTCTTATTCTTATTCTTATTCTTATTCATATTGTTATTGTTATTGTTATTGTTATTGTTATGCATGGGTATGTATACAATTATATATAACCTACGTAATAAATGAAGTCTTATTAAGATTTTGATCTGTAAAATTAGTTTGTCATAAAATAAAGTTTATTGTTTAACCTTTGCATGTATGAATATGTATGTTTATAAGGTTTTATTATTTTATCACCTTATTATTGTTTTGTATGTTTATATAATTATTTAGAATGTTGTACTTTATTAATGTTTAAATTGGTTTGCTTTCAATTATATTGCATTATCCATGAATAAATAATAAATGTATTTATAAAGGAGATCATTTAATAACAACCCATTACTTCCCAACCCGTCCTCCCCACTGGACCCAACCGAGATCCGGATACAACCAAAGACGCGAATCCACCTTGTTCCAGCTCGATTATAGCTCATTTTAATCAAGTTTGGAAGGAATTCGAACTCTTAATCAGTAGCAATCAACAATCTATCAAATCAAATCCTATAACGCAATAAATCAATTCCTAAAATAGTGAATCTTGAATGAAATACAAACTCAATAGGAACCAGTATAAAATGCTAATTAAATCATTCGATTGGGATCCATTAATCCCGACGAGACTGCCTGAAAACAAAAACAGCACGCACAAACCTTCCAAAACGCGATACAAAGTCAAGAACGTGTTCTTTACCCGAACTCCTTCAATCAGTAATCATTTCAGGCAAGAAGTACATCCATTGTACTCGTTTTAACGTGAAGAACAAAAGCCTTATTAATTTGTGGACTCACAATCAACAGATTGATCGAATTCAAGAAAGATATGAATTAGGGTTCTTCGAGTTCCGAAATGAATTTGGGGGCGATTTGTTTGATCTGTAAAACAATAACTTAAAACCAAAAAGATCAGCGAAACCTTGCCTAGCTCACCGGTAAGTTACGGTGTGCATGGCTCGGGAGACCTGGGCTTGAAACCCGGGGCTGGCACCATAAAACTGGTTTTTACCCTTTTAATCCATTCCAGCCTCATTTTTTATTCAAAAATATTATAAAATTCCAAAAATTCGTAAAATCCAATAAGTAACCAACTGTTAATTCATTTATTTATTGATTAATATTTTATTCATTTTTCTCAATAAAATTGTGTTATTAGAGAAAACAAAACTATCAAATGATTTTGTTTAATTATTATAAAAACTATTTTAACAGAAAAATATAAATTTTGATAACTTGGAACTTAAATAAAAACTTATTTTAAATATAAATTTGCAAATGTTACAATAAATATTGTGTTCAAAAGTCAAATGTATTTTTACTTTGAAATACAAAGACAATATATTTAAAACAAACCATATTTAAACTCAAGTCATAAATGTGTACTTTAAAATAAATAATTCAATTTTTTTAAAAGCATTTAAATAAAATGTATTACATTAGTAAACTAATATCACGTTTGATAAATAAGGAATAAATAATTATTTTAAAACAAATACTTACAACATTGTTAAACATTTGAATAATTATGTATTTTTAATAGTTATTAATAAAAGACTTTACAAACATTAAAACATTAGTAAAATTATATATTATTCTATATAAATTTATAATAATCTTTCATGGATTCTTCAAATGAATACTTTTACGTGTAAACCTTTAATATTACTTTTAAAACAATAAAACTTATAAACCAAAAACAAATGGTTGGAATGGGGCAATCAAAGGCAATGTGTTAATCAAATCAAATAGGATTATTTATTTAAATAAACATTCCAAATGTACCAATTAAACTTAGACAAATTCTTTAGGGCTTCCGTGACAACTAGTACATGACCGTTCAAAAATTGTACGGTATGTGTATTTACATAAGTATTACATGTGATTACTTCTGTGAATAACTACTTTTGTGATAACTTTGTTGTGAATTCTATGGGAATGCTAAGCATGACAAACAGGAGTACATATGAAATAACAAAGAACTATGTGTACAAAAGACAAAATAGTACGGGTGTGATGCGAATCCTTCGATAAGAAGGATCAGGCAACCGACAACACAAATTGAAATCAATGAGAACAAGTGCAAAAGGTAAGCAAAGTTGTGATCGTCAGTGAAAATATCAAATCCAAAACAAAATCTAATAACACTTGTGAATATTAATCTGATAATGTATTTGAGTGGGAGACGATTCACACAAATAGATATGAGGGTTTAAGTTCTGAATGATATCTTATGATTAGAAAACAAAACCGGAAAGTAAAGTTGTTGTCGTGTTCGTACGGGTGACGATCTGTACGAATACGAGAGTAGGCGATATGATCCGATGAAAGGATTAAAATAAACATTTTCGAAACTTTAAGAATATTAAAAAGGAATTTAAAATATTTCTTAGGAATTACAATCTAAGAAAATTTAAAATAAAACAAATTTTCAAAAACATTGCATTTTAAAGTCTCGTTTCGGAAACAACACGTAAACACAAACCTAACGAACCCAAATGCACATGTAACGACTTGGGGTAATTAAACCCTAAATACCTTCATCTTCCTCATTTAATTCTCTCAACTACCCTTTCTATCTTTAAATTTCAAAGAACCAACTCACTCAAATCTCACCAAATAGAGAGACCTTGGTACCAAAGAAATCCTTGGAACATAAAGAACACAAAAGTACAACAGATCAGGCATGAAATCATCAAAAAACAAGGTAAAAATGAGGTTGAACTTCTAGTTTTTCAGTGTTTCATGCTAACCCGGCTGAAGGAGTTTGTAACCGGTTTAGGACCATAAAAACCCATAAGACTGACAAGAAAACGAGTTTGGATTACTTGGATTATGTGAGAATGAAGTTTGGGAAGGTTGAGAATATCTGGATAAAATTCTAGCGATAGTATCGGTGGATGAAGATCCATGAAACCATAGCATCGACAGCTGGAAGTGAAGCAGCTCAAAAAACATCGAACTTACTAAGTTTGATGGTCTCGTCTAATGGTTTCTCATCGATACTACTAAGTTTGACTTAGTCCAAGTGGGATGGAACAAGAATCGGTCGATATTAACCACTGTTGAGGTCATACCATCGGTACTAAGTTGTTGTAGATACTAACAGCATCGAGAGCCCTTCCTTGAAATATTATAAGTGTTGGTCGAACTTAGCTCCACCGATACTATCCTAGGGTCATCATACTATTACCTTAACTTAATCCAAGTAGTTTGAACCATAATTTATCCATATTAATAAAAAATGGGAGCCATTAAGGCTGAGTTAAAGATGTTAGTATTGGCAAAACTAACCTTATGGTCTAACCGATACTAATATCATCGAACTTTGTTTCCATGGAGTATAAGCTCACCGATACTAATGGGGACTCCAACTTAAGTATTTTATAAACATGTTAGGGAATAAACTACTAAATTGGAATGGTAAGAAGTGGGGATGGGAGTGTTTAAGTCAAAACCAACTTTACACAACTAGTTGTAACCTATTTATGACTTAAACCTAATAATTGTTAAATAATTTGATAACAGTAAGAACTTAAGACAATGACAATTATTAAATTTGATTAAATGGTTTAAAACAAATAACAAAGACTTTTGATAGCAAACATTGTATTACATAGATTTAGAACATATTTGGGTCAAAATGCTTTCAAACCCTAACATATGTAACACATTTTAAGTATAAATCCTAACTTTAGAGTACATAACTAATGAGATAGATGATAAATGAGATTCAACTATGATTATCAATAAGACATTAAGTATCATCACTTTAAAAACCCCAAGGGGATGCACTTAGAAACTAAACACCAAATTCAAACATTTCAACATGTTATGATCAAATACTCATAATTGTGAACCAAATGTAAATCCACTAAAGGCTTTAAAATACAACAAAACAACAACAAGTGCATGCATTCGTTATTAACAGTCGAAGAACACAACATCAAGGTGAGTTCATTTGCCCCTTTTCTAATCGTTTTGATTTATAGATGCAGGGCTGAGAAGCATGCTAAACATTTTATAGAGCTTTGGTACAATTATTCATAATGATGATGTAACAAAGATATAGCTTTGTTATCACATCTAGTTCTAGCTATTCTTAAAGCTATGTTTATATCTATGTGATCTATCATGTGTTGATAACAATGATTATGAAATATCTGAAAAACAAGTAAGACAATGCTTCATGCTAAAACTAAATGAAATTTGAGATTTTTGAGATAACAGAGGGGATTATGATGACAATGTATATATCTATGAGATGATAACAAAAGAACTACATTTGATTACTAGTAAGACTGCTTGTATTATATCATTATGATCATGTGCCAATTGAGAATTCAACTTCATTAAGCTCCTTTCATAGTTCGTTTACCATTAAGTGGCAAAGGCCAGACCTTGGTAACGTAGTGGTACCATAACTGTGACAAAATTCCGACGAGTGAGGTCGGCACATTATGCATAACATAAATAACATTTGGCTGGTATCGTTTGACCGGTAACAGGGCGGAAACATTCAGGATTGTTAAACAACCGCATGGATGATATTAATAAGACAGAAACTGCAAATAACTTTACCACATCTGATCTATAGACTAGCTATGCTAAGTCGACCATAGGTCACTCATGTAGTTGTTTAGTGACAGACATTTGTGAAGACAAGTAAACACATGAGATATCAAATGAATACGTGTAAATTGGAAGTACTGTGGTTTGACTTGGTTTGGTCCACAATGCGGTCTCATTTATACTTTATTCATCAATATAAGAAATACTTAAATGAGTTGACATCATTTCTAAATTAGAAGTGAATAACAGTAAACTCAACAATTGGGAATACAAGGAATGATTAAGATTGAGTAAAATCTTATATCTTTAAAACATTAAAGGATTACCATTAGTTATGTTATGATAGCAGGTAACTTATTAACATATATTTCTATATAACATTTATATATGGTGAAACATGACAATTGGGGAAAAACAAATGGTGTGAATGAAATGTATTAGCCTTAGTTTGAATAAAGGTAGCGTTGTTTTCAGTCAAGTGTGTGGTGGGTTGGTGGCTCCACTTGCTAGTACGTATGCCCTATACATAAACATTACTTGACTAAATGGGGCTCCACCGGTATTATGAACTAAGGTTAGGACATCGATGCGAGATGAGACTTGAGAAAACAATTTTTAACATTTCTAAACTAAAAGACTTATGAACTCACCAACCTAGTATTGACTTGCTTTATTTGCATGCTTTCTCAAATGATGAACATATTTAGTCATCAGGACTCATGACTATAGATAGTGGGCCTTAGTAGTGGACCTAGCTACTTTTGTGTTCATACATTTTGAAGACATCATGTGAATCATTTTGCGTATCTTGTGTAGAAACAAGATAGCTTAGTTTATGATTCATTTTGGTAGATTTACATTGTTAAATTATGAAACATGATTGATGTAATTTAACTTTTTAATTCTTTTTCAACATTTTATGGCATGTGCTGTAAATACAATCTGATCATTTCGATTATCACCCGATATCACACCCCGGGACCATTCTACCCAACTAGAAAGTTTATCCAGCCCGCCGGCTTGGGGTATGACAACTTCCATAGATGCCATATATTATAAGACATCAGAACTTGAAATATAGGTCGTCATGGTTATAGAGAAATACAGTATCTGAACCATGAGTTGAACCCCGCTACTGTGGCATTGGCCACCCTACTGACTAACCAGCTCAAGGAAACGATTCCTGACATGGTGAATCGCATCAAAAACAATAACAACCACAACCAAATCGAGAACTCCTTAAGTGAAGGCAGCGGGAACACAAATAATACCCCTTACTACTCTTACAAGAATTTTGTAGGATGAAAACCGCCCAGTTTCAGCGGGCATGAGGTGTTGTTGGCTTGATCCAATGGATCAAGAAAATGGAAAACACCCTTGATATCAATGGTTGCCATGAGCACCACAAAGTCAGGCATAATGCAGGCTCGTTTAGCAAGATACACTAACTTAGTGGAATTCTCAGCTACACGCTATAGGAAGAGATGGGGCACTAGCCATGCCTATGGATGATTTCAAGACAATGCTCCGAGGTGAGTTTTTTCCAAAGAACGAGATTCAAAAAGTGGAGACTAAGTTGCTGAAACATGTGATGGTGGGCACAGGGCATCTGGCCTACACCACCAGATAGCATGAGTTGGTGGTATTGCTTCCTGATATAGTGCCAACTTTGGAGACGAAGATTGACCGGTACGTTGGAAGACTGTCGGTTTATATTCATGGGCATGTGATTGCTGCCAACCCCACTACACTAGAAATGGCTATCACTTTGTCAGCTACTCTTACTGACGTGATGGTTGCTTCCTGTGCACTGAAGAAGGAAACCAGATCAAGCAAGGGTGAAACTACCAAGAAGCCAGATCAACACCCTGCCAAGAAACAAAAGGTCGTCAAAAACTATGCAATGACCACTCATGTTTAACAAGTTGCACAAGCCCTACCAAATCAAGTTACACCAGGTCCTGCTACACCTGCGGATAACCTGGTCACTTTTCAAAGGATTGTCCCAAACGAGTACAACAGAGATCTCAAGCACCAAGAGGACGTGATTTCCCTTTGGAAGCTACAACTCCACGTTAGGACCCAAATGTGGTCACTGGTACGTTTATTTTATATAAGTTTTATGTATCTATTTTATTTGACACTGGTGCAGATCAGAGTTTTATCTCGTCCGATTTTGTATGCAAAATTAATCATATTGAGTAACCTCAAGACTCCCCTTACACTATAGAGTTAGAAAATGGGAAACAAATCACAGTCAGTACTATACTTAGAAATTGCCTATTAGCACTTGGCGAACAAACATTCACCATAGACTTGACACCGATGGGATTGGGCAGTTTCGATATCATTGTCGGAATGGACTGGTTATCCCTTAATAAGTTTGAAATCATCTATTCCGAAAATCTATTATGTATTCCTATGTCAAACGATCAAGTGCTACAGATTCATGGAGATCAAGCGAAACACAATGTCAAAAAAATATCATGCATCAAGGCACGCAAGTGCTTAAGGAAATGATGTGTATCTTTTTCCCGCTCATGTGGTGGAGAAAGACAAGAAGACAATCAAGATTCAAGATGTGCCTGTTGTTAGAGATTATAATGATGTTTTTCATGACGACCTACCGGGATTGCGACCAGAGCGATCGATGCAGTTCCAAATCAACATAACTCCGGGAGCGATTCCTGTGGCTAAGTCTCCTTATAGACTAGCACCATCTAAAATACTAGAATTTTCGAATCAACTACAAGAACTATTGGATAAAGGGTTCATCCGACCGAGTTTCTCTGTATGAGGAGCTCCGATCCTGTTTTTCAAGAAAAAAGATGGATCTTTTAGAATACGTATTGATTATATAGAGCTCAACAAGCTCACCATCAAGAATCGGTATCCACTACCGAGGATTGATGATCTGTTTGATCAGTTGCAAGGAGCCCAGTACTTTTCAAAGATAGACTTGTGTTCAGGTTATCACCAGCTCTGAATACAAAAATAGGACACCCCCAAAACGGATTTTCGAACCCAATACGGTCATTATGAGTTTTTGGTGATACCATTCGGTTTGACAAATGCACCTGCGGTGGTCATGGATCTCATGAATCGTGTGTGCAAGCCGTACTTAGATCAGTTTTTTATTGTTTTCATTGATGACATACTGATTTATTCTAAGAGTAAGAGTGAGCATGAACAACATCTAAGGAAGATCTTGGTCTTATTAAAGAATGAACAACTCTATGCCAAATTCTCAAAATGTTAATTTTGGTTATGAGAAGTTCAATTCTTGTGTCTTGTGATGAACAGGGAAGGAATTCATGTGGATCCCACCAAGATCGAGGCAATAAAGAATTGGGATACTCCTACAATACCAACTGAAATACGATATTTTATGTGACTAGCAGGTTATTATAGAAGATTCATTTCAAAATTTTCTAAGATTGCCTTGCCAATAACTAAGTTAACCCAGAAGACTGAACCTTTTGTGTGGGAACGGAAACAGTAAGAAGCGTTTCAAACATTGAAAAAAAGATTATGCCACCATCCAATCTTAACACTCCCAGAAGGTAATGATGACTTCGTGGTATATTGTGATGATTCCCATCAGTGACTCAGATAGATTTTGATGCAGCAAGACAATGTCATTACCTACACATCACAACAATTGAAATTACACGAGAAGAACTATACGACGCATGACTTAGAACTGGGAGCGGTTGTCTTTGCATTAAAGATTTGGAGCACTACCTTTCGGGTGCAAAATGCACAATCTTCACAGATTACAAGAGTTTACAACATATATTTGATCAGAAGGAGCTTAACATGCGATAGAGAAGTTGGGTTAAGCTCCTGAATGATTATGATTATGTGATCCAATACCATCTAGGAAAAGCTAAAGTTGTGGCTGATGCTTTGAGTCGAAAGGAACGAATCAAACCCTTATGTGTTAGAGCAATGGGAATGACAGTGCAAACGAGTTTACGTGATCAAATCATACGAGCGCAATAACAAGTTATAAAGAGAAACAATTTGAGGAACGAACTGGATTCTGGAGCAGAAAAACAATTTGAGACAAAACAAGACGGAGTTATCTATTACCAGGATCGTGTATGGATTACGACGTAGATGAGCTCAGAAGACTTATTGTTGAAGAGGCACATAAGATATGTTACTTTCTTCATCCTGGCGCCGATAAAATATACTAGGTTCTTAGGATGTTTTATTGGTGGCCATGTATGAAGAAAGATGTGGATATATATATGGGAAAGTGCTTAAAGTGTGCGAAAGTCAAAGCTGAACACCAGAAGCCATCAGGTTTGTTCGAACAACCAGAAATACCACAACGGAAGTGGGAACAAGTAGCTATGGATTACATTACCAAGCTACCCCGCACTTCCATTGTACATAATACCATATGGGTCATCATTAATCGATTGACCAAGTCTGCTCAATTCTTGCCAATGCATGAAAACTATACAATCGAAAAACTAGGAAGACTATACATCAATAAAATATTAGTACGACACGGTGTGCCATTATCTATTATTACAGACCTGAACAGCCGATTTACATCACGGTTCTGGCAATCACTGTATAAATCCCTAGGGATGAATGTAAACTTAAGCACTGCTTACCACCCGCAAACGGATGGTCAAAGCGAGCGAACTATTCAAACTCTAGAGGATATGCTGAGAACATTCGTCCTTGATTTTGATGGAAATTGGGACACACATTTACCATTAATTGAATTCTCATACAATAATACTTACCATAGTAGCATCGGATGTGCTCCATTCGAAGCGCTATGTGGTAGAAAATGTCAGTCACCGATTTGTTGGACCAAAGTGGGAGACAACAGAATAATTGGGCCTGAAAATATACAAGAAACCACTTATAAGATTTCCTAGATTCAGCAGAAACTATGAGCTGCTCGTAGTCGCCAAAACAACTATGCAGACAAACGACGAAAGCCTTTGGAATTCCAAGTGGGTGACAGACTCATGTTGAAAGTGTCCCCCTGGGAGGGTGTTGTTCGTTTTGGGGATAAAGGCAAACTAGCACCAAGGTATGTCAGACCGTTTGAAACAACACAACGAATTAGTCATGTGACGTACAGACTCAGTTTCCCTGAAGAACTCAACGAACTGGATGATGTGTTTCATGTATCTAATCTCAAGAAATGCCTTGCTGACGAATCATTGGTCGTACCATTTGAGGAAATTCAAGTTAATGAGTAACTACATTTCATAGAAGAACGTGCAGAGATTATGAATCGTTAGTTTAAGAAAGTGAAACGAAGACGTAATCCTATAGTGAAGGTTCGTTGCAACTCCAAACACGGACCAGAATTTACATGGAAGCGTGAGGATCGCATAAAATAAAAGTATCCTCACCTGTTTACAGAAAAAGTCGTGACTGACAATGATTATTAAATTTCGGGACGAAATTTCTTTAACAAGGGGAGATTGTGACAACTGGTACCTGACCGTCAGACAATTGTACGGTATGTGTACTTAAATAACTATTACATGTGATTACTTCTGTACATAAATACTTTTGTGATAACCTTGATGTGAATTCTATGGGAATGCTAACTATCAAAAACATCAGTACATATAAAATAACAAAGAACTCCGTGTACAAACGACAAAATAGTATGGTTGTGATGCGAATCCTTCGATAATAAGGATCAGGAAAACGACAATACAATATGAAATCAATGAGAACAAGTGCAAAAACTAACCCAAATTGTGATCGTCGGTCAGAATTTCAAATCCAAAACAAAGTCTTATAACATTTGTGAATATTAAACTCACAGTGTATTTGTGTGGATGACGATTCACACAAATATATCTAAGGGTTTAACGTTCTGACTGATATCTTATAATTAGAAAACCAAATCAGAAAACAAATTTGTCGTCGTGTTTGTTCGTATGGGTGAGGATCTGTAGAATACATGCGAAAGAGATACGATCCGATGAAACGATTAAAATAAATGTTTTCGATACTTTAAGAATAACAAAAATGAATTTAAAATATTTGTTAGGAATTACAATCTAAGAAATTTAAAAGAGAACTAATTTTCAAAAATATTGCATTTTAAAGTCACGTTTCGGAAACGACACGTAAACACGAAACCGCACGAACCCGAACACACACGTAATGACTCGGGGTATATAAACCCTAAATACCTTCATCTTCCTCATTCAATACCCTCAACAACCATTTCTCTCTCTCAATTCTGAATTCACTCTTTCTACTTTCTCTCTCTAGATTTCAAACACCCAACTTACTCAAATCTTAACCAAATTGAGAGATCTTGATACGAAAACGAACCTTGAAACATCAAGAACAAAAAAGTACAGTAGATCGAGCATGTGATCATTAAAAATCAAGGGAAAAAAGAGGTTGAACTTCGGGTTTTTCAGGGTTTTGATGCAACCCAATTGAAGGAGTTTGTAACCTGATTAGGACCACCAAAACCCGTAAGACTTACACAAAAACGAGTTTGGATTACTTGGATTATGTGAGAATGAAGTTTTGTAAGGTTGATAATTGCTGGATAAAATTCTAGGGATAGTATTGATGGATGAAGATCAATGAAACCTTAGTATCGACGACTGGAAGTGAAGCAGCTCAAAAACCAGAGAACTTACTAAGTTCAATGGTCTCATCTACTGGGTTATCATCGATACTACTAAGTTTGTCTTAGTCCATGCGGAGTAGAACAAGAACCGGTCGATATACAAATGTGGAGGTCACACCATCGATAGTAAGTTGTTGTAGATACTAATAGTATCAAAAGCCCTTCCTTGAAATATTCTAAGTGTTGGTTAAATTTATTGTAGGACCCCGAAAATACAATGGTTCCGTGAGGATTCTACTCGACAGCCCTTCGAATTGTGCGGAATCCTATTTGAGGGTTTTCCAATCGAAATACCAAGCCCCACGTGGTGAACCGATAATAAGTAATCATCGTTTAGTGCGAAATCGATCACCACGGGTCGAAAATCAAAATTGGATCCAAAGAGGCGCACAGAAACCTAGGAGATGTGACAGGGAATGAGCTTAGGTCTGAAAAAGTTATAAAACATTCTGATTGTAGGGGTATTTATAATCTATCCTCATTCGGCCGAATGAGTTGTGTGAAACGCTCATACGGGTGAAAGAATTATACTAATGAGCTAGATACCCGAATGAGTCATGCGAGTGACTTATTCGTTCGTCCCAGTCATTCGCAAGCATTCATTACATCCGAATGGACTCATTTGTAGGTCTCACTCGGACGAATGGGCCTGTTTGAAATATAAAGTCAAAGTTAAACATGTTAAACTCAAATAAACATAAACAAACTATATAGAATACTTGATTTCATTGAATGTATAAACTTTGTTCATTCAGAATAGAACATTACATTGAACTAGGGACACATGGTGCATCAACATACAACCCCTTGAACCTAGTTCTCTACTTTATCAGCATTGGTCTTCAAGTACTTCTCAGAAAGAGCATTCTAGTCAGAGCCGGCATGAATATCAAATGCAAAGCACAGCCGGATGACTCTTATAAACTGCAGCACCTGATCCATATCTACAATCTCAAAGAAAATATGGCACCTGTATAGAACTTTGACATCTTCTTCTTCCAGATTAGTAAGCCACATTGGATTAAAAACTCTGATAGAATCCCACTTGGCCTCCTTGCATAAAACTATCACAGCCTCAAATGTTCTGCCGTCATATTACCACCATCTGAAGCTATCCGCAAAGCCTTTAGACATCTTCCGAATCGGAATACTCTTCATGACTTTGGGAGGAAGCTACTTCAGGAGAACTTTATGCTTCCTTGACTGAGTGTCAATTTCTCATAGGTAATACCTTTATGGTTGTTGAGGCTAGAAGTTGATCCATCTCTTTCTATACTCAAACTTGATTTGCCTCACAAACCAAGAGGACATCCCTGAATCTTCACAATAAAGCATGTTCAAGCGTGCCAATTTGTTCACCTCAAATCCCGGCAGCATCTTGAAATCATGCGTGAATCTGAAATATTGAATTCCTCGTTCTCTTTTGACTCAATAGCATCCCAAATATTTAAAGTAAGCCCAGCTCAAAATGCAACCTCCGGACTTGTATCCTTCGCTTTTGTAGACTTTGGTGTACTTAACTGATGGGGAGGGAATGCTTTCCTTTTTGAGTGTCTGCCAGTACGCACCCTACTCATCCTTTCTTTGGTGAAGATATTCTGGAGAAGTCTCTTTATCAACACCCTTCTCATCAATTTTACATATAAGCTCATCTTTTAAATGTTGACAGAACAGCTCTATGAAAGTTGTTAATTCTTCTTCTGCAAAAGTGTGCTTTGCAGGTTCCTTCTCATCAAGGTCCTCAAAAATGACCTCATCAATATCATCAAACGACTCAGGGGTGGGGAGATCAGAAACAGGAACGGAGGATTCATCAGCGACATCCTCGTCCGGATTTAGCCTGAAAAGCTCAGCAATCTGTTCCTTGGTAAGGCAGTGAATAATTTCTCCTTCTTCCTTGTCGTAGCTTACCGGGTGTTGTATAATACCCTGAGCGTCTAGTATCATAGTCAACGTGTTGTCCAAACGACGTCTCAAGGGCACAGCATCGACTTCCTCGATAGCTTTGCCTTCCTCGGCTGGTTTTGTTGATGACTCTGGAGCTTTTTCTTGTTTCTTCTTCATCCTAGTCTCTCCAGAGGTAGACATCCCTGAGGTATCAGTTGAACCTGCAGCGGCATCACCTGCTCCGTCATCGTCATCGTTGGCATCATCAGTGTCATCAGTACCCTCATAATCTACCTGTTCCTCATCAGATTCTTCATCATCTTGTTCGTCTTCCTTGTCTGAATCATCGGAAGCAGGTTTGGATCCCTCAATCCTTGGAAGAGATTCTTTTAGGCTGTCAATCTCATCAGATAGGCATTAATTGTCAGCCTTTAGGGCAAGGATCCTCTCGTTATACCCATGAGCAGTTAGGGCTAGCTGGTTGTGCTCATCAATAGACATGAGCAAACGATCTTCTAGATTAGCATGGCGTGCCCTTAAGTAGCTCTTTGATTAGCCGATTGGAACAACATAGTTTCCTGGTCACTCACTCTCTGAGTAAGCTGTGCAATGGTATGATCTTGCTAACGATTCCTCTCCATAAAAGTCTAAGGACCAAACTGTTCAATGTGTTGAGTTGTTTAGCAATTGAGACAGCTGGCATAAACGTGTCGGTGCGCATGATGGAAGGACCAGCAGATGCAGCTATGAAAATGGTGGCAGTAGTAGAGGAGGTATGAGGGAACGTAGTATGACGTGCAGGGATATCCCTACACCTGGATAGTGAAGAAACCGATATTGTTTCAGCTAATGTGACAGTGGATGCTGCAACAAATACCGATTATGTCCGCCTCTGAATGACAAATCGTGTTCTCTTCTTCTTGGTAATAGGGGATGATGTCTGGGCATCGATAATGGTAGAAGTATGAGGAGGAGGAACAATGAATGAGGGGTCCTCAACCTCCTCAGCATCCTCACTAGGACGTTTCGGGTCACAGACATCCGAGACCCAACAAAAGTCTTCTCAAACTCATTATATGGCTCTGTATCTGTACTCTCTGAGCCTGACCCATCAGTAAAATCAACATCATCCAGATAACAAGGAGGGTCCTCCTCTTCGATAGGTGTAGCATCAACATCATCATCAGCAGCAGCATCAACATCATCATAATCATCATCTCCATCATCTCCCAGGACAATCAGGTCCTCGATATCTGAATCCGAATCGTCATGCCTCTACCTCCTCCCTACAGGCGATGATTCGGTGGCTTATGTTCCTTTCCCAGGTATGAAAGTACTCGGTTGAGCGTGATGTCAGACATGTGCTCCAACCGGAAGATATCAGCATTGACTTTGGGAAGATTCGACACTTGTGCATCAAAAATCATCTGCAAGAATCTCGGGTACATCAAACACTTCTTGTCCCCCTTCAAGTAGACATTCTCCTTCATATGAGTGAAAACCATCTTAGAGAAGTTGAAGGGAAGGTTCAGCATGAGAGCAAGAAATGCACATCGGAGTGTCTCTCGCAGATCATCAAAACCACCATGCCTTAATCCCAAGCAGTGGATAAGGAACTGGCAAAGATACTTGAATGGCTGACACAAATGAGCTTTGTTCAGCACCCCAACTTCCAAATCCCCATTGTACTTGCATCTCATGAAGCATACTCTGACAAGGTGCTTGTCCAGTGTGACTGGGTGATTTGGTTGATCCTGGAAGCCACACACCCTCCGGATGTGTTCTGCCGACACAAGAACCTCTTGCCCCTTATCGATCCACGAATAAGCGTAGGCTCAATCTCACAATCAATGTCACCAAATGCCCAAAATGCTCTCTGGTGAGATAAATAAGGTATATGAACGGTAGATATAACTGTGAATATCCTGGACCATCGAAGAAATGCAATGATCTTGGCAAACTGCGCGGCATTCCTGGTAGTGGCATCCAAATGAGTGTAGATGTTGTTCTTCGGGAAGGCCTTGAGAGTTGCCATTCTGTAATCATAAGAAAATAAACGTGTTATATCATATCAGTCAAAAAGAAGAAAAATTAAAAATCTTAAACACAAGTTGTCAAGTTGTGCGAAAGACCCAATTCATACGAATGGGTCCTCAAGCGAATGAGATTGAGGTCCGAATGAGTACATCATGCGAATGATTCACAAGAATGAAGTCATTTGACTAATGGAATTCATTCACCTATGAAGAAGTTTGTAAGACGTCATTCGGCCGACATGTCGTGCAAATGACTTTCATTCGGTCATCTGAAGAGTCCTTAAATCCTTTTCTCAAAAAATCAAGAATAAAGCCTAAAAATAGGCAACATTATGATCAGAAAAGTCCGATTAATTGATTAGACCTGGTTTCAGATCGATTTAAGTCCATTTTAGTGGTCTATTTAATCTCCACAAGACCGAGCACTAAAACCAAGTTTTTGATCAATTTTGGCTCAAAATCGATTCACAGTCGGTGAATCTTGATTGCAAAAGTACCTGAAACAATCAATAAACGTAATATAATCAGAAGGAATTACAATAATGGCTAAAAATTTAGATGACGATCGAAGTGATGGCTCAGACGAATAAGGTTTCACACAGTGGTATGCGAACAAGAAATGTGGTGAATGAGGCTGAAGGCCGAATGTATCAGCATTAAATGCTAGTTCTCATTGGGGAGAGTGATCATTCGCATGGTGATTTCATTCGGATGTGTTCTGGACAATCGCTGATGTCCAGTGTAGTTTCCATTTTCTCTAGCCATTGGATCAGTCCAACAGCTCCTTCAACACCGCTAAAGCTTGGCGGTTTGCATCCTACGAATGACTTGTAGGAACAGTCTAAAGTAGTGCTGGTGTTTCCACTAGCTTCCCCCGTAGTATGCCCGGATTTGTTACTGTGGCCTTGAATTATGTTGACCATCTCCGGAATAATATCCTTCAGCTGGTTAGTTAGCTGACTACTTAGTAGTGTTTCCAAGGCAACAGTAGCAGGACACAGAGCTAGGGTTGCATTCGGGTTCGGAGGAGGATTTAGTGGAGGAGGAGGAGGCGGAGATGAATAAGGTGGTGTAGGGGTAGATGAGTGTGGTGCTGAGGCTTGCGGAGTCGGTTGTCTTCTGGGTGGCATTCTGATCATAACCAAAGGATTTTAGTTAGTGCAGTGATCGAATGCAGAAGACACAATGCAAATCCTAAATCCTATGTTCTCTACATGAGGGTCCCTAAGTTATAGTCTAGGCCAAACCATTTAAGTAAATGACCTATTATTCTCTATAACCTTGAGCTCTGATACCAATATGTCACACCCCGAGCCGGCGGGAACGGATCGACTTTCCCGTGGGGCGGAAGGTTCCCGGGGCACGATATCGTGTGTGATAATCATGATGATCAGATTGTTTACATAGCATCAACAATGAGAATAACTAAAGCACAATAAAATATTAAACTAGGATTA
The DNA here is from genome assembly GCA_009363875.1 of Mikania micrantha. Lineage (NCBI taxonomy): Eukaryota > Viridiplantae > Streptophyta > Magnoliopsida > Asterales > Asteraceae > Mikania > Mikania micrantha. The sequence continues at coordinate 43,815,722 of CM018694.1, read as the reverse complement.
CAAAGTTAAATTACAATATCAATGTTTGATAATTTAACTAAGTAAACCTATCAAAAGTGACTCGTATCAACAACCAAAATATGTGCTTTCCAAAAGTCTACTAGGTCCACTAACTGGGTACCCAAGTATGCAATCCTGATCCTTAGCTTAGTCTTGTATGTCACCTGAGAAAGCATGTAAGAAAACAAAGTCAACACAATGGTTGGTGAGTTCATATAGTTTAGTAGCTGTAAAATAGTTTTAGCAAACCTTTTCGGTAATAACCTTAACCTCATTAACATCACCTGTAATATCCAGATCGGTATGCTTATATATAGGGCATACGAAAGGGTCGAGCCTACAACTCGCGCAGACGCCGTCCCACCACATACTAATCCACATATGACATTGTTGTTAATGATAATCAAGCGCTTTAGCTATCATCAAATTCTCCCATAGTTTCAAGTATCATGTTTAGAAGTTTAAGATGTTCACCCAATAGTTTCACAAATCCCTTCGGTAACAACCTTAACCTCATTAACATCACATGCCATATCCAATTCGGTATGCTTATATATAGTGCATATGTAGGGTCGAACTTACCGCCCGCCCAGCCAACATCCCACCTCATACTAAATCACATATGACACTCTTGTTAATGATAATTAAGCGTCTTACCTACCATCCAATCCCCTCATAGTTTTAAGTATTCTGTTTTATGAGTTTCAACACGCAAAGAGTAGCATTTGAGTATCAAGTTTTGAGAGTTACCATTATGGACAGCTGAACACCATAAGGAATTCAGCATCCATCCATAACGGAACTAAATATGACTCGCGACATCGGTGTTTTGATAGAGGAGTCTTCGAGATGACACAAAGTCAACTAGAAGAGACCTAAATCATCCTAGTCACTCGTCATAACCATGGGTAAATCAAGAAGAACACTGAATGACTAGTAGGGCTTGACCACTATCAAGACGCGGCGGCCAATCAGTCTGTCTTACATGATTCCGACAACGAAGAGCACTGATGACTAGTAGGGCTTGACCAATGTCAAGACGCGATGGCCAAACAGTCTGTCTTACGATGCCCGACAACGAAGAGCACTGATGACTAGTAGGGCTTTACCAATGTCAAGACGCGATGGCCAAACAGTCTGTCTTAAGATGTCTGATAGCTTAAGCATACAAGTTTATAGCATTCACATAGCTTTACTAATGACTAGTAGGGGTTGACACATAGGTCAACACGTGGCGGTCAATCAGCCTATTGTCTGAGCATACCAAGTATATCAAGCATTCAAGTGTTTCAAGTATTCCAAGCACATCGAGCATTCATGTGTTTCATGTATTTCAAGCATATCGAGCATTCAAGTGTTTCAAGTATTTCAAGCATATTGAGCATTCAAGTGTTTCAAGTATTTCAAGCATATCGAGCATTCAAGTGTTTCAAGGATTTCAAGCATATCGAGCATTCAAGTATTTCAAGTATTTCACGTATATCGAGCATTCAAGTGTTTCAAGTATATCAGTCTTTATAGCCTTTTGAAAAAGTGAGTCTTTCTAGGTTTAAGTTTTCAAGCTTACATAAGTATAGTTTTCAAAAGTATTCCTGGTTTTAGTATTTGTCTTTCTTATGCAATTAAAAGTTACGAGAGTTTTAAGCAAATAAGTATAAGTGTAAACAGCATTAGCATTAAGATTACGAGTATAAGATATTAACTTTTAAAATAAGTGTATGAAGTATTAGCAATTAGAGTAAGTGTATAAAGTTTATAACGAGTGTATCAAGTATTAGCATTTAGCGTGAGTGTTCAAAGCCTTAGCATTGAGCATGTAGTTTAAGCATAGAGTTTATAGCATAAGCATCGAGCGTATAGTTTTAGCATAGAGTTTATAGCATAAGCATCGAGCATATAGTTTAAGCATAAAGTTTATAGCATTAGCATTTAAGTTTAAGTCTTAGTCTATAGCTCCCAGAATGAGAGTTACAAGCTTAAGTATTAGTATCAGCATCATGAATAAGTGTAAAAGTATTTAATAAACATTTCAATAATTGTTTAAAATGTATAACATGCTTCTCACTCCAGAGGTAAAAACAAATATGTTTGAAAAGGGACAAATGAACTCACCTTTTGTTTGAAGTGGTTGACTAAGTATAACCAAGATTGTGCGCGCTCGTTGTTGTATTTGTTGTTGTATTCACGCTCCTGTATTGATTTTATGTTGTTGTATCTTATAAGTATATGTTGTAGTAATTTGCGTGCGTACATGTGTTAGCCCTAGAGTTGGCTAACACTTGTGAGTCTCGGTCTTGGTCTTCGTTCGGCCCTATTTACTTGTATTACATGGATCTTTGTAAACATACTTGGGTGTTTAAATTAGCTTTAGAGATAAAACTCCCCGTTTTGCTCTCATTAGATAAAGTAGTTCATTACATAGTTATCCACTAACTATGCAACTATTGTGGCAAAAATTAAGGTTTTAGGTTTTATGAGTGTAGCATCACCAATTTATGTCACCTTTGTAGTAATTAAAGTTTATATAAAATCCATGTAGTTCTTGTTCATAGTTTTAGTGTGTTAGTTTATTTTCTAACCATATGGGCTGAATAATAGCGTTGTTGGGCCGAAAAAATGAGTGGCCAAGGAAGTCACATGGGCCTATTGTGTTTTCTTGGGCCGGCTACTTAGGCCCACTATGGTCATGGGCCGAAAGTTGGGCTAAATGGTTGTGTTGGACCGGATAATCAAGCTGGGCCGAATAGTAAATGGGTTGAACCGATTGTGGGCCGATGGAGGTATTATGGGCTGATTAATGAAGTTAAACTGCTCGATGGAAATGGATCTTCAACCCAGCGAACCTATCAACCTTAGGTTCGGCATTATAGGTTTGCAGCCCATAGGTGCGGCCGCTGGGGAGGTTCGCTCATGGAAGGTTCGGGAATAGCATGCAGAAGGTGCATGGGTGTGGTTAGAATAACACAAGGTTCAGCTATGAAGCCTTAGTGATGGTTGCAGGTTCGTTCAAATGAGGTTCGCGGCGCGTGGTTCGCCACTCATGCAATGGTTCGGCTTTGTCCAAAAGGTTCGCCTATCAAGGGGTAGGTTCGCTTGAGTGACTTCAATTGATCGAAGGCTCGGCTGATCATGCAAGTTCATATGGGGAAGGTTCGTGACATGGCAGCACCCAGGTTCGGCGATGGTGATGATCATCAGTAGGTTCGTGAGCGTGGGAGAGGGTTCATGAGTCCATGAGCAAGGCCTGCAGGTTCTGTGGTCAGCATTCACAGGTTCATGGCATCTCTGGGTCGCGAAACTGCACAGGTTCCTCATCCTCTCCAAGCATCACCTACCCTAGGGCGGTTACATGGTAATGTCATGCGAAATGGTTGCTCGTGGTAGTGTGGTTCGAAGTATAAGTGGGTATAGAACCGGTTAGAGTTAGTGTAACAAGACCAAAAGTGAAAACCCTAATTTTCGAACTCTTCAAGCTTAAATACCTCGAAAATGGCTGGACAAACGTTCAGATCGGTTGTACTTCTAGCTATAGAAGATCAAGATCTTCGTGTGCATACCAAAAACACGCGATTTCACCAAGAATTGGAGGAGTTATGATGATTTGAAGTCTTAAACTTCTAGAGAGAGAAAACGGTTTTGATAGCTAGAGAGAGATAAGATGAAATAAATGAAAAAGATGGTTTCATTTAGGGTTTATATACCCCGTGGGTGTTCGGGTTCGTTTCGTTTGCTTGGTTCGCGTCCTCGTTGCGTTTTCCGAAACGTAACGCGTAGATTACGTATAATTAAACACAAGAAGTTATTTTTAATACTTTTTGATGAGTTTCAAAATTGTAAAACATAAACTATTTTATTTTCTTAATTTTATTATCGTTCGTGTCGTTTTCGTTTTCGTTTCGACAGAGTGCGTCCCCTTCGCGCGTATTCGTTCGAATCGTCACCCGAACGAACACGACGATGGTTTTGCTTTCTGATTCTTGTTTTCTACTTTTCAGTCGTCATTTCAGAACGTTAAATTTCATATTTATTCGCACAGATCGTCACCTATACGAATAATTCGTCGATTTAGCATTCTGTAAAGACAATCGTTATGGTTTTGTTTTGTTTAACCTCGCATACGTTTACACATAATAACATTTAATCAAGCATCTTTGTGTCAGTTCATTGTTGTCTGATGTGTTTCTGATTGTTAAACCATGAGGTTTAAATCAGATTTCAGAACAACTACATAATAGTTTAGTGTCAAGCATCACAATGTTAATAGCATATAAGTGTTTCGCATAGTTTGTACCTGAGTTACTATGCAAGTTACTGTACCAGTCACCGTGCCGGTAACGTTTCCAGCATATATGTTACATAGTCCCTAAGCTGTTGCTGAATCCAGATGATTTGAGAACAACAACTCGTAGCTGCAATGTATTCAGCTTCACACGTGGAAGTAGACACCGACATCTGCTTCTTGCACTGCCAGGTAAACAGGCGTTTCCCAAAGAACTGAGACCCTGCAGATGTTGACTTGAAGTCTCGTTTGCATCCACCATAGTCTGAGTCACTGTAAGCAGTTAGCTCAAAATTATCTTCATTAGGATACCATAAGCCTAGATTCGGGGTACCCCTCAGATAACGCAAAATCCTCTTCACAGCAATGAGATGAGAAACTCTTGGCTTTGATTGATAGTGTACACACAAGCAAGTGGCAAACATGATATCTAGCCAAGAGGCGGTGATATACATAAGAAATCCGATCATTCCTTGATACAGAGTGGCATCGATTAACTCCCGCTTTTCATCTGGAGTAATCCCGTGATTAACAGCCAGTGAGGTACCAGCAGGTTTTGCATCTAACATACTGAACCGGCTCAGAATGTCACCAACATATTTCGTCTGATGAATAAAGATCCCTGCCTCAGATTGATCCACCTAAAATCCAAGGAAAAATTTCATCTCTCCCATGTAACTCATCTTGAACTTGTATTTCATAACCTTCTCAAAGTCTTTGCACAAAATATCATTTGTGGATCCAAAGATGATATCATCCACATATACTTGCATCAAGAGTAAATCTCCATCCTTTTCTTGAATGAACAGTGTGCAGTCAATGACACCTCTTCTGAATCCAAGGTGAGTAGAAAGTGTCTCATCCACGCTCACAGAGCTTGGTGTAATCCATATAAGGCCTTGTCTAGCTTGTAGACTTGGTCACGATGTGATGGATCTTCAAACCCAGAAGGTTGATAGACATACACAACTTCATTTATCACACCATGAAGAAAAGCACTCTTAACATCCATCTGATAAACTTTGAACTTCTTGTAGGATGCATAAGCCATGAAAATTCGGATTGCCTCAAGACGAGCAACCGGTGCAAATACTTCATTGTAGTTAATCCCTTCAATATGTCTAAAACCTTGTACCACCAGACGTGCTTTGTTTCTAATCACAATGCCATGATCATTGTGTTTGCAGTGTAGAACCCATCTAGTGCCTATAACTTTAGCACCCTTAGGTCTATCAACAAGCTGCCAAACTCCAAGTTTCTTAAACTATAGCAACTCTTCCTACATGGCATCTACCCAGGATTACTGTAAATACCCCTGCAATCAGAATGTTTTACAACTTTTTCAGACCTTAGCTCATTCCCTGTCACATTTCCTAGGTTTTAGTGCCCCTCCCTGCATCCAACTTCGATTCTCGACCCGTGGTGATCGATTTTGCACTAAACGTTGATTCCTTATCATCGGTTCACCACGTGGGGCTTGGTATTTCGATTGGAAAAACCCTCGAATAGGATTCCGCACTATGAATGGTCATTAGCATGACTCATTCGTACGAATGGCCATTAGCATGAGTCATTCTTATGTAAATCACAAAAATGTGTCATTTTCACTACACCAACTCAGTTAACAAATCAGGTTTGAAAAAGAAAAATCAAATAAGGGATCATAACTCATATAACATTTAATCAGACACAAGACTGTGAATACAAGATCAGTACAACAACGATGAGCGCGTTCATTTTTTAGTCTTAGTTCAACCACTAGCAACAAGGTGAGATCATATGCTCTTTTCAAACCTTTTAATTTCGAATTCAGGGCTTAGAAACATGCTAACACTTTTGTTTAAAAGTTTTAGTACATTACTCAAACATTATGGGATTTAGGTAACAAAGATATTATCTTTATTATCACACTTTTATCAAGATTAATGTGTATACTTGTGTGTGCATTAACAACAATGACAATTCAAGGATGTTTCATGATAACATAAATTCATGAATTCATCCAAACATTTAAATAACATAAGTGAGATAAGACTTGATCTTATAGCACTTTGTCATTTACAAAGAGATAACATCAAGATAACATGAGACAATAACAAGAGACAACAAGAATGACATCAGGAATTGATTTTCTCTCATGTCGTAATACTGGTAATAGTTTCGTTGGAAGAACTGATTCTATTGAGACTATAAATGCGATAGAGGTAAATTGGATGCATTGCGGTTTGTTTACGTGAGGACCACAATAGATCTCATTTAGGCTCTATACATTTAAGATTGTGAACAATTTTAATGAATTAACTATCACTCCTAATATTGGAAGTGAATTACAGTTAATTTTACAATTGAGAAAAAACTAATAAGGATAAGATTAAATTAATCTATTTTCCTTAAAACATTAAGGGGTTACATAACTTAGGTCATGGTAATACATTCTCTTCAAAACATTTTTATGCTATACATATAACACAATTAGATGAGAACACATCATGTGGGATTAACTGGTTGGATATCAAATGACACAAATACAACGTGAAATTATAACGGGTATCCATAGTTGCATTAAAAGTGGTATTGAATTCAGTCAAGTATGTGGTGGGCTGGCGGCTTTATTTGTGATACGTATGCCCTATATATAAGCATGCTTGATATGGATGATACACTATTTGTAAGGGTAACTATGGAAATGACATTTGTGAGTCAAGATATGACAATAACAATAAGACTTGTGTGTGACACTATGACTTGTGAATGGCAAAGTACAAATGTTTTCAATTTCTAACTTATGAACTCACCAACCTAGTGTTGACTTTGTTTAAATGCATGTTTTCTCAGATGACGAACAGGTTTAGTCACCAAGCATTCAAGACTAAGGTAGAGGACTTTTAGAAGACCTAGCTTCATTTTGGGTTGTGCATATTTTTGAATGACAAAACTTTGAATCATCTATTGTAAATCTTGTGAAGATACAAGATAGCTACTTCATGATTCTTTTTGGGTAGATTTACTTAGTTAAATTATGAATAGGAATTGTATAATTTAACTTTGTAATTCTATATCAATGTTATGTAAGCATTTCTCATTATATACCATGTGCTATGTAAACAATCTAATCATTCCGATTATCACAACGATATCACGCCCCAGGAACCTTCCGCCGGGCGGGAAAGTCGATCCAGCCCGCCGGCTCGAGGTGTGACAGATTGGTATCAGAGCCATGGTTATAGAGAAATATAGGTCTTGTTACTTACACGGTTTGGCCTAGACTATAACCTAGGCACCCCCATGTAGGGAACATAAGAGTTAGGATTTATTTTCATGTGTCTTATGCATTTGATCATTGCACAAATCGATGATCTTTCGGTTGCGATCAGAATGCCAACAAGAAGACCACCACCTTTGTTGCCACCACCACCGCATTCACCTCCACATTCATAAACACCATCACAACCTCCACCTTCTCCTTTACATACTCCACCTCATCAACCACCACCTAACCATGAGTTAGATCCTGCCACCATCGTACTGGCCACTCTGTTGACCAGTCAACTGAGGGATGTAATTCCTAACATGATGAACCAGATAATGTCCAACAACAGCAACAATACTAGCAAATCGTAGGGTGAAGGCAGTGGAAAAACTCGAAATCAACAGGACTACTCCTACAAGCACTTTTTAGGATGCAAGCCACCTGGCTTTAGTGGTAGTGAGGGAGCTGTCGGCTTGATCCAATGGATCGAGAAGATGGAGACGACCCTCGATATCAGTGGCTGTGCTGATCAGTACAAAGTTAGGTATGCTGCAGTGTGAAAATTCGCAATTTCCAGGTTAGAATCATAACTTGAAAATAAAGAAAATGAGTGCAAGCGAAATTACGAAACGAGGCTCCGATTTTAAGATACATAAAGTCGAATATAGCGTTAAATAAGAGATCATATATTTTTAACTCTTCAGGTCTTGAAATTATAATGGTTGGAAAGAGCTTGAAAAATCGTGAACATGGGCGAAAACGGCGCGTAAAACGGGGTTCGTATGCTCAAGATATCACGAAAACAAGAAACCGGTCAGATTTCACGCCACGTGGCACCACATGTCGACACGTGGAAGGCATGCAAAATCCTACATCCGGGCCTACCGCCCCGCGCCAAACTCCGGGGCCAGGCGATGCGCCCCGGACCCAGATTTCGCCTATAAGTAGCAGATCACCAGAATTCGTTTTCTATCGCAAATTTTTACCTTCTAACTCTCAAATCTCGACCCTACACCTCCAAATACCCATATTTAACCCCTCCAATCATCTAGTTTTCAACGCGAGATACTGTCGAGCTTCTGCGAGGTAAAAATCTCGTATAATTTCAATCAGTTATGATGCTTGTTTTAGATCTTATTATTATTATTATATAATAAGATTATGATTAATTGTTGGTTTTAATCGAAAATACGTCGAGGTTATGCCCAACTAATTTTTGGGAAACAAAAAATTATAAGCAGAGATTCTGCCCAATTGTTTTTAGGAAACTTAAGAAATATAAGTCGAGGTTCTGCCCAACTTAAAACCTGAAAACCTCACTTTTATAAACAGAGACTCTGTCCAAAACAAGTATACGAAAACTCAGTTTTATAAGCCGTTATAATGTCCGATTATCACAACCATATTAATTTGATTAATCTGGGAATGTCCTGATTAATCTAACAAGTCACAGTTGTCACACGCTGTGCTATCTTAAGTTAAGGATATTGATTAAACGTTTGAGATAAGATTGAGGACTTGAGTTGTAAGATCCTAGACATTGAACGTCAAGGAAAGTTCTGAGAGTCAGATTAAGCTTAAGTGACTTATATAACTCTAATGACATACATGTTTAGAGTTCAAGAACTAGTGATACGAACGTTGTGCATTGTTATTGATTTGAATCAACTCAGGTGAGTTCATGAACCCTTTTTCTGTATTTTGGCTTTTGAACTACGGGAATGAGAAAACATAAAAACTCATTTGAAACATCTTGATTATTGTGAAGCTTTGAAATGCTTTTGATACATTTGTGAAACATGAAACCTGATTTGATTAGGTGGAACTCTGAAACGCTTTCAATGCATTTTGTGAAACATGAGACCTGATTAGATCAGGTGGAACTCTGAAACGCTTTTGATACATTTTGTGAAACATGATACCTGATTGGATCAGATGGAACTCTGAAACGCTTTCGATACATTTTGTGAAACTCAGATAAAACTGTTATTACATTAGGCTTGTGGCTAATGTAGTTGTAATATTGCTCTGTAATATAGAAACATATGTGTTTTTTTGTTGTAAATCATGACTGTGAAACCTTGAAAGTCACACCGTACGCTTCCGCAATGACAAGGGTGTGACATGTAGGCTCGTTCAAAAAACGAGCACTGACCTGGTGGAATGCTCAAGTATAGACTATGGGAAGAGATGAGGCATTGTCTATGCCTTGGGAGGAATTCAAGGTTTTGCTGAGGGTTGTGTTTAGCCCTAGAAATGAGCTGAAGAAATTTGAGACAGAGCTACTCAACCATGTGATGGTTGGTGCTGGGCATCTTGCCTACACCACCAGATTCCATGAGTTAGCAACATTGGCACCGGACATCGTGCCAACACTAGAGAAACGAATGAGCGATATGTCGGTGGACTACCGGCTTGCATCAAAGGGCACGTGATTTCTGCCCACCCAACCACACTGGAGATGGCTGTTACGTTGTCAGCCACATTGACTAATGTAATGGTTGCCTCTGATGCACTGAAGAAGGAGGCCGATTCAAGCAAACCAGGAAATTCAAGGAAGCCGGACCGACGCCCGGCTAAGAAACAAAAGATGATCATAAAATATGTTGCAACCACACTTGTTCAACAAGCCCCACAACCACCACCACTTCAAATCAAGAAGCCGTATACTAGAACTGCTCCGCTATGCAACAAATGTCAGTATCACCACCAACCAACTACTCAGTGCAGGCAATGCACGAGTTGTGGAAGATTTGGTCACTGGGCCAATAGCTGCAGAAACCAGGACCACAAAACAAGAACAACAATGCAGTGGTGATGCCTGCTGCTACTACTGATAACTGGTCATTTTGCATTTTTTGTGTGTGTTTTCTAAGGTGTTTTCTCTCAAGGCCTCTCCCTCTTCTTCTTTCTTTTTTGGCCGTGAATAATCAAGGCTTCCTTGATCGTTGTTAACATGATCATGTGATTTGTTAAAAAATCCAATCGGCCATGGTTCTATCTATGGTTGTTACCCGAATGATGTTTTCATTTGGTGCTAGGAATCACGGTTCAATGAAGGCCGAAGTGGAGGGGTGTAGAGCTTGGATTGGAAACGAAAAAGTGTAATAATTTAGGGCTATATGTGTTTGTTTAAATGAAATACATATTACCTTTAGAGATTTTTTGATTTTGGTCTCTAAGAATAGTGCTAATGGTGTGTTAAATGTAGATGCATTTTTCATTTTAAGAAGATGTTGGCTATATTTTATCATAATAAACCATTTGGTTGATGTCAATCGATATTATAATCATTCACTTGGTAAAACTAAATGACTTTAGAGATAACAAGGAGGATTATGATGACAATGAATATATCTATGATATGATAACATAAAACTACATTTGATTACTAGTAAGACTGCTTGTATTATACACTGTGATCATGTGCCAATTGAGAATTCAACTGCATTAAGTCCCTTTCATAGTTTGTTTACCATTAAAATGCAGAGGCCAGGCCGATATCGTATGACCGGTAACAGGGCGGCAATAGTTACGTTTGGTAAACGACCGCATGGGTGATATTAATAAGACATAAATTGCTAATAATTCTGGCACATCTGATCTATAGACTAGATAGGCTTAGTCGACCGTAGGACACTCATGTGGTTGTTTAGCGATAGAAAATTGTGAAGACAAGTAAACACATGAGATTTCAAATGAATAGGTGTATATTGGAAGTACTGTGGTTTGACTTGGTTTTGACCACAATGCGGTCTCATTTATAATTTATTCATCAATCTAAAAAATACTTAAATGAGTTGATTGTCACTTCAAAATTAGAAGTGAAGAACAATAAACTCAAACAATTGGAAATACAAGGAATGATTAAGATTGAGTAAAATCTTATATCTTTCAAACATTAAGGGATTACCATTACTTATGTTATGGTAGTGCGTACCTTATTAAACATTTATTTCTATATAACATTTATGTATGGTGAAACATTAAAATTGGGGAAAAACAAATGTTGTGAATGAAATGTATCATCCATAGTTTCAAAAAAGGTAGTGTTGTGTTCGGTCAAGTGTGTGGTGGGCTGGCGGCTTCACTTGCTGATACGTATGCCCTATACATAAACATTACTTGACTGAATGGGGCTCAACCAGTATTGGGAACTAAGGTAAGGACATTGATGCGAGATGAGACTTGAGAAAACAATTTTAAACATTTCTAAAGTACAAAACATATGACCTCACCAACCTCGTGTTGATTTGTTTTACTTGCATGCTTTCTCGTATGACGAACATGTTTAGTCACCAGGATTCACGACTAAAGCTAGTGGGCCTTAGTAATGGATCTAGCTACTCTTGTGTGCATACATTTTGAAGACATCATGTGAATCATTTTTGTGTATCTTGTGTAGAAACAAGATAGCTTAGTTTATGATTTCATTTTGGTAGGTTTACGTTGCTAATTATGATACATGACTGATATAATTTAACTTTGTAATTTTATTTCATCATAGTATTTTCTCATTTTATGAAATGTGTTGTAAATACAATGTGATCATTTCGATTATTACCCGATATCACACCCCGGGACCATTCCACCCGATGGGAAAGTCGATCCAGCCCGCCGGCTCAGGGTGTGACAACTTTCATAGATACCATAGATTATAAGACATCAAAACTAGAAATTTAGGATACTAAGACTCGTTGTTAGTCAAACTTTAGGGTGATTGACCTTTGCTTCTCCAAACATCACTCAAAGGGTTTAAGGACTAGCTTCACTCATATTCCCTCTTTACTTTTGTATTTAGGAATGTTACATATGTTATACAAAACCATGTTATTCTAGAGTCAACAATCAAAACTAGATGCAAACTATTAGTGTAAGTTATTTGACATATGTGCTTTAGTATGCCTACTTGTTTATATGCACCGTATCATCTTGTTATGCTATATGTAGTCAATGGAACTAGTAGCCCTTACAATATAACTTAGGTTATTATATATTACAAAGGTGAAAGAGCCGATAATCTATGTAAAAGCTCGTTATAGAACGTATGATGCCAGATCTTTTCCATGTCATCATAGTCAGTGATATTACAATGCTCAATAGGATATTTTAAAATCATATGTCCTCCTGAGAGAGCTTCATCTCCAACAAAATCATAGGTACCTAACTCCAGTTTTGTGTTGGGGTTAACCGGAAATAGTCGGAAAGACCACCCTAGGAGCATCATCACCTGCAAACCCAACGTGCAGATCGATTAAGCAAACTGTTAATACAACAGTTAACACACACACATGAGACCTGATTTTGCTAACCTTCACCGATCCAGATCCAGTATGTCTGGAAAAATGGGCGGGTTAGGTTGGGTTGGGTAATCGATCAAAACGGGTTCGGGTTAGGATGGGTGCGGGTTAGAACGGGTTTTAAGCAAAATCAGTTCGGGTTTAAATGGATTTTCTTAAAAAACATTAATTTAGTTTATCTTAAGATGTGTTATAAGTAAACAAATAGTCCATTTGGATAATTTTTAGTGATTTTCTTATCAAATATGTTATTAATCATTCTTAAATGTTTGAATCCATAACTTAACATATTTTTTTGTTTACCAATCTTGACCCGCATTGTGTTTAAGTGCTACTCATCTCAACCCATTAAATATTATGATATTATCCATTTCAACCCATTATACTTCATTTTTTACCTAAACCAACACATTTCCTTTAACATGAGTAAAAATTGCCACCTATAGGATCCTGTATCAATAACAATGGACTCAATGTCATCATAGTTTGCCATGGAAATCTAAATAAGCTGCAACACAAACATAAACATACAACATAATACATAAATCGATGAGCAATAAAGGAACCATAAAAAGAACGCCAACAAAATCAAAATCAAAATCATATCAGAGATTCAAATCCTTCAAAAGATTATCATATTATCGAATCTAACCTTTTAGTTTTAGATCCTGTTAGCAACCTTAGGTGCCTGAAAACCAAATACTTAATGGGTCTGAAGTCAATGCTTCAGGTGATGTTGGGAGTGATAAATCGACTTGAAGATCAAATAGAAACTGGTAGTGTTGATTAGACTTAAAAAAAACTATATGTTATTGAGTTTTTAAGAACAAATAAGAAATATCAATATTTAAAATTTATAAACATAAATAATAAGTATTTAGTAGTTATAAATTTCATTTTAAGATAAAATATAATTGAAATCTATTTATACTTATTAAACTAGTAATTAATAATTATTAAAATAAGAAAATTTATATTTATAGCATGGAAATTTACCAAATTACTCAAGTTTGACCAATTTTTTCTCAAATTAATCAATCAAATTTAGCCTCCTTACACGCCGCTTTATACGCTCTCTTTATATATTTTTTTAAATATATGTGCAAACATGTTGGCGTCTTTGTCGTGGTTTATATGGGTGTCTTAATACCAGTTTGCTACCGGCGTCTTAAGACGCCTTTAGACGCTTAATTTAAACATCAACTCTAACATATTTTTGGAGTCTTTATACTTCAAAGTTGCGTTTTTAGACGCCCATTATGACGTTTTTAAGCCGTCAAATCCGGTAAGTTTACATACATCCAGAACCGGAGTCTAAAGTTGTCGCTATGAAGTCTAAAAACTCCAAAAACACGTCAGAATGAACGTCTAAATTGGGTGTATAAAGGCATCTTAAGACGCTGGTAAAAAATGGTTCTTAAGACACCCGTTTATACCCCGACAAAGACGCCAACATTTGGGCCCGTATATTTTCTTCTTGGGACACAAAAGTATAAAAAATGGACGTGTAAAGCGGCGTCTAAATTGGTGTCTAAAGCTTAAACATGGTATAAATTTCGTGATTATTTTAGTAAAAAGAGGGTTAAATTTGATTATTTTAGTAATTTTTCCTTTATAATATCTAAACATCACATGTATTTTCTAAATATACTATTTTATTAGAGCAGGTAAATGTACAATCACATGTGTTTTCTAAACATATTATTTTATTACTTAAATATTCTTTTATTATGATTAATAAATATTTGATTAGTATAAAATATGTTGTTTTGTGTTTTGATGGCAGAATTTTGCTAACTAACTTTTCGTTTGACCTTTTCAACTTTTGAATAGCGCAAATGTAGTCACATGGCCATTAAAATAATACGAGATTAGAAATGTGATGATGGGAGAATACTTTTTCTTATTAATATATATATTAATATTAATATGCAAAGTTTGTCATACACACATAAATCACTATTCTTTTTTACACTTTTTCACACACACACTCACACACACATACATATATATGTATAGGGGAGGGTTCCCCTAAAAAGTCTATTTTGCCTAAGAAGGCTAAGAAGGATTTCTAAAAACTCAAAAACCGACCCAAACAAGCTCCGATTAAATTCATTTTTGCATCATTGGAACCGTCTTGTCGAACCCTAAAACCCGAACCCTAAATTATAAAAAATAAACCCTAATACTAAAACCAAAACTTTAAATACAAACTCTAAACCTAAAGATAAAACTTAAAAGTTAAAAATCAAGCCCTAAAATCTAAATTCTTAAACTAATTGTTAAATCTAAAATTTAAAAGCTAATATTTTAGGGTTCGATGAGACGGTTCCAATGCCATCGAAATGAGTTCAATCGGAGTTCGTTTGGGTCGGTTTTCAAGGTTTTGAAATTCCTTTTTAGCCTTCTTAGGCAAAATAAACTTTTTATTTGATCTTTCCCCTATATGTATATATATATATATAGAGTTTTTATCATGTGAAAACCCCATCTTAGAGAGAAAACCCTTAAACCATATTTGAGTCGTTGATTTGTAATCTTGAAAATAAACATGTGATCTACATTAACCCACATTAAAACTGATTTGTTTATCCAAAACCTAATTTTTTATTCAAGTTTAATGTGTACCACATATTTTATTTTCAAAAGTCCAAATCAATGGTCTAGATAGGGTTAAAAGGTTTTCTCTCTTATACCGGGTTTTCACATGATACAAACCCTCACATAATCACTATCCACTGCCGCGTCTAAAGATCAAAAGATAGATTTCAATACTTTTCAATTGATTTTAAATTTTTGTTTGTAACCAGCCTCCTCTCACTTTACTCACATATTTTTAATGTTCACATGATTTTAACGCGTCATTAGGTTATCTGATAAATGTCATAATTATATTAATTTGATCGCAATGACCTCATGAACGTTTATATAAATTTCTAACCCAAACGGTTACAGAAATTTTGCGCGTTGTTTACATGCCTATAACGCATTCGTACGTTATCGAATATTTGTATCGTTTATATCATTTTTATCGTAATTAGTTCACAAACGATTTAGATTTAATAATTTTGAAAACCATGAGTATTATATATACTACATAAATATACGATTTACATTTAATAATTTTATAATATTTGTATCATTTATAAATTCTACATGTACGCAGGGCCTTTTTTTTAAGTCTTCTGTAATCACATTCTTTACTATTAAATAAGTTCTTAATCCTCAACCCTTAGTTTCAAAGCTTACGTTATAGATGTTGTATAGGGTATTTTCGTGCATTTTATTGTACACGATTTTAACCTCATGTTCTGTTGGTTTTTTTTACGTCAGTATATCAGACCCCGCAGCAACGCGCGGGTCCTGTATACTAGTTTTAGCTAAATTAGCATAGTGCTTAAGGTTTTTTTTTCCTTCTTAAAGATCGGGGTACCAGGGGCTACGGTCTCATGGTCGACGATCGAGTAATCGATCTTAATTACCATCCGTAAGGATACTAAAGGTAGCATGACGGGACCCTCTGCTGTTAAAAAAAAAAGAACGAAGAAACAAAAGTGTTATTACTTTTGGAATTAATTAATTATCTTTTATAAAAATCTCCATTTTTATCTAACACTTCTTTTTTTTTCTATTTTTTGAATATTGAATTGATTATGTTTATATTTAGTTTTTCAATCTTGAGGTACTGGTTGATTTATTTTATATCAACTATAAGATTTCAATCCTTTTATCTTTCTCTTTTTTTTAGAGTTAAATGTCATTTTATTCCTTGTGGTTTGACAACTTTTGTCATTTTAGTCCCTGTGGTTTGAATTTTGTCATTTTGGTCACTATGGTTTCATTTTATTGCCATTTTCATCCCTATGATTTGATAAATTTTGCTATTTTAGTCCAAAATTTTAAATTTAATTAGACTAAAATGGCAATAAAATGGAAACCATATAGATGAAAATGACAATAAAATGAAACAATAGTGACCAAAATGGCCAAATTCAAACCACAGGGACTAAAATGGCAAAAGTTGTCAAACCACAGAGACTAAAATGACATTTAACTCATCACTACACGTAAGGCCATGTGTTATCCATCACCCCTCATCACTACACGTAAACGCCACGTAGGCGTCACATAATCAACCAACACAATTACCCCCTTATCACTCCATATTATCATCACATGTGTTATCATCACCCCTCATCACGTCCCTATCACCCCTACTTTTTTCCCCTTTCTCTTTTCTTCCTCTTTCTCCTTTTTCTTCTTCACGCCGTGGCCTTAATCACGTAGAAGGCCTCCACGCCCTCGGTCACGCTCTATGTAATGGTGGAGGGCGTTATAGGGGCGTGACCCCTCTCCCTCACGCCTTCTTCACCTACCATAACACATGGCCTAATAGCTATTTTGATTACATTTGAATATTTTTTTTGCCATTCAACATTATTTTTTTCATTTTTCTTTCTATGATTGAAGGAACATATAATAATAAACCATCTATAAGGAAGTGATTTAGTGGTTAAAGAAGAGGAGGTACGACCTAAAGGTCTTATGATCAATTCCTACTTAATGCGATTTTCTTTGTGTACCACCGACCAGGTTGCTTACGAAAACAATATTTAACATAAAAATCTTGTCATAATAAATAAATAAGCCATAACCGGTCAATCCAAATGACTTTCTTGGTAAGTGGCCAACATTCAAGCATGAACTCGAACTTAGATTTGGCCATTGCACTTGTGAAAACCTTGAAGTAGCCCTTCTAAAACTTAGTCAAACCTCCACTATAGCTGCTTGTCAATCCGAGTACAACGGAATCAATATTCACATTAATGGATGTTCGCAGCAGGCATTACGCAACTGCTTTATTTCTTGCTTACGTTCTAATATTTAGAATCACATCTAAATATTTAAGCCAACTTCCCTACACCAAGCTCATGGTTTAACAAGACTAAATTCATTAAACACCCCAAATTTTATATGTAAGTTATTTTAACTTATAAGTGGGTAATGGATAATTAACTTTTAAAAGAGAGATGAAAATAAAAACAAGGATAAATATCACGAAAATGGAAGTACTTGCAAGTACCCGAAGTTCACGAAGCCAAAGTACACGAACTCAGCTTCGTGAACCTTATATCGTGAACTTAGCCTATATATAGGAGTGTCTTGGGAAACATGATCAGTTTTGGCTGGCATTCACTCTCTCCCAAGTACTCGAAGGCAAGTTCAAGAACTTCAAAGATTCGTTGTAACTCGCTCAAAAGGAAGCATGAACGCACGGGAAGCTACGAGAAGGCTCATCAAACATCAAGTAAGGGTCTGATTCTTAAAAGTCAAGATTTTTAGACAAAAAAGAAAATATGCATAAAGGTCATACCTTTATGTAGAAAGTTTGTTCCTTTTTTGTTTCAATGCGTTTTGGTAAGGCTATAAGTAACCTAGAACTAGCTTCTCAAGTCTTGGATAGCTTTCTGAGATGTTTTAGGCCGTAAAGATGAGTATTCGAAAAGTACACGAAAAGGGAGTATCTGAACCTTCATTAGTTCGTGAACCCCAAGTTCGTGAACCTCATTTCGTGTACTCCAAAGAGTTCGTGAACTTCATAAATTCGTGTACTTTGGGAATTCAAGAACTCCAGAGTTCGTGTACTATTGAGAGTTCATGAACTCCAGGGCTTCAAATACTATGATTTCGTGAACTTACAGGTTCTCGGATACTATGACTATTTAAAGTGAACCAATGGGACTCTGAATAAATTATAAGTCTAGGAATGAAATGTAATGAGATGATGTGATGATGTAGGTTCTTGAGTCCTAGCCAATGCAATTTGGCTTAGGAAGATAAGAGTCATTCCATTTTCAGGTGAGTTCTAGATGCCCTACTTTAACATGTTGTGTGTAATTATGTTTTGGGCTGGCATACATGTTGTGATAATGTTTTAAGGTGCTTGATGAAGTATGTAAATGTGATATGATAACGAATGCCTGTTGATAGGTTATGATGAGTTATGCATGGAAATGTGCTAGAATGATGAATACATGTAAATGTGTTATGTTGACGAAGGCATGATGATGTGATTTGATGATGAATGTATGATGACATGCTATGATAACGATTACTATGATGATAGTTATATGATGCTATGTTATGATTAAGTCCTATGCTTGTTAGGATAAGGTTATGGTGTTATGATGATAAGATGCTAGCATGACATGTTTATGATGCTAATATGTTATGATGATAAGATGCTAGCATGACATGTTTATGATGCTAAGATGTTAGGATGTTATGATGATATGATGCTAGCATGACATGTTTATGATAATCCCATACTCGTTATGCGGTAAATATGATGATGCTTCCGTACTCGTTACGGGGAGGGTATGAAAGTTAACCTGAATATAACGGGGTATGAAATTCAACCTGACTATAACATGCTATGAAAGTCAACCTTACTATAAAAGGTTATGAAAGTCAACCTGACTATAAAAGTGTATGAATGTCGACCTGTTTATAATAGGGCATGAAAGTCAACCTGTCTATAATAGGGTATGAAAGTCAACTTTACAATAACAGGGCATGGAGCCTTGTGTCGGCATAAGCATACTGGTCATGTTTAGTGACAGTGGTTGCATGTTGATTTTGATGGTTATGATGATTATGATGATTACATGATTTGATTTATGGTTAATGTGAATGTAATGATGTTTTCATGTGAATGATGTTTTAACTCACACGACGTTTACAATGTTTTATAAAAACTAGAACTTACCGGCGAAATCTGAATTTTTAGCACGTATTTCACGTTAATGAATAGGTACGAGGAAGCAATGGAGCTCGTGGCACGATGTTAAATGATCCGGTGGTTATGGCAATCTGATATGTTTTAATACAGACAATTACGTATATTTTGTTTTGACAAACTATGTGTATATTTCTGCTGCTAATTTATGAAAGTTTTTGGTTTAAGAACTATGTGATGATGAAGTAAACCCAACTCTGGGTGGTACCCGGGCTCGGGGCCTCTCAATTCAGCCCAAGCCCAAGTTCTACAACCCTTAGTGGCGGATGTAAGAATTTTTTTTCAGTGGGTTCACTGTTTTCAAACCTTTTAATTAAATGTAACCGGACATAAATATTTTCGGGTCGGGATGATAGTTTGGGTCTTGTAATGTTCATCATGTAATAACAGTGCGATAGATTAAATCAATGACTAAAATTAGAAAAAATCGTCATTAAAGACTTCGGAGGTACACAATGCACCTTCATTTAGGATTTCTGAGTTCTAGATCAAGCAGGAGTCAAGGGGGTCACATGCCATTACAGGTCCAAGGTGGTGGTCCTGCTGGCTAGTCAGCAAGCATGGGTCAAGGGGCAGCGCCCCTTATAGGGTTCGGGTCAACGTCTCGAAACCTAAATGAAATTTTCTAAGTTTATATGACCAAAATTAACTTGACCCTAGGGTTTAACTACCAATAACTACCATTTTTCTTGCTAAGTTTATATGACCGAAAAATGATTTTAACATGATCATATAGAAATCTAAACATTGATCATTGAGATTTTTCTAACAAAGATCATTTACCTCAATCAAGTTGACAAATTGCTGTGAAAATTATATTCAGGATTTAATCTTAAAAACCTTTATGGCTTCACCTTACCTTTGTGGCTAAATCGTACTTAGGATTCACCCCTAAAATATTAGTTGGTTCACCCTATTGTTTAACTCTTTCAAAAAACTTTTTTCCTACCAATGAGTCAAAGCGCAGTGGGTTCCCGTAAACCCACTACCTTGTACCTAGATCTGCCCATGACAACCTTTCTAGGCCACAAACGTCGACTTGGACTCCACGAGTTTTGTACCCACCCAAAGGCACATCAATTACCAAATCATTCCTTCATCTTCTCCCTTGTTACCTAACCCACCAAAATATTAGCAAATTCTACCTTTTACCAGAATTTTCCGCCAAGCTATACAACAATAGCGCAAAGAAGTTTTATGTTTAAGTGCCTAGAAAAGGGTATTTTATTGGCCACAAGTATTCGTTCTTGCTTATTGTAGATAACGTTGATCGCAACCAGGGGTGTACACATTTGAAGTGCCACAAGGAAGCTGCTACCCACCTGGGAAAAAAAAATTTAGTAATGTATATATGTTAAAATCTTGATCCGCTCTCCCCCTAAAAAATTTAAAAATGTCTCCCTTTCACTTTTAATTTATATAAGTTGAAAAAAGCTCAACCAAGAATTGTTGTATGTTATAATGCAAATTGATTTTAAGGAATCTTAAGAGGTGGACGTGCGAATCACACACTCGTTTAAGATTTTTGAGTACATGACCAAGCAGGGTCAAGGGGCCACACCCCGTTTGAGGTCCTAGGGGGCAGTGCCACTTCTAAGGTCCAAGAGGCAGAGACTCTTGTGGGGTCCGGGGAAACGCCCTGAAACCTAAGCTGTAACACCTCGACCGATGGCGGAAACATCGGGGCGGCACGAAGTATACATTGTTCATAGCACAAGTTATATAGTTGTAAATAAATCAAACTTCAATTCCTCATTAATTTCAACATTTAATACATTGTTTTAAATTTCAAACCCTAAATATTACATCAAATTAATTCAATACATCGATAAATAACATCAGATTTAAGCTTAATATAGCTAATTGGCATTTACACATGAAAAATGTTTAAAAATCAAGTGTCAACTACAAAGAGTTGGTGACTTATCTTAGTTTTAATCATATAACAAAATAGTTTAATAATAAATAAGTTAACACATGTGAACACCAAGCACAAATGCACAAAGATTGTCAATGAACAAACATTTGATCAGCTAGTTAAGTTTGACCAGTAAGGAACAATCACCGCGAGCTTTCCCTCACTGGGAAAACCCATCCTGGGTGGGTGGTCAATCCAACGGAATCCATTATTGCTACCAATAGATAAGTTGTGATCAATGCAATGCTCAATAGATAAGTTCAATAGACAGGTTCAAAAGATAAGTTCAATAGATAATTTCAAACAACTAAGGTCATTTAAGCTAAGTTCACATGGTTTAAAGCTAAGTTAAGTTCAAAGATAACATGTTTCACCCCAAAAGTTCAAAACAAGTAAAAGAGGGGCTATGAAGACTCACCTTAGTGTATGAGGTAGTCTTTGAAATTGTTGTCAATGTATAGATCAAATAATGTCCAACACAATTTCCATGTTCACCTAAATATTTCATTTTGGTGTAACGTTATATAAATATGGCTTCTTTGTATTTTCTAAAAGTTTAAATAGATCAACGGGTTCGTATTGTCTTAAATAATCCAATATGATAAATGAAAATAATGATGATGTTATATAATGTTTGAATTACAAATGTTGTCTTAAAAGATTAATTTAAAAGTTAAAAATTTAATTAGTACATGTTTAAATCAAAAATTATTAAAGTTCTTGTTTTACATTTATAATTACAATTAATATAAACATTTGAAAATATATTTCAATCTATGAAATTCCCAAAAAAAAATAAGAAAATTGGTTTTATAAAACATAAATAAAATGTTTAAAATTTATTTGAATACAATTTGTATTTAAAAAGTTTTTAGGATGTATATGAGTAAATAAAATAATTTTATGCCTTATGACAAAACATATATATAAAAATTATTTATATTATTAAGTAAATTTAAATATTTGTATAAATATAGTCATTTTAAAATGACATCATTTTAATAAAAATTGTTTTCTATGAAAACAAAATTTAAAACTGATTTGCAAATTAAAAGATATAAAAATATTTGGCTCAAAACCGGTTAACCGGTCCCGAACCAGGTTCAACCCACGACCTATAACCCAAACACCAAATGCTTTAACTAGTTGATCTGGGACTTAGTCCTTGAAATTCAACTGGATTTAAAATCTATTAAGTACACCCACGCTTACATCCCCATTTCAGATTATAGACCAAACGAAAACCCTAATCCTTTCTTGATCAAATTTGTGTGATATCGAATATGATTGTTTGAAGAATCATAGGGATATTGTTAGGAATTGAAAAACGACTCGAATGATATAGAAATCCCCAACCTTTATGTGTGTTTAGTTAGATGTCACACCCCCACCCCTCGTCACCTCGTGTCTGGCCTGACGTCACCGAACCGGTTGCGGAAGCATAGTGGTGATGTCTCCGAGGTGAGGGGTGACTTACTTGAACCGATATCATAAGCACACAGATTAACTTAAAGTAAACTCATTACAAGGATGTCGCAATCACAATTACATTACAGCTATATTTATTTAATTACAATATTAATTATACAAGTGCAAATATCCCAAAAGTGCATCCTCACCGGCTATTACTGTTTACCTGCAAAAAGTTTTGAGTTTGAAACGTCAGCACAAAGCTGGTGAGATCGACAGTTCAATTTAAAACAATATGATATGATAAGCATGTTCTCAAAAGTTCAGTTCCGGACAACCATGGGACCTGTATCTAGTTCCTTTCGGACGTCTAGTCTGTCTCAAGATATTACACGTCGGTACATATCTTAGTGCCTCATTATCTTAATGTCTATCACACCATTAAGAAGTTCAGGAAACAGATAACAAACATTCACACAAGGGGAGATGCAATCCTCCCAGCGAATGGGGTGTCAACCAATAGTACTATCAATGTTTTCTGCTCGGCCACACATGGGTTCACTAGATACAGTTCAAAATGAGGACTTTCAGTTCCATGATAGAGTTCAGTCTACAGGCAAAATCCCATGAAATCCCACAATATCACATGAAATCACACGGATATCATTGATGCATATCATATGTTCAGACAACAGTTTGCAGAGTTTCCCCGATGTTTATAAAAGATTAAAAATAAAAGGGGTTGTACGAAACTCACCTGATGATATAAGGGTAGCAGAGTATCACCAAACTGATAGTACAGAGATGATTCTGCATTTAGTTATATTTAATGAATTATTTATGTTCTAGTTTACTGATTAGATCCTTCTGAACGTTCAATGTCAAAGACGTTGCTTAGTAAATCATCAACTCAATATTGATTATGTATTTAATTAATTTAAGGTTATATCATACAATGTATGATAATGTAGGAACCTATACTGATTCAGATTCCTAATATGAAGTTGATGACATGTTTGATTAATCAGAATAATCTAGGATTAACCAAATAGTTAATGTTGTTGATTATAATGCTAAAACAGTTTCTAGATGATTTAATGGCTTAGGAATGATTAATCCTTATTATTGATTACCCATATATCATGAAATATCACAATGTAGCATCAGAATAGGTGAAATAACCAGATTTAACATACTAATCTGACTGTTATCACAAACATCAGATAATCATTCCGATGAGTATGTTAATGATTGTGATTAGTTTGAAACACTTAGATTTAATCTTTGCATTTCAAAGATTAATCAAACTAATCACCTACATTGTCATAATCAAATGGTTTAAACCATTATAATCATGGGTATGATTTCATGCAAATTGGGCATTACAACGGATCAAAACAAGGATTTAACCGTTAGAACTTCGTGTTCTTCATTTATAATCAATCCTAGCCATCATCTAGGCAATAATCAACAATCCTAACTATCTCATTACGTTCAAAATCAAGATCTAATCAATCAAAATCAAACTAGAAGGTTAAAACGAACCGTTACCTGATCTGACGGATTCCTGCGGTTAGAACGACGATCGAAACTTGAAAACACGATCCGTGGTGCGATCCGTACGTTTAATGACCCTCAAAATGGATTTAGGATGATATAACCTGGTTCTTGAACGTCTGGAGTGAAGAAAAAGTCGAATAGAAGGTGTTTTGAGGCTTCCCAGACGTTCTGATCACTTAAACAAGTTTTTGGCCGACATAAGCTCCGGGGCGCATCGCCCCAGCTAGAAGTCTGGGCTGGGGCGTACCGCCCCACGTCATCAGCGTCATCATTTTGACTTTTAACTTCTTTTCGCGATTCCGGGAGCATACGAACTCCGTTTTGCGCACGGTTTTCGCCCACGTTCATCATTTTTCACATACTATCAATCCCCAATAACAAAAGTTACTAAATCCTCGTGAATTTCAAGCACGAACAAATGTGCTCACGTCATTAATGCCGAATTTTTCGTACGCAACTGTCACATTAGATTTCGACTAAGAGAGAGGAGGTGTCCAAACCGCGACTTGCAGGTCTTGATGCGAGTCTTAGAACGTTGTATTTGCTATTTTTGATCACAGAAAGTTTAGAAACGATAAATGCAATGTTTTGGTAGAGTTAATTGGGATTTCATACACGTTTGGTGAGGATTTGAATTCCGATCGTTTTTCATTGTTTTGGAAACGATTTTGATATTAAAGGGGATGTTAATGGATTGATTGATGATTGACATAGATTACGCGTTCGTGTACCTTCTAAAATCGATCAAATCAAGCTGGTGATGAGCTGTATACGCGTGGAATGGAGTTCGAATCAAGAATGGGTTGGTTTCGGGTTAGTGTGTTAATCGGGTAGAGAATTGGGTGAAAGAGATAAGGACTTTGGTGATTTGGCAAAACTGCCCCATGTGGTTTTTCCTTTCAATAACAGTTTTGAAAATGGCAACTTTTACCCCTTAACTTTTTAAAACCATGTTTTAAATTGTTATATAAATTATTATAATATATTTTAATTTCATAAAATTGATAAAACTAAATTAGTTATATTTTTATAATGTTTAAAATTAAATATACTTAAAACAATGTTAAAGTAATTAAAATTTTATAAATGTCTTTATTTATTTAAATAAAATGTTTTTGTGATTTCTTTTTAAATTTTATAATTATAATTAAAATTTACAAATATGTTCATAAAACCTAAAATAAATTTATAAATATCTTTTAAAAAAATATGTTTTTGCTTTTATATTTTAATTTGTATAATTTTAAATAATTACATACCTATACATACATATATATGTGTGTGTGTGTGTTAAAGGTGTTTGAATTTGTTTTATCATAGGTGTGTATGTTCTTATAAACAAATTTTCAAATAACGTAATAAATCGTTTATTAAACATAAATGTTTATTACAAATTACACGAATGTTACAATCTCCCATACTTTTAAGAATTTCGTCCCGAAATTAAGAACTGTAGCGAAATTTAGCATTTTAAAGTTCAACTAGAGAAAGTTGGTGAATGTTACTAAGTTCAAATGGAGGTTCAACGGATGTCATTCTTCATTTGACTTGACCCTCTGTTTAGGATAGTAAGTCATGCTAAGATCGAATCGAGAGGCAAACGACTCGTGAAGAGATTCAAAAAAATGAGTCGTGAAACAAGCATCATGATCGAGTATTATGATGTAGGCACCCAAACAGAGGACTCACAGATCCTTATACATTTTGTATGTACAAGAGAGAATAGAATAATTATATTTGAGTGATTCATTCATGAACGTGTGTCAGAGATTATTACGATTTCAAAAGATAAAGCAAACCATCAGACTTGGTTGCTATTCAGAGTTCAACGCCAAAAGACTTTTCATCATATGAATTGACTTGGGTCAAAGAAATTTGTTAAACTACGAATATGTTGTTATGCAGAGTGATTTAGGTTCAATTGCTATGAATTTAGATACAGCCCTTACGGTTGAGTGCATCCTCTACAACATTCGATTCTCGCAATCGAACTCGTTAAGCAATTTGCCCCAACATTGTTGTCTTATGTGGATTTATTTTTTGGTTAAAGATATGTTAAAGGCACAATGTCTTCAACTCTTTTATATAAAGATGACAATATCAAGTTCTTGTTTTGTGGAATGTGATTTGCTTCTTAATGTGAATTTTATTTGTTTGCGATCAATAGAAACCGCGTCAAATGATATGGTCGAAGATAACGTATTATGATGTTATTTGTTTATTTATAAATGTATATAAATTGTAGTATTTTATATATGAGATCAAATTATTTGAAATGTTAATCTCAAATGTTGATGTTCGATATGCGGTTTGAAATTTGCAAACTTCCAACTGAAGGTAGATAAATAATGTATGTAAAATCACTGTACCTTCGGTTGTCCGTATATCCGTACATCCGTACAATTGTACTGTTACGACCGGAGATTTGTTATTTATTAATGATTATGAATTATTGATTGTCATTATTGATATCATCACTATTTCTGGTATGCATGTTATAACATATGATACGCGTAAACCATGGGGAGTTTAGTTGTAACCCAACTAAACCGAACCAGAGAGTTTATCGCAGTGTTATTACTGATGATTATGGATTATTGGTTTGAGAATGGCATTGGGTTGAACTGGGATGAAACTGGGAGTTTGTTATGGTATGGTTGCTAAATGTAGTCAAGGACACATGGTCATGGTTTATCGAAATAGCGGTGGGACGGTGTAGGGGAGGTTGCGATCTACCTCTGCATATGCCCTATACATATGCATATTTCGGTCTATCATGGATGTGTCAGTGATTAGGGTTTAGTGTGTTTTGGTTGGGAATGATAATATTAAAGTTAATAAAATAATGAGAATAATAAATACGCGATGGTGAGGTTACGAACATAATTTAATCGCGAATATTAATTCAAAACTATTAACTTAATAATGTATTCGCGTGGGTGACGATTCACACGAATATAATTATTAAGAATACTGTACTGAAACGATATTCCATAAATTATAAATCAAATCGAAATACGATACGAGCATCGTATTCGCAAAGGTGACGATCTTTACGAATACGTACGCGAGTAACGCGTTTCGACGAGAGAATAAAATAATTAATAAACGGAGAACTTTATTTAAACGATTTTAATTGAAAATTTTCTTAGTGCAAACGAAACTCAATTATTTTAATGTTTTATACTTTAAATATATTTTACGAGCAAAATCGAATATTCATTATATTTTATCGCGATAAAAACGGGATCGAGTACGCGGGAATAATACGCGGTATAAGGAAGACTTCATCTTCCTTATCCTTCATTCTCCACATTTTCTTTCTCTCTCTCTACACACAATTTCGTCACCTACACACACACTAAACTTCTCTCTAGCTTTTCTCCTTCAAATCTTAACAGATTCAAGAGATCTCGGAGCCTAAACAACCAGGGAATCGAGGAGAACAAGGAAGTACAAGAAAAGCACACGGTTGAACGACAAATCGAGGTAAATCTAGATGTTTATTTGCGGTTTTGTTATTGGGTCATGGTTTTTGAACTTGTGTAGCTATAAATGGTTCAATCTTGCATAAAACCCTAAAACGCATATGGGTGAGTACGGGGGAGACCATGTTAACGATATACAAGCAGGTAAGAGCGTAAGATGATGATGAACAGGTGGTTCGTGTTCCACAGATCGGCCGAACCTGTGAAGGGGTTGGCGAACCCTTTCTATCCTATGGGCCGAACCTTCCTTCTTGACTCACGAACCCTAGCTGGGCGGGAAATAGGTGAGCCGAACCCTGCCCAGGCAAGCATGCCATCGCCGAACCTAATCTGTGTCTAGACGAACCCTTTATAGACGAACCTTTGATTATTGGTGAGTCACGAACCTACTTCAGCTAATGACCACGAACCTAGGCCTCACGAACCCTTGATCATATTAGGGACGAACCTTCGATCACCTTAGGAGCCGAACCTAAGGGTTCGTAGAGTTGAAGGAGGCAGCGAACCTAAGGGTTCGTGGGACTACCACTTGTCAACTGAACCTTTCTTTTGGTTCAACCGAACCTTTCTTTTGGTTGAGCCGAACCTTGCACCAGATGAAGCCGAACCTAGGGGAAAACCTACCAAGGGTTCACTGGTTCTAGGTTAGGGTCAAGGGGAGGCTAAGTTTAAACATGCAACTAGGGTCAAGGGTGAATCAATGGAATAAGAACCGGTATACGTTCATGCATGCATGTGGTATTATAGGATCACCACCTTTTGTTTCTTACTAATATAAGCTTAAAATTTAGAAAGTTTAGTTAAGTTAAATGGTTGATGAAAATAAATTAATGTATATATATAATTCCTTTAAATTGTAGTTTAAGATCTTCTAACCTAAATAAAAGTGGTGATAAACTATAATATGTGCATGCAATTATAAATGTAATCATGAAACTAGAAAGGATGAGGTTTATACAATTTATATATAACATTAATATACTATTTAAAGGAATTGTTGAATATTAGATAATTAACACTAACAAGTTGAGTTATCCGTATAAGATGATAAGTAAAAAGATTCTAAGGGTAACAACTTGATTTGAATAAAAGACTGGGTTAATAAGACATGAATGGGTTAAAAGTAAACATTTGTAGAGATTTAATCGTGATAAAACACATACGCTCATGATCATAAACACACAATAATTACAGGTTAATTGAGTTTGTTTCTGAGTGATATACGCGAGCGCGCATTATAAGAGAACACTGATCTTAAGGACTACAGGTGAGTTCTCATAACCTCCCTTTCTTTAAACTGTTTCGTTTTAAAACTCGGAGGTGAAACATGTATACCAAATTTAATATTATTTTGATAACACAAGGTTAATACCTGCTTATCAATATGATATTCACATTTGAAATTATCATTATTATTGGATTACCTCTTATTATCTTATATCCATGTAAACATTGATATTGACCTCGATCAATAACAAAGATTACAAGTATTGTCACAAATTCCAAGAGTCATCGCTCTTAACTTCGGTTAATTGATTTGACATCGTGTATTGTCACGTGGATGTTGTCCACTCTGTGAATCATTGCCTTTAACTTCGGTTAATTGCTTTGACTTCATGTATTGTCACGTGGTTAGCTACCACTCCATGTATCATGTTTTTAACTTATGTTAATTACATAATGATCATGTATAGTCACGAACATTATTGGAGAATATTGGAGTTGAGATTGATTGATTTGTTATGTGGATCGATTATTTATTAGTGACTATGTTTATTTATGATTGATTATGACTGATTGGTTATGTGATCATGTGTTGTGTATGTGCTTGGTTGTTAAGTTTGGGGATTTGTTGGATTATCTCATACAGGTATTATTGTGGATTCTCTTAAGAAATCATAAGCCTTTATACTCATTTTATCTAAACCTTTTATAAAACCATTTTAAACTTAAACTCTTAAATCCATTTTATAAAAACCTTTTAGTATAAAAACTTATGATTACTCACCAACTACTTTGTAGTTGACACTTGATTTCTTACATGTTTCAGGTGATTGAGACAAGTAGGATGAAGAGGGTGATCTCTTCTATTTTGGACATCATCATATAGGATCTTGGACTTAGCTAAATAACTAAATATCTGGCGACTAGAATTTAGTTAGATAGCTAAATCTCTTTTGTATTTGTTGTAACTATTTCATGATGACTATGACTGATTGGATATGTGATTATGTGTTTGTGTATGTGTTTGATTGTTGAGTTTGGAGATTGGTTGGATTATCTCATGTAGGTATTCTTGTGGATTTTCTCAAAAAATCATAAGCATTTATACTCGTTTTATCTAAACCTTTTATAAACCCATTTTTAAATTTAAACTTTTAAAATTCATTTTATAAAACCTTTTAAGTATAAAAACTTATGATTACTCACCAACTACTTTGTAGTTGACACTTGATTTTCTTACATGTTTCAGGTAATGAAGCTAAGTAGGTTGAAGAAGATGAACTTCTCACTTTTGGACATCATAATATAGGATCTTGGACTTAGCTAATGAACTAAAATTCTATCGATTAGAGTTTAGTTAGTTTAGCTAATTCTTTTGTGTAACTGATGTATTTAATTCATGATGAACATGATTTTTGTGTAATTATTTTGGTTGATTGAATGATATATGATGATTTGATTTAGATGCCCACGAGCTTTTGAACAATCTACACATCCCTCGTGGCATCCCGACGTTTCCGTCATCGGTCGGGGTGTTACAGATTGGTATCAGAGCCTGGGTTATAGGGAATTAGGTTACTAGAAATGGTTGACCTAGTCTATAACCATAGGATACCCTAGTATGAATTAATTCATACACTAGTTAGTATATTCAGGATTTCATGCTTATGTGTTTATTACATGTTAACTGAACTCCTGTTATTCATCTTATTTATATATGTTGCTTACTTGCTTACTTGTGCCCTAATGACTCGGTAAGGACATACTCGTGGTGTATTGTAAAGGTGGTGGGACGGTGATTTAGATGGTTGCGACCTGCCCTTATCATATGCCCTATATATATACCATTTACAGTACATTGGGTGGATGTCAGTATTGAGGAATAAGGGAACTACCCGTTTGGGACACTTGTCTGCTTAAGAACTTAACTGCTTAGGAATTTATGTGCTTTAGGAATTATCTGCTAGATCTCTTGATCTCCAGACAAGGACACACTCGTAGTATATTACAAAGGTGGTGGGATGTTGGCTAGGGCAGTTGCGACTGACCCTTACATATGCCCTATACATATACCATTTGTAGTATATTGGGGGTCTGTCAGTGTCAGGAACTTAGGATATTATTAGGATATTACTAGGAATTGTGTAAGGTTATGATTGATGGATTGTTGATGGTATGGTTGTTGAAGAATGGTTTGGATTGACACTCATGTATGATCACACTTGATGAACACTTATAAATTCACTTATGAACACACTGATTGGACACGTAGGGTGCATAGGATCAACGAACGATACGAACACTTAGTGATAGATTGAAGATTTGGATGATGATATAGACACTTGATGATAATATAAACACATAAGTGATGATACTAACACTTAGTGATGGTATGAACACTTAATGAGAATAAATTATAGGGAGGATATGAACACTTAGTGACAATAAGAGCACTCAGTGATTATATGAACCCTTATTTATGATTATGGACATTGAGATTCGGTATGGAAATTAGTGAACTTAGACATTAGGGGAAACTTTAATGTCAGGTGAACTTAGACATTAGGTGAACTTAGAAATAGGTAAACCTACATGTTAGGTGAACTTAGACATTAGGCGAACCTAATTGTCTAAGGGAACTAGAGACCACTTCACTCAAAATTATCCTATCTGGGATAAGGTTTGTGAAGTGAGACTATGGTGAGATACATGATACACCCTAAACACTAACAAGGGCATAATCGTGGTGCAATGGAACGGTGGTGGGACGGTGTAGGGGAGATTGCGATCTACCTCTGCATATGCCCTATATATAAGCTTGTTGCATTGCATCGGGAGGTTGTCAGTGTTGGTATAGGGTGGGGAATGTGTGGAACTTAGGAATAGTTAGCTAATATTAGTTATGACCAACTAGGACACTTAGTATAAAATTAAAAAATTTATAAATGTTGTGAGTTTAATGACAGATAGGAGAGAAATATAGTTCCTATATGTAATCCTAACTGTTTAAGATGAACTCATTTGACCATTGTTTGTATGACTTACGTTGTAAACGGTAGTAACATGTTTCTAACCTTCTCAGAAACATGCCGCCGCGCCGTCACAACGAAGATGACTCGAACAGTGGGGATGCTAACAACGGTAATGCCAACTCCGGCATACAAGAGTTAGCAACACTTATCTCTGGATTGGTGAACCAATTGAACCAATTGACTCAAGCCAATCAATCTCTCAATCAGAACAGAGGTGGTGCAAACCCACCAACCTGCACATTCAAACACTTCAACTCCTGTAATCCCCTGAAGTTTACGGGATCTGAGACTGCCACTGGTCTACTGCAGTGGTTTGAGAGCATGGAGAACACCTTCATTAACAGCGACTGCCCTGATAACCTGAAAGTTCGTTATGCCACCAGTGTTTTCCAAAAGAGAGCACTAACATGGTGGAATGGGGAGAAACGAACTAGGGGAGTGGATGCTGCATTAGCACTGACGACTAAGGTCAAGAATCTGATGACCACTAAATTCTGTCCTCGTAGTGAAATGAGGAAACTAGAGACTGAGTTCTGGGAACTCAAACAAGATAGTGGCGAGAACATCATCTACAACACTCGTTTTCACGAGTACAGTCTACTGGTGGCTCATCTGGTGACACCATTAGAGAAAGCTATTGAGAAGTATATCGGCTGGCTACCGATGCAGATTCAAGACACTGTCTACGGGAGCAACCCCAAAACACTTGAGGCTGCCATCCGTTTATCTACAACCCTTACTGACAATCATGTGAAGAATGGAACACTCACTCGAAAGGGATTCAAGAAGACTGACACCAAATCTTCTACCAAGGAGATTTCTACTGAAGTCAAGACCGAACCAGGTGGTTCATCAAAAAGCAGCAACAAGAAGAGGAAGACCAGAAATTTTGTTGTCACTACCCCTGCTGCCAAGTCTGCGCAGCAATCATCAAACAACACAACTGCTAGAAATTTTGTTGGGGTCACTCCTCAATGTAATACCTGCCGATATCACCATGCACCCAACTTGCCTTGTCGCGTCTGCAACAACTGTGGCAAGTTTGGTCACTATGCTAACGTTTGTCGGAGTGCACCGCAAGCACAAAGGATGCAACATGCACCGCTTGCACTGCCAGCTCCTCAAACTCAACCTATTCCAGCTGTACCCGTTCGCCAGGTACCTCCTGCATAGGCAAGAACCTGTTATGAGTGTGGTGAAGTGGGCCATTTCAGAAATCAATGCCCGAGACTGACAGGAAACAATCAACGGGTGGCAAGAGGCAGAGCGTTTCAACTGAATGCTCCGGCTGCTCAAGCCAACCAGGATGTGGTCAACGGTACATTTTTGATCAACAACTCTTATGCATCTGTCTTATTTGATTCTGGTGCCGATAGGAGTTTTGTTTCATATGATTTTGAATGCCTTCTTGGTAGAACACGTACATATTTAGATATACCGTTTAACGTGGAGGTGGCTGACGGAAACACTATTGATATTGACACTGTTATTATCGGATGTACTGTGAACTTAAATGATCACGTTTTCCCAATTGATCTCATACCTATGCCTCTTGGTAGCTTTGATGTTAGCATAGGCATGGATTGGTTAGCCACCCACAAAGCGGAGATAGTTTGCCATTAGAAATACATACGTATTCCATTGCCTTCTGGTGAAACTTTACGGGTCTTTGGAGAAACTTCTAGTAAAGGTCTTAAGCTTATGTCATGCACTAAAGCACACAAGTACCTTAGGAAGAAATGTATAGCATTTTTAGCTCATATTGTGGAAAAAAAGGATAAAGGAAAGAGAGTTGAATATGTTCCTGTGATCAGAGATTTCCCAGAAGTATTTCCAGACGATCTACCGGGTCTTCCACCAGAATGCCAAGTAGAGTTTCGAATCAACTTAGTACCTGGTGCGAACCCTGTCGCCAAAGCTCCCTATAGACTTGCGCCTTCGGAGTTGCAAGAATTGGCGAGCCAGCTGCAAGAACTTACTGATAAAGGATTTATTCGCCCGAGCCATTTGCCATGGGGTGCACCGGTCCTGTTTGTTAAGAAAAAGGACGGGTCATTCAGAATGTGCATCGACTACCGCGAATTGAACAAGTTGACAATCAAGAATCGATATCCACTGCCGCGCATCGATGATCTCTTCGATCAGCTGTAGGGCTCGGCATGTTTTTCAAAGATTGATCTTAGGTCTGGGTATCATCAGCTTCGCGTACATGATGATGATATTCCCAAGACAGCTTTCAGAACAAGATATGGCCATTATGAATTTTTGGTAATGCCTTTCGGCCTTACCAATGCACCTGCGGTTTTCATGGATCTCATGAACCGTGTTTACAGGCCATACTTGGATAAATTTGTGATTGTATTCATTGATGATATTTTGATCTACTCAAAGACCAAGGAAGAACACGAGAAACACCTTAAGTTGGTTTTGGAGATCCTGAGGGAAGAGCGACTGTATGCCAAATTCTCTAAATGTGAATTTTGGCTTAAAGAAGTTCAATTCTTGGGGCACATAGTCAACGAATATGGTGTTCACATGGATCCAGCAAAGATTGATGCGGTGAAGAATTGGAGTACACCGAAGACACCAACGGAGATTCGATCGTTTCTTGGACTAGCCGGTTACTATCGGCGGTTTATTTCGAATTTCTCCAGGATTGTTGTCCCTCTCACTTCTTTAACTCAAAAGAATAAACCATATGAGTGGGGACCGAAGCAAGAAGAGGTGTTTCAGACTTTGAAGCAGAAACTTTGTGATGCTCCTGTCTTGACACTGCCTGATGGGAACGATGATTTCGTGGTCTATTGTGATGCATCCAACCTAGGTCTCGGTTTTGTTCTCATGCAACGGGGAAAGGTTGTGGCCTATGCATCAAGACAGCTGAAAATTCACGAAAAGAACTACGCAACACACGACTTGGAACTTGGTGCAGTCGGGTTTGCTTTGAAGATATGGAGACATTATCTTTATGGCACGAAGTGTGTAGTCTTTACTGATCATAAGAGTTTGCAACATATTCTCAATCAGAAAGAGCTTAATATGAGACAGCGGAGATGGGTTGAACTGTTGAATGATTATGACTGTGAAATTCGCTACCATCCTGTTAAAGCGAATGTAGTAGCAGATGCGCTTAGTCGCAAAAGTCAGGTTCATATTCATAGTGTCCGAGTGCACGCTAACCTCCGTAATGATGTTCTCACGGCCCAACAGCACTCATTGGATGAAGATAACTTGAAAAATGAGATGTCTTGCGGGGCTGACATCTTATTGGAAACTAAAGAGGATGGATTAATGTATTATTTAAATCGGTTGTGGATACCAAACAGGGGTGATCTTAGGATGGTGATTATTGATGAAGCTCATAAGTCTTGTTATTCAATCCATCCGGGTTCTAATAAGATGTATAAAGACCTTAGGGGCTTGTACTGGTGGCCTGGAATGAAGAAGGACATTGCTGAGTATGTGTCTAAGTGCCTTAACTGTGCTAAAGTCAAGGCAGAACACCAGCGACCTTCAGGATTGGTATTACAACCAGAGATACCGATGTGGAAGTGGGAGAATATCTCCATTGACTTTATTACCAAACTCCCACGAACCGCAAACGGTAAAGATAGTATCTGGGTGATAGTTGATAGATTGACCAAGTCGGCTCATTTCTTACCGATACGCGAAACTTACTCTGTGCGGAAGTTAGCTCGTATCTACATTGATGAGATCATTAGCATACATGGTATTCCCTTAAGCATAATATCAGATTGTGATGCTCGTTTCACTGCACGATTTTGGGAAGCACTTCACGAAGCTTTTGGAACAAGACTGGATCTTAGCACCGCTTATCATCCTCAAACGGACGGTCAAACGGAGCGAACGATTCAGACATTGGAAGACATGTTGAGAGCTTGTGTCATCGATTTCGGTGGCAATTGGGATAGCCATTTACCATTGGTTGAGTTCTCGTATAACAACAGTTATCACGCGAGCATTGGTATGGTACCGTTTGAAGCTCTTTATGGCAGGAAATGTCGGTCACCTATTTGTTGGACCGAAGTCGGCGATTCGCAGATTACTGGTCCCGAGATTATTCAAGAAACGACTGACAAAATCCGCCAGATCCGCGACAATCTGTTAGCTGCACGCAGTCGACAGAAGAGTTATGCGGATAAACGACGAAAACCTTTAGAGTTTGATGTTGATGATATGGTACTACTTAAAGTGTCGCCTTGGAAGGGCGTTGTTCGATTTGGGAAGAAAGGGAAACTTGCTCCACGATATGTTGGCCCTTTTAAGATCCTTGAACGGATTGGGAAGGTTGCTTACAAGTTAGAACTTCCTACTGAACTTAGTAACGTGCACCCGACGTTTCACGTGTCCAATCTAAGAAAGTGCTTAGCTGATCAGGATCTTCAGGTACCACTCGATGACATTCGCATCGATGATACCATGCATTTTGTTGAAAGACCGGTGGAGATAATGGATCGTGAGGTTAAAAAGCTCAAACGCAGTAGAATCCCAATTGTCAAAGTACGTTGGGAATCGAAGAGGGGTCCAGAATTCACTTGGGAGCGGGAAGATCAGATGAAGCTTAAGTACCCACATTTATTTACTACGGTCACTCCAAGTTGAATTTCGGGACGAAATTCCTTTTACTAGGGGAGACCGTAACATCAATGTACTTCCGGTTGTCCGTACATCCGTACGATTGTACTGTTACGACCTGAGATTTTGTAATTTTTAATATTGATACATTATTTGATGAATTATCACTGTTATTGGTATACATATTGACAACATATTATTATACGCGTAAACCATGGGAAGTTTAGTTGTAACTCAGCTAAACTGAACCAAAGAGTTTATCGCAGTTACATTCACATGATTAAGGACTGGGATTTGAAAATGGAAAGGAACTAGGTGTTTGTTATGGTCTGGTTGCTAAACGTAGTCAAGGACACATGGTCATGGTTTATCGAAATAGCGGTGGGACGGTGTAGGGGAGGTTGCGATCTACCTCTGCATATGCCCTATACATATGCATATTTCGGTCTATCATGGATGTGTCAGTGACTTGGTTTAGTGGGTTTTGGATTGGGTTTGATAATATTAAAGTTAATAAAATAATGAAAGTATAACGGGAATCGATTTCGCGATGGTGAGGTTACGAACACAATTTAAACGCGAATATAAATTCAGAAATATTAACTTAGTAAAGGTATTCGCGTGGGTGACGATTCGCACGAATATAATTATTAAGAATGATATTCTGAAATGATATTCCATAAATAATAAATCAAATCGAAATACGATACGAGCGTTGGATTCGCAAAGGTGACGATCTTTACGAATACGTAAGCGAGTAACGCGTTTTGACGAGATAACAAAATAATTAATTACGATATTAAATTAAATAATGGAAATTAAAAACATTTATTAGGAATCACAACCTAAAAACAAATACGATCAAATTATTTTATTAAATAAATAATTTAACGGAAATGAAAACGGAACGGTTTTTACGAAATAATTTTAATTAAAATCATTTTATTTGAAATGAAATAAAGTTTTAAGCATCTCGTGTTTAAATATATTCCACGATAAAAACCGATTATTTATTATGTGTTATCGCGATAAAAACGAGACCGAGCACGAGGGTATAATACGCGATATAATAAAAGAGGTTCTCCTTTTTCTTCCTCATTCACCAACACTCTCTCTCTCTCTCTCTAAAAACACACACACACTTTCTCTCTACCTTCTCTCTAACCTATATCGCTCGTTACTCGACGGATTCAAGTGATCTTGGCGCCAAAACGACCGCGTGATCGAGAGGAACAAGTGGATATGAAGAAACCCATCCGTTGGTCTACAATTCTAGGTAAATCTCATTTTTATTTACGGTTTTGTAGTAAACCATAAAACCCACGACCTAGTGTTGTGATAACCGACCTAACCGTGTAGAAAACCCTAAAAAGAGATGTTACAGGTTCGTCACCAGCCCTTGGCCGAACCCTTTGGGTGGACGAACCTTCCAGCAGCGAACCCAAGGGGCGACCTTGCATCACATCGGCGAACCCTCTGCCTGGTTGAACGAACCTTGGACCGAACTCTTGGCAGCGAACCTTAGGTGCTTAAGCTTCAAGCAGCGAACCTATACCTGCTGTGTAGGGTCGACGAACCTGTTACTTTGGATCCCCAAGGGCCGAACCTTGGGTTTGGGGCGAACCTTATGGGTTAGCCGAACCATTTAGCTGGGCAACGAACCATGTATAGCGAACCTTTCTTGTCTAATGTAGCCGAACCCTTGGTTTATAGCTCATCGCATATACCGAACCTTAGACTAGTAATAGCTGAACCTAGGCCATCCTTATGAGCCGAACCTTTCCTCTTTCACTTGGCCGAACCTTGAGATGGATAGGGCCGAACCTTGAGATGGTTAGGGCCGAACCTAGGGGAAATCCCCAATAGGTTCGCTGGTACTAAAGGCCAACACAGATTTAAGGTTTGAGATAAGGATAAATGATGAACTAAATATCCTAATCAAAGAATGTCGGATGAGTGAAGATCACCTAAAAAGGAATTAGGGTTATGCATGCATGAGGATTTTTGATTACCACCTTTCTTTAATAATATCAACCTTAAGTTATGAAATGTTATATAATATGAATGTTTATGAAAATAACTTAATTATAAACCTTTAAACCAGAAAGTTGATTTTGATAACTTTGGTGTAGGTGGTTAAGAGAATTAATCATGCATGCACGTATACAAATGTGTACACAGAGTATAAGGTTGATACCTTTATAAGTTGTAAACTCTTGAATTATTAATTAAAGGCCCTCATACATATTGAACAATTTAAGCTAATGAGCTTAAATTACAATTGTAGGTTGAATATAGATAAACCATAGGTGTCACCACCTAACTTAGAAACAAATAAAATTAAGTCAATAAGGTACCTATGGGTTTAAAGTGAATCAAGATGAGCATCCAATACTAATAAAACGCTTGTACTTATAAACACGAACACATATTAATTTTACAGATCTTTGAAGTTGACTTGAGTTACGTACGCGAGCGCGCATATTACAAGAACACTATTCTAAGGACTCAAGTGAGTTCTCATAACCTCCCTTTCTTAAACTGTTTTGTTTTAAAACTCGGAGGTGAAACATGTATACCAAATTCAAATATTATTTTGATAACACAAGGCTAATACATGTTTATCAATATGATATTCACAATATTGAATTATCATTATTTATGGATTATCACTTATATTTATATATTCGTGTAACATTGTCATTGACTTCGGTCAATACAAGGATTACATGTATTGTCACTTGGATTATCACAACTCCGAGAAACATTGCTTTTGACCTTGGTTAATTGCATTGGTTTCGTGTATTGCCACGTGGATAGCTTCCACTCCATGGATCTTGTTTTTAACTTATGTTAATTACATAATGTCCATGTATAGTCACAGATACTATTTGAGAATATTGATGTTGAGATTGGTTGATTGGTTGTGTGGTTGATTATCTATTATTGACTTTGATTATCTATGATTGACTATGACTGATTGGATATGTGATTATGTGTTTGATTGTTGAGTTT
This sequence comes from Mikania micrantha, assembly GCA_009363875.1. Taxonomy (NCBI): domain Eukaryota; kingdom Viridiplantae; phylum Streptophyta; class Magnoliopsida; order Asterales; family Asteraceae; genus Mikania; species Mikania micrantha. The sequence continues at coordinate 43,775,851 of CM018694.1, read as the reverse complement.
GGAGATTGGTTGGATTATCTCATGTAGGTATTCTTGTGGATTTTCTCAGAAAATCATAAGCATTTATACTCGTTTTATCTAAACCTTTTATAAACCCATTTTTAAATTTAAACTTTTAAAATTCATTTTATAAAACCTTTTAAGTATAAAAACTTATGATTACTCACCAACTACTTTATAGTTGACACTTGATTTTCTTACATGTTTCAGGTAATGAAGCTAAGTAGGTTGAAGAAGATGAACTTCTCACTTTTGGACATCATCATATAGGATCTTGGACTTAGCTAATTAACTAAAATTCTGTCGATTAGAGTTTAGTTAGTTTAGCTAATTCTTTTGTGTAACTGATGTATTTAATTCATGATGAACATGATTTTTGTGTAATTATTTTGGTTGATTGAATGATATATGATGATTTGATTTAGATGCCCACGAGCTTTTGAACAATCTACACATCCCTCGTGGCATCCCGACGTTTCCGTCATCGGTCGGGGTGTTACATGAGGAGACTACTTAAGTAATCCATGAGGACTTAGAATATATTATAAGTCTAGGAATGTAATGTAATGTAATGTAATGAGGCGATGTAATGGTGTAGGTTCTTGAGTCTTAACCGAGGGAGCTCGGCTAAGGATATAAGAGCTACATTACTGTCATGTGAGTTCTAGATGCCCTATTTCAACACTTTAAGTGTACTTATATTTTAGGCTAACATACATGTTGTTAGTATGTTTATGATGTTTTATGATGCTATGTGACTAAGCTATGATGATGAATTCTTGATGAAATGTATGATTATTTATGCACTAGAATATGCTAAGTATGATGACTGCATGTTAATGAGTAATGATAATGAAGAGTATGATGATATGATATGATATGATATGATATGATATGATATGATATGATATGATATGATATGATATGATATGATATGATATGATATGATATGATATGATATGATATGATATGATATGATATGATATGATATGATATGATATGATATGATATGATATGATATGTTATGTTATGTTATGATGATGTCTACATGATGACATGCTATGATGATGATAACTATGATGATAGTTATAAGGTGCTATGTTATGGTGTTGCTCTCGTACTTGTTACGGGGTAAGTATGATGATGCTCCCATATTCGTATTGGGTAAGTATAATGATGCTCACATATTCGTATGGGGTAAGTATGATGTTGCTCGCATATCCATATGGGGTAAGTATGAATGATGATCTAATACTTGTACTGACGATTAAGATCAGCGTTATGGAGCCTTGTGCCGGCATAAGCCCACTTTTACGCTTAGTAGCGTTGGTTGTATGATTATGATGATGATGACAATGATGTTTATATATTATGGTTTGTAAGAATGCGATGATGTTTTATGATGTTCACTCATTAAAACTTTATAATGTTTTACTAAAACTAGAACTCACCAGCGTAAGCTGACACTTTATCATATATGTCAGGCTGATGAACAGGTAAGAGGATATGATGAAGCTCGTGGCATAAAGTCAGACAATCTAGTGGTTGTGGAAATCCAATATGTTTTTGATATAGAAATTTAATTTTATTTCCGTTATCGAACTATGTTTTAAATTTCCTCTGCTAATTCTGAAAGTTTTTGGTTTAAAATCAATGTGTTATGTTGAAACCAACTCTGGGAGGTACCCGGGATCGGGGCCTCACAAGTTGGTATCAGAGCCATAGTTTGAGAGATCTTGCTATCACAAATGCCAATACTTAAACTGAGAAAGGTACTAAATGATACTATTGCCAACAATGGATGAACGGATGCCATGAGCTGAATGTTATGTATGAAATAATAAGTGATGTAATAGCAATAAATAGAAGCTAGATATGTAGCCAAGGGTGTGCACACTGATGAGAAGGGACAAAAGTTGTCTAGAACCTATGAGTTGGGTAAATGGTTTATAATATTCAACCAACGTCATTAACGATTTATAAAACTTATTCTGTGCTAAACTGATTTCTGTTATTGACTCATCGTTTGTTGCACCCTGTAGAAACTAGATGGCAGGATAGAAAGGTAGACCCCGCAAGCAAACTCAGGAGATTGAAGAACCACCTGTTGAGATGCACAGCAACAAACATGAAGGAGAAAACGAGGCCAATGAATGGATGGAAAATTAAGAAGAGTTCAAACTGGAGCCTTTCATGGTAAAGGATATTTCTGATGAGGTATTCAAAATCATGGATCAAAAGATGTCGGTAATGATCGCTAAGGCATTAAAGGAAGCATTGAAGGAAAAGTCTGAAGGAACCAAGGAAAGCTCCAAGGGAGATGAGGAGGTTGCGATCACCGAGACAAAGAGCGGTGATTCAATGTCTGGGAAACTGAAGGTTTGTGATTACAAGTCCTTCAAAGGATGCAACCCATCGACCTTTGATGGGAAGAAGGATGCAGTGGCCACCTGCCACTAGGTAACGACTATGTAGGCTTTCATCTCCATTAGTGAATGCCGAGTCGACCAAGCTGTAAAGTTTGCAGCTCACTCTTTTGTTAAGGAGGCACTTCACTAGTGGAATGCCGTCAAACAGTCCAAGTCTGTAGCCGATATAGAGAAGATGAGCTGGGAGGATTTGAATGAGCTGGTCATGAAGTAGTTTTGTCCAAAGAATGAGTTGGACAAGGTAGAAGGGTAGTTTCTGGTTCTAAAAGCTGGGAGTATGAATCATCGACAGTATACATCCAAGTTCGATGAAATGGCAAGACTTGTTCCTCACTTGATTGTTTCCGAGGAACGCAGGGTTAAATTGTATATGGAGGGTTTGCCTCCAAAGGTCCGAATTCATGTGAAAGCAAACGCCCCGAAAACGTTTGATTCCACTATGGAGCTTAGTGGGATAGTTTGGGATGGATGATGAGCCAGTCAAAGAGGGATCGAAGACAAACGTATTTCTCGGAACCAAGAGAGGCCGAACAGACCAACGAAAGTTTTCTTGAAAGAAGCTAAAGCAAGAGGATACGGTTCGGTGCAACAAGTGTTGCAAGAGCCACATGAGACAATGTTTGCTGGGCACTAATTTATGTTTTCGATGTGGGAAGACAAGGCATTTTTCTATCAATTGTCCAAATGCCACCCAATATTTCAACTACAAGCGGTATGGACATCTGTCCAAGGATTGTCAGAAGACAAAAGTAGGAACCGTAGGGCCGATGGAAAGGAAGAAGGATGGGAAGCAGAAAGCTAAGGCCTAAGCTTCCACAATAACTAAGGGTGATGCTATCGAAGACCCTGATTTGGTCACAAGTACCTTTTCTTTCAACAATAAAACATGCTTCCATATTGTTTGATTCTGGTGCAAGTATGAGTTTTATATCTTCTACCTTATGTGATGGGTTATCTAGGGAGGTTAAGAAGATAGATCAAGTATTTGATGTAGAGACAACTATTGGTAAGATGACCAGGGTGATGAAGGCTATAGATGATTGTTACATTAAGATAGAAGGTCATAGGTTCCCGTACGATTGTTTCTTATAACCTTAGGAGGTTTCGATGTAGTTTTTGATATTGATTGGTTAGCCAAATATGAGGTTAAAATAGTATGTCGACGTAAGATGATATGTCTATGAGCATTGGATGGGAGTCGGGTACGGTTTATGGTGATAAAGCGATGTATGATGTTATGATGAGGCGAGGGAGTGGAGCTTACTTGGCATATGTGATTGCGGAACATACAGATACGAGGACGATTGATGATGTACCCGTGGTGTGTAACTTCCCTGATGTATTTCCTGGGGAATTGCATGGATTACCACCTGAGTGGGAAATTGAGTTCCAAATCGACTTAATGTCGGGGGCCCAACCTATTTCCAAAACACCTTATTATTTGGCTCCCACTGAAAATGAAGGAAATGATGACCTAGCTACAAGAACTCCTTAATAAAGGTTTTATACGACCAAGTGTCTCTCCATGGGGAGCATCGGTCCTGTTTGTTAAGAAGAAAGATGGAAGCATGCGAATGTTTATTGACTACATGGAACTGAATAAGTTGACCGTAACGAACATGTATCCTCTACCTAGAATTTATGACTTGTTCGATCAATTTCAAAGTGAAAGCTGGTTCTCAAAGATAGATCTTCGATCTAGCTACCATCAGTTGAAAGTTCGAGAGAAGGATATTCCAAAGACTGCTTTCCGTACACATTATGGACATTACGAGTCTCTAGTTATGTCGTTTGGATTGACGAATGCTCCTGCAGCATTTATGGATATAATGAACAGGGTATGTCGACCGATGTTGTATCGATCGTGATAGTGTTTATCGATGATATTTTGATTTATTCAAAGAACAAGGGAGATCATGCTTGCCACTTAAGCGAGGTATTGGAGATCCTGAGGAAAGAGAAGTTTTATGCTAAGTTCTTCAAATGCGCCTTCTGGTTATGGGAAGTACAATTTCTGGGTCACGTGGTGACCCCAGAAGGCATTATGGTGGACCTAGATAAAGTGGAAACGGTTATGAGATGGAGCCCTCCGAAGTCACCGACGAAAGTACACAGTTTTCTTGGATTGGCCGGCTATTATCAAAGATTTATTCAAGACTTCTCCAAGATAGCGACGCCATTGACGAAGCTCAAGAAGAAAGATGTAAAGTACGAATGGAGTCCAAACCAAGAACAAGCGTTTTTAGTGCTACAGGAGAAACTTACCCAAGCGCCTGTTTTAGCACTGCCAGATGGAAATGATGATTTTTTTGTGTATGCTGATGCATCGCGACAAGGGTTGGGATGTGTACTCATGCAAAGGGGAAGGGTGATAGCTTATGCTTCGCGCAAGCTAAAGATTCATAAGGCTAATACCTGACCCACGATCTCGAACTCGCTGCAGTGGTGTTTGTATTGAAAATATGGAGACACTATCTGTATGGGGTAAAAAGTACCATATATACCGAACACAAGATTTTGAAGTATTTCTTCAAGCAAAAGGATTTGAACATGAGGCAGAGACATTGGCTTGAGCTGCTAAAGGATTAAGATTGTGATATTTTATATCACCCGGGAAAGGCCAATGTGGTGGTAAATGCGTTAAGTCGTACGACCGAACATCCTGCCATACAAGTAAAATCATATAGTTTTGTGATAACACCAGACTTCCTGAACGAGCTCAAGCAGGCGCAACATAAAGGGTTAGAACAAGAGAATGTGGGCTTTGAACGTGTCTTTGGACAAGTCTAGAACTTGGAAGACAATAACTACGGGGTAAAGATATGATTTGACCGAATGTGGGTGCCCGGAAATGGCGACATTCGATCGAGGATTTTAGATGAAGCCCACAAATCAAGTTATTCTGTGCATCCTAGTGCGACGAAGATGTACCAAGACCTACGAAAAGATTATTGATGGCTAGGGATGAAGTTTAATGTAATGCACTATGTGAACAGGTGCCTTACTTGTGCGCAAGTAAAGGCTGAACACCAGAAGCCCTACGGATATGTGCAACCTCTTGAGGTACCGGAATGGAAATGGTAACACATCACAATGGATTTCATGACCAAGCTACCAAGAACAACTAAGCGACATGATACCAAATGGGTGATTGTGGATCGACTAATGAAGAGTGCACACTTCCTTCCAATCAGGGAAATGTATACGTCCGAAAGGTTGTCTGAGTTGTTCGTGAAAGAGATTGTGACCCGACATGGAGTTCCTCTCTGCATTGTGTCAGATCGAGATACAAGGTTCACTTCCAGATTCTAGAAGCAATTTCATGATGCCATGGGAACGAGACTGGACATCAGTACCATGTATCACCCCCAGATGGATGGACTGTTTAAAAGGACTATTCAAATGTTGGAGGATATGCTTAGGGTGTACATTATCAATTTTGGAAGGAGCTGGGATGACCACTTCCCATTGGTGGAGTTCTCATACAATAATAGCTACCCCTCTAGTATTGGAATGCCCCCATATGAGGCGTTGTATGGAAGACGATGTAGAACCCCGGTATGTTGGGGTGAAGTTGGACAAAAAGAGATGGGAAACAAGGTTGCCGTAATCAACATGGCAGAAAAGATACGGTTGATAAAAACACGAATGAAAGCCACTGAAGATAGCCAAACGTCCTACACAGACTAGCGTAGAAGACCGATAGAGTTTAATGTTGGCGATCAAGTGTTGCTAAAAGGATCACCGTGGAAGGGAATCATTCGACTCAGAAAGCGAGGAAAGCTAATTCCGAGTTACATCGGACCGTTTCGGATAGAGGCAAGGGTAGGGAAGGTCGCATACCGACTGGACCTACAGAAGAGTTGAACGGGGTTCATCCTACCTTCCACGTGTCACACCTTAGGTAGTTTTTGGCAGACAAGCAAACATAAGTTCTCTTGGATGACATCGAGGTGGATGACCGACTGAACTACGTTGAAGAACCAGTCGCAATCATGGAAATGAAGGAAAGGCAACTACGGAATAAAACGGTTCGTCAAGTCTAGGTTCAGTGGAAGAACCGGAAGGGTTCAGATGCCACGTGGGAAACGAAAGACGAAATGAAGATGTTGTATCCTCAATTGTTCGAAGTGTAATAAGGCAGGTTTCAAGACAAAACCTGTGTTGGTGCATATTTTGGGTGTCCGCTGCTGGTCTAATAGCTTAGATTAGTATTTTTTTTTTATTTGTAATCACTTGTATGTATTTGTATGTAGTTACACTGGGAACTGAGTCGTTCGCACGAGCATATGAGAATGGATTTAATGTAAAAGGGTCCATTCGTACGAATAGACATACGAATGGCTCCATTCGTACGAATGGAATTCAGCCCTATAAATACCAGTTCTTAGTGTCTGGAAAGTTAAGGTTTTGATAGTGTTCTAGGGTTTTGAGCACGAGAGCGGGGGAGATCATGCTCGATCTCTCCACGGCAACACTATTTTATATATGATGTGATGCAAGCTTGTAATCATTCGATTAATCAATATACCATTTGGTTTGATTCATATTCGTCATGTGTGCAAACCCTAACCGTCCGTCCACTGGTGAAATTTTCGGTCCTTAACGTTTTTTCAACCTGTTGTAAGGAGGGGAGACTTGTAACACTATGAAATTTTTATGCAAAATGGTTGCACTTACGAATGGGTAACGTATAATTTGCACTAACTACATTTCGTGAACTTCACTTAGCGTACTCAACTTAGTGAACTTCACTTAGTGTACTCAACTTAATGAACTTCGCTTAGTGTACTCAACTTAGTGAACTTACCTTAGTGTACTCAACTTAGTGAAATTCACTTAGTGTACTCAACTTAGTGAACTTCACTTAGTGTACTCAATTTAGTGAACTTCACTTAGTGTACTCAATTTCGTGAACTTCACTTAGTGTACTACATTTCGTGAACTTCACTTAGTGTACTTCATTTTCGTGAACTTTGCCTCTATATATATATGAGCGCCTTGGGAAACGTGCTAACCTTTGGTTGGAAGCATTCTCTCTCAAGAACTCGAAGAGGGCAGGTTCAAGTACTTCAAGAAATGACTTTTGATCAACCAAATGAAAGAGGAAACGCACGGGAAGATACAGAAAGGATCACCTAACCCCAGGTAAGGGTTTGATTCATGAAAGTTTCAATTTTTAGACAAAAAGGAAAGCATGCATAAAGGTCACACCTTTATGCTAAAAGTTTGTTCCTTTTTGGTTCCAATACGTCAGTAAAGTCATAAGGGACCTAGAACTAACTCCCCAAAGTATTGGATAGATTTCTGAGATGTTTTTTGAAGAAAATATGAGTTATCGATTTCGTGAACAACAATTAGTGTACTTCATTTCGTGAACTACAGTTCGTGTACTCAATTTCTTGAACTACACTTATTGTACTCAATTTTGTGAACTACACTTAGTGTACTCAACTTAGTGAACTTCACTTAGTGTACTTAACTTAGTGAACTAAACTTACTATAGTCAACTTAGTGTACTCAAATTAGTGAACTTCACTTAGTGTACTCAACTTAGTGAACTTGGCTTAGTGAACCTTGGGGTTCGTGTATTCATACTTAGCCAATCTCGAGCACTTGTGCTTATGAGGGGACTACTTAAGTAATCCATGAGGACTTAGAATAAATTCTAAGTCTTGGAATGTAATGTAATGAGATGATATAATGGTGTACCTTCTTGAGTCTTAACCAAGGGAGATCGCCTAAGGAGATAGGAGCTACATTACTGTTAGGTGAGTTCTAGATGCCCTATTTCAACACTTTACGTGTACTTATGTTTTGGGCTGACATACATGTTGTTAGTATGTTTATGATGTTTTATGATGCTATGTGACTATGCTATGATGATGAGTTCTTGATGATATGTATGATGATTTATGCACGAGAATATGCTAAGTATGATGAATGCATGTTAACGAGTACTGATAATGAAAAGTAGGATGATATGATATGGTGATATCTACATGATGACATGCTATGATGATGATAAAAATGATGATAGTTATAAGATGCTATGTTATGATGAGATCCTAGAACGCTAGGATAAAGATATGATGCTATGATGATAGTATTTGTAATGGGTAATTATGATGATGATCCCATATTCGTATGGGGTAAGTATGATGCTACATTGATACTCGTTATGGAGCAAGTATGATGTTTCTCACTTACTTGTTACGGGGTAAGTATGATGATGCTCCCATATTCGTATGGGGTAAGTATGATGTTGCTCCCATACTCGTTATGGGGTAAGTATGATGTAGCTCTCGTACTTGTTACGTGGTAAGTATGATGATGCTCCCATATTCGTATGGGGTAAGTATAATGATGCTCCCATATTTCGTATGGGGTAAGTATGATGTTGCTCCCATATCCGAATGGGGTAAGTATGAATGATGATCTAGTACTTGTACTGGGTATGTATGGATCTGTTAAACGCTTCGGCGATTCAGATCAGCGTTATGGAGCCTTGCGCCGGCATAAGACCCTCTGTTACGCTTAGTAGCAGTGGTTGTATGATGATGATGATCATGATGTTTATATGTTATGGTTTGTATGAACGCGATGATGTTTTATGATGTTCACTCATTAAAACTTTATGATGTTTTACTAAAACTAGAACTCACCTGCGTAAGCTGACATTTTAGCATATATGTTTGGTTGATGAACATGTAAGAGGATATGACGAAGCCTGTGGCATAAAGACAGACGATCCGGTGGTTGTGGCAGTCCAATATGTTTTTGATATAGACATGTAATTTTATTTCTGTTATCGAACTATGTTTTAAATTTCTGCTGCTAATTATGAAATTTTTGGTTTAAGAGCTATGTGTTATGATGAAAACCAACTTTGGGAGGTACCCGGGATCGTGGCCTCACATCACCTTAGTGTATGAGGTAGTCTTTGAAATTGTTGTCAATGTATAGATCAAATAATGTCCAACACAATTTCCATTTTTACCTAAATAGTTCATTTTGGTGTAATGTTATATAAATATGGCTTCGATGTATTTTCTAAAAGTTTAAATAGATCAACGGGTTCGTATTGTCTTAAATAACCCATTATGTTAAATGAAAATAATGATGTTGTTATATAATGTTTGAATTACAAATGTTGTTTTAAAAGATTAATTCAAAAGTTAAAAATTTAGTTAGTACATGTTTAAATAAAAAATTATTAAAGTTCTTGTTCTATATTTACAATTACAATTAATATAAACATTTAAAACTATTTTTCAATCTATGAAATTCCCATAAAAATATAAGAAAAATGATTTAATAAAACTTAAATAAAATGTCTAAAACTTATTTGAATACAACTTGTATTTATAAAGTCTATACGATGTATATGAGTTAATAAAATAATTTCATGTATTATGACTAAACATATATACAAAAAAAATTACTTAAATTATTAAGTAAATTTTAAGTATTGTTTAAATATAGTCATTTTAAAATGATAGCATTTTAATAAAAATTATTTTCTGTAAAAACAGAATTTCAAAATGATTTGTAAATTAAAAGATATAAAAATATTTGGTTCAAAACTGGCTAACCGGTCCCCAACCAGGTTCAAACCCACGACCATTAATCCAAACACCCAATGCTTTAACCAGTTGACCTCGGACATAGTCCTTGAAATTCAACCGGATTTAAAATCTTTTAAGGAGACCCATGCATACATCCCTATTAATATATATATATTAAAAATCAAAACTTCATTTGTGTGTATAATTTACTATTCATTTATGTATACGTTTTTAAGCATAAGATACAACTTTCTCATGCATGATGCATATATCTACTCTCTCTCTCTCCACCAGCATGACATCACCTATCCCACATTCTGACCACCTCTCTCTATCTGTTGGTTTAATTTGTTTGTTAGTGAAAACATAATCTCATACATGAATTTATTTTAATGATACAAAAATTATGATCATGTAAGTTGACTCGAAAATAATAAAAACGAGACAAATTAATCATGCATTGTGTTATGGCAATACAATTATAATCAACATATTATTATATAAACGAAAACCGCATAAAAAAAATTTTGAATTAATTTGAATTTTTTATTTATGACCCTAACTTTGAACTTTTAGTTTTTAAAACCCCTCACTTTACTCATATATTTTTAACATTCATGTGATTTTAACACGTCATTAGGTTATCGGATAAAAGTCATGATTATGTTAATTTGGTCGCAATAGTCTCATGAACGTTTATATAAATTTCGAACCCAAACGGTCACAGAGATTTTGCGTGTTGTTCACTTGCATATAACGCATCTGTACATTATCGAATATTTGTATCATTTATATCATTTTGATAAACGATTTAGATTTAATAATTTTATAAACCATGAGTATTATATATACTACATATATATATAGTTTAGATTTAATACTTTCATAATATTTGTATCATTTATAAATTCTATGTTTACGCATGACCTTTTTTTTAAGTCTTCTGTAATCACATTCTTTACTATTAAATAAGTTATTAATTTTCAACCCTTACTTTCAAAGCTTAGGTTATAAATGTTTTGAAATTTCATACAATTGGTAGAGGGTTAATTTTTGCAAAGCAACTGTGATTTAGAGGTTTCCTTCTTCATGCATTTTATTATACACGATTTTAACCTTATGTTCTGTTTGTTGTTTTTACGTCAGTATATTAGACCCCGCCGCAACGCGTGGGTCCTATATACTAGTTTCATATTATAAACCAAACGAAAACCCTAATCCTGTCTTGATCAAATTCATGTGATATCGAATACGATTGTTTGAGGAATCATATGGCTATTGTTAGGAATTGAAAATAGATTGGAATGATTTTGATATTAAAGGGGATGTTAATGGATTGATTGATGATTGACATAGATTACGCATTCGTATATATACCTTCTAAAATTGATCAAATCAAGCTGGTGATGAGTTGTATATGCGTGTAATGGAGTTCGGGTCAAGAATGGGTTGGTTTCGGGTTAGTGTGTTAACCAGGTAGAGAATTGGGTGAAAGAGATAAGGACTTTGGGGGTTTGGCAAAAACACCCCCTGTAGTTTTTCCTTTCAATAACAGATTTGAAAATGGCAACTTTTACCCCTTAACTTTTTAAAACCATGTTTTAAATTGTAATGTAAATTTTTATAATTTATTTAAATTTCATAAAATTGATATAACTAAATTAGTTATACTTTTATAATGTTTAAAATTCAATATACTTAAAACAATGTTAAAATATTTAAAATTTTATAAATGCCTTTACTTATTTAAATAAAATGTTTTTGTGATTTCTATTAAAATTTTATAATTATAATTATAATTTAGAAATATGTTCTAAATCTTATAAAACTTATTATAAATTTATAAATATCTATTAAAAAAATATGTTTTTGCTTTTATATTTTTAATTTGTATTATTTTTAAATAATTACATACCTATATATATTAAAGGTGTTTGAATTTGTTTTTCGTAGGTGTGTATGTTCTTATAATTAAATTTTCAAATGACGTCATAAATTGTATATTAAACATAAGTGTTTATTACAAATTACACGAAGGTTACATAAACAAACTTTACTTATTTCTTATAATCGGAATTGCCTAGGCCCAAGATTTTGACCAAATTCACCCGTCAAAACCAACCGTCATCAACTGTCATGCGGTTGGTTGGTGATATACACAGAAAACTTATGCGCTAAAGATTCATTCGCAATTCGTATCACTGACAAGTGACAACATCTATTGGATTATCCCTTGGTTAAATTTCTTGAACATGAAAGAGTAAAAGTATTGATTTCGGATAGTGGTTTCATATTTACATACACAATTCGATATATTTCCAAGTGTTTATTATCGATTTTTTCTAACAATAATTTAAACCCAATTTAAAAGCAAGTATAATATTAATAATATGCTAAACCACCACCAATAGCCTATTTTAAACATAATTACATTATTAATTTTGGTGACCTATTAACATAATACTTGACGTCAGATTAGCGTAATCATATTCGTGATGATATATAAGTTGTTGTATTTGTTTAGTAGACAAAAAGAGAGTTATTTAGGAAAGTTTTTCTGTGCGTTAGTTTGGATAGATTTCAAAAATGAAACATGATATAGAACTACTTTATATGTAATTAAGGAAAATAATGGTGTCAATAAAAATAATGTTAGTTAGCCAGTTTCTATTTATATTCTTTCGTATATTTAGTTAGAATTATGATAATTGTGGACCACAATATATATTGCCTTGACGACCTCCGTGAAGACCTTCTCTACAATTTGTAATTGGCTTGTATAAACCATTTAATATTATTCATTATGCAAGATTTTCAATTATTCAATTAACTTTAACATGGTATCAAGAGCCCTATAACTCAAACGAGTTTGATACTGCCAATTTTTTTTGCCGATCATCATCCACCTCATTCCCAATCGCAATGGCACCAACTCCGGTTGTTTAAATCAATGCTCCCACAAATTTAACATCACCCTAACAAATGAGAACTTTTTAGTATGGCATAAAAAAGTCCAATCCACCCTAATCAGGATGGATCTGGTACACTTCATAACTGGCACTCCGCCAAAATGCCTCAATATGGAATTTACCAAGTCAAACCTGTCAAGAAATCATGATATCACAACTTGCAGATTCCTAATGAATATGTGGTTAATAGAAATCTAAACATAAAGTTTACAAACTCGAAATAAGAAAACATCGCTAACAACCAAATTTTCTCGCAAACACAGAACCTCACTCAAACATCTATATCATCTCTATGATGCTTAGATCTGTCACTAAACACAAAGAAATATATAGAGAAAATTCTCAAGAACAGACTAAGGGAAAACCCTAAAATGCAAGAAAGAACGCGCCAGCTTTGGACGAAAGAGAGAAGAAAAATATAACTCTTCGGTAGAACAATCTGATCATCAATTTGGTGATGGATACCAATAAAACCAAATCTAAAGCAAGATCTTGAATAATCTGGGTAACATTGAAAACCCTTAAAAGGAAGAAGAAGAAGATAGAGAAACTCAAAATGTTAGTCTCTCAGATGATGCCCAATAAAATGACTCTCATTCTTTATAAGCCGATCACTCTAACACATATAATTGCTCCAGCCAACGTATTATCCAAGTCCACAATTGCTCCGTAGCAAAGACAGGCAGGCCAACATGAAAAAAATACAACAACAATTAGAGAATTTACATACATACATACATACATACATACACAAAGGCGAACCCACCTTTTGAGGATGGGGGTCGACCGCCCCCCATGAATTTTCTATTTTTAACGTTATATATAAGATCCGATCTCGACCGACCCCCAAGAAATTTCCCCCCGACCCCCATAAAAACTTGACAGCCCCCATAAAGCCCATTGTAAAACCATTTTAAAACCAAAACTTATAAAATGGTACCCAAATAACACAATATGCATTACCTATGATTAAACTCAATTAACAATTTAAATTTAACTCAATACCAAATCACTCATAACCCAACTTAAAAAAAAAGTCTCCATTTGTATATCGAGTGATTAAGTGATTATTGTATGATTTCAAAAGTTGAAACTTGTTAGCATAATTAAAACTTAGTTGATTTTTGTATAATTTGTATATATTTAGGTAATATGGAACAATTTTTCAAAATAAAGCTTAGTTGAATCTTGAATTTGTTGATTTGAATATTTTTTATTCGAATCATGCCGAAGGAAAACCAATTTTATCATATCATCAGTCATCCTAATGAACAGATGATTTGACGTACTTTTATTACGTATTTGAGATTCAATTTAGTTTCATCATTTTTTTGGATGATCCGACCCGACCTCGTTTAAAGACAAATAATTCTCTTGACAAAATTTCCGACCCCCATAAAAAAAATTCCTAAGTCCGCCACTGTTAACATACATACATACATACATACATACATACATACATACATGTGTGTGTGTATAATACGTTTGATATTGAATTGAAAAATAAAGATATATTTTAACACCCCCTCTTATTTCAATAATCAAACATAACAAAAAATGATCCATGTAGGTTAAAAAGCAATATTGTTTGTAAAGAACGTGCAAATGCCTTAAAATCAACTTTTCCCTTCTAACACAATCTCTCAAATGCTATTATGAAAAAAAATAAAAACAGTTTCATTCTTTATCAAAATTTTCATTGAGTAACCATTAATACCATTTTTAGTCACTTAAAAACCAAACCTTACAAACAGATTGTATAAAACTGAATAAAACTTCTTCAGAAACTCCAGAACGTAGAAAATAGCTGAAGATCTTGTGCTCTCAACAAAGTTTACAATACAAAACTATGAATCTCAACAATTAACATATACAACTAAAACAGATCTAAGACTACAAAGATCTGTACAAGATCATGAAAACCCTCAAATCTTAGAAGAAAACAACTAAAAGAATATCAAAAGATGTAAAACTACAGAAATAGCTTTCTCTCAACATAGTTAGACCATATACATTCTTAATACTTTAGATTCATCATTGAAAAGTAAACTAAAATACCACATTGCATATCAAAAACTTGCCACAATTACCATAGGCTACTAGAATTCATACAATCTATAATTGCATAACAATATTAGATACAAATCTAATGAAACAAAAAACACATACCAACCATGTGTAAGACTACAGAAGGAAACAAATCAGAACAACAATTAATGATTAAGACAGAAACAAGCGTATGATTCTATAAGATCATCCTAAACATATCTCATAAGAAATTTAGAAGCCACACAGCTTTAGAAAACTCAAAACAATGTCTTAAGACAAGAATTGTGAAAAACTTAAAGACTAATTTGACTTGATCAAAAACTTTTACAACTTTACAATAGACTTATAAAAACTTATAAAGAACATAAAGACTAATTTGAATAAAACAAAAACTTTTACAACTTCACATATAATATTGAATCATATGATCCAAAATACAAGTCTATAACAATAATACTAGTATTAGACTACAAAACACAACCAAACAAAATTTCAACAACAACCTTACTCAGTATATTCTTACTTTTCAGTAGGGTCTGGGAGGAAGGATAGATACAAACCTTACCCCTATCCCAATTGGGATAGAAAGGCTACTCCGAAAAAGTCCATAGCTCAAATTATCGTTTGAAGTTGATCATTCCAATGATTTTAACGTTATTTTCACAAAATAATTAAAATAACGTTAAAATTAGCGCACTTTTACTTTTGCCTCATAAGGACCCACACATATATATATTATATACGTGCACCACAAGTGGGCGTAACAAAACAAAATTTCATATGCTGCAAAATCAAAAGCTAAGACAGAATATGAAAAACTATCGGTCCAAACAAAAGAATAAAGATAAAACCATCCACTTGATGAACCTTATCAAACAAAACTAGACAAAACATGTTTCACCTAATTATGATAGAAACCTGATACAACAAAGAAACTGGCTAAAAATAATCACGAACTACACAACTAAACAGTAACATGAACATATACAATATGATATGTAGGTCAACAAAGACACCATGAAACCAAATACACTAATGATAAATGCAGTTATCAAGATACAATTTTAAGAGGTGAGACACTAGATCCTATCTAGACATGGTCGTAGTTAAAAAAATATCTTTAATATTATTGAAGAAACCACATAATCACACGACCAAAGTTACTTCAGAAACATAGAATTTTCATAACATAACAAAAAACACGGAAACCTATAAGTTTAAAAAATTGACTCATCTAGTTTGTATAAATTTTATCTAAAAACATACGTAACAAAACGTAAAAAAATTTCGTCAGATCTAACGAAGAGTTACGTATGTTTTACATGGTTTTATAAAAAAAAAAATTTTAAAAATATATGGTCGGTGCTTTTTTGAATTTTTTATAAAAATGTGTCCAATAGTGTTACAAACTTGTAAAAAAATTTTCAAAAAAATACGTTTTTTTTACATGATTTTTACATGGTTTCACGGTTTTTGCACTAAGAAGTGGTTTTCAAATTATTTATTCCCTATATATATATATATATATATGTATATATGTGTGTGTGTGTATATAATTATAGAGAAATCGATTGAAAAAAAAAACATATCCCTCATCCAAGAATTGCTTATATCTTAGCTTGTAAATAACCCAAAGTTTTTAATTACTCGAGTGCACAACCACAATATTTTTAAAAGAATATTTTCTCTGTTGACAAACAAAGAAAACTTGTTTAACCAAGTGAAGATAAATGAAGTGCATAAACACAAAACATACCTTAAACTTGATAAAAAAAATTCCACATATAACCCAAGAAACCATTTTTCAGATGCAGTAAACACAACATATTCTGAAAACACATTTGGCATTTTTATCTTAAAAAAACATGAAAAAGTAAGGACACAAAATCTTAAATTTTGAGTCTATAATGATTTCATTTCTATGATCATATCATAAACAGGTTTAAGACTTAAAGAAAATAATCTTTACCTGAAGTCCTTGAATATAACCAATCAATATGAGATATCAAAAGACAACTTTAGTAAAAGAAAATTTTGTTTTGTATCAAACCAGAAAATACTTAAACACTCAAGTGAGAATCAAAAGAGACAGCAAAAACAAAATTCACAAACTCATAAATCTAGACAAGATTTTAATTTCAACAAGATTAAAAAGTGAAAAAAAATTCTCCTTATGAGAGGCCCCGATCCCGTATACTTCCTAGAGGTTGGTTATCATCATAACACATAGTTCTTAAACTAAAAACATTCATAAATATGCGGCGGAATTTAAAACATTGTCAAATACAAAATAAATTGTATCAAAACGTTTGTGATTGCTAAAGCACCGGACTTCAATCCTATGCCCCGATCTCCATGCATCTTCTTGCCTTAGCTTTAACCTAACATACATGCTAAAATGAGATTACGCTGCTGAGTTCTAGTTTTAGTAAAACATCATAAACGTTCAATGAGTGAACATCATAAAAATTATCTCGTTCATACTAACCATAACACATAAACATCATAATACGACCATTGCTACTGAGCGTAATAGGGGGCTTATGCCGGCACAAGGCTCCATAACCTTTGATCTGACTTGTCGAAGCGTTCTGCAGATCCATACTTACCCATTAACAAGTACTGGAGCAACCTCATACTTACCCCATGCGAATATGGGAGCAACATCATACTTACCCCGTATAGAGTACTGGAGCAACATCATACTTACCCCACACGAATGTGGGAGCAACAATCATATAACATACTTACCCGTATAGAGTACGGGAGCAACAATCATATAACATACATACCCCATACGAGTAAGGGAGCAACACTCATTTATTCATCATAACATTATATACTAGCATCATATCATCTCTCATCATACATACTTACCCCACACGGAGATGGGAGTAATGCTCATACATCATAAACTCGTAACTTTATCCTAATCATAGGATGACTCATAACAATTTATGCTAGTATCATTTCATCATATCATCGTAACATCATAGCATGCTAGCATCATATCATCGTATCATAACATCATGGCATCACATACATGTCCTGCTAGTATTCATGATATCATACATCATAATACCATCCTAGTAGCCTAGGATCTCATCATAGCATAACATTTATAACTATCATCATAGCTTGTTATCATACCGTTCATCATACTTAGCATACTTTGATGCATAAATCATTAACACGTGTCCATCATACTAAGCATACTTTCATGCATAAATCATCATAACTCATTAACATACATTCATCATATTTAGCATACATTCATGCATAAATCATCCTAACTCACTAAAATGCATTCATCATCGTGGCATAGTCACATAACATCATAAACATATTAACAACATGTATGTCAGCCCAAAACATAAGTACACATAAAATGTTGAAATAGGACATCCAGTGTTGTAAAAATCGCTAGGCGCTAGTCCGGCGGTGAGGTAGGGACTAGCGATTAATCGGGATTAATCGGATTAGAATTTTATATGTATTTTTTCAAAATTATATACATATATACAAAATTTTATACATAAATTTTCAAATATTTAAAGATTTTAACCATTTAATTGATAATTTATATGATAATAATATCTATTTTATTTATTTTTATCTTTTAAAAAACCTATTTGTTAAAACCCAGCCCATTAAACCCAGCCCATTTGTTAAAACTTAAAACCCAGTAAAGGATGGTCGAAGAACAGGGAAGGCCGACATCGGCTTTCAAGACGGGATGGTCGAACTCTCAATCGCAATTCGCAAAGGCTGAAGGGATGATCGGAAGTCAGATCAAGAGGGGATCGGAAGTTGAAGGTCGAAGGGAATGGTCGAACTCCGACTCCGACATCGGCTTTCAAGAGGCGAAGGCCGAAGGGAATGGTCAAACCTGTCGATCGATCAGAATTCCGACATCGGCTTCCACTGCCTAGTTCACGATTTCCATAGATAAAGACCACAAATTTCTTCAATCAGGTACATAAATCATCAATTTTGGTTGATCGATTACTCCGATTATCCCGACTAGAGGCCGATTTTGACCGATTAGGTCCGATTTTGACCGAATTTGACCGACTAGCGATTTTTCGACCGACTAGGCTAAAATTAATCAGTTAAGGGGCAATTACCGATTAATCCCGATTAATCGGCTTCCTAATCGCGAAAACTGTACGATTCGATTAAAACAATTAGATTAAACGTTTTGGAATTTTTAAAAAAATAAATAAAAGATACTTAGTTAATTTAATTTATAAAACCCTAATTTTATATCATGTCATCTTGTTACGAAAACAACCGAAACCTACGTTTTTACGCGAAACCGAGTAAAACCGAACGAACCCGAACACACCCTAACGTTAGAAAGGTTAAAAATTACATTAAATGTCATTTACTCACATTCACAAAACCCACTCTCTCTCTAAACCCGTCACCTTCTCTCTCTACTTTATCTCTCTAGATTTTTCAAACTCAAATCGCTCGTTTCTTCACCAAATTGAGCGTTCTTGGTGTCAAAACGATCCTCACAACACGTAGAACACGAAAGTACAACTGATTAGAGCTTGGAATCGCCGGAAACAAGGTAAAATCAAGCTCAAAGTCACGATTTTTAGGGTTTTCGTCCTTTTCTCGAACACCTAGGACTTCCAGCTGCTTTCAACCTACCAAACCCATAGCAATGTCACAATAACGAGTTAGGAACATGAAGGTCTCCATGAATGATCCCCAACCTCGAAGATGGGGTCATGGAGGTGCTTGGCCTCAAACCAGTAGAATGAACACAAGAAAGTTTAGTTTAGGCGAATGAAGCCCATGAAGGACTCCATGAACAAATGGATTGTACACCCAAACGAACCACTCGTTCGGCTGGTACTTAGCACGAATGGACACGAGGATGAAGAGATTTGCTGGAAGAATGAATCATTCAATCTTATGATCAGTACGTACGAATGAAACTCCATTAGCATAACAGCCTCAGTCGGATTCTAAGTTCATTCGCATGCTTAATCTGAACGAATGAGATTCATTAGCATGGCTTTGACTTGCGAATAGGGACTCCTTCCTATGATCAGGAAATGCTATGAGAAATCCAAGTCACTAGAACTGGAACTAGCTTAATACATCAAGAATCGAGCATACGAGGGCTGTTTGAACATAGGCTATCCGGGTGTGGTTCAATAGGGTGTTATGCATGATAAACCGGTTTTGGTTGCCATCAATATTAAAAGTTTTCAGTTGAAAATATTCTATAAACTGATTTAACATAAAAAAACCAGTGTTTAGTAATTAAATTGGATTAAAGTTGCTGGTTTTGCTAAATAAAATCAATAAGGATTTGAGAAAATACTTTGTTGAGTCAATTAGGTCTTATAGTCCATCGAACTAAGGATTCCATCATCAAATTCTTACTAAAACCATTTTAACACAAACACATGTTTTAACAACCACATTGAGTTTAAGCAATTTGGGTTTTGGCTAAGGAAGCTACAACATGGAATGTAATATCGATGGTAGTATCGGTGATGGACTAGGTGATTTCAAGTGTTAACTAAAAACCCTAATTTCACAAACTTAAGCCTAATAATTTCTAAACAAAGAAACTAGGTATGTTTCCTATAAATCACAACAACCTAAGGATTTTTAAATGATTATAAGTGTCAAAGGAGAAATAAAGAAACAAGTTGAG
Source organism: Mikania micrantha (assembly GCA_009363875.1). NCBI lineage: Eukaryota > Viridiplantae > Streptophyta > Magnoliopsida > Asterales > Asteraceae > Mikania > Mikania micrantha. The sequence continues at coordinate 43,755,153 of CM018694.1, read as the reverse complement.
AACCATGAGGATTCAAGAAAACAACTAATTTTGATTGAGTTGACCCTATGAGTCAACACTCCACACTTAGTAGTTTCATGCAATTGTATAACCAACTTAGAAGGTTAAAACCGAATGATCTAATTGGAGGTATACACTAGGAGAAACGAGGTAAAAAAGAACTACTAGGGTTTGGGAGTTAATCTAATAAGGTTAACCTAAGCCCTATAAATTAAATTATAATTTAAATAAAAAAATAGTAAATCATCATAACTTAATTTACTAAAACCTTTCAAAGTAACTTAAATTTTTTTCTAAATTTAATGTGTTATAACTAAATAAGATTTTATAAATGATGATTTATTTAAAAGGTCATACCTCTTACTAATGCAAACCTTATGTCAATAAGTTTAATAGTTACTAACTAAGATATTAGGGTACATGACTTAGAATAATTAGAGGAATTCTAGAAACACATTAGTAAAGTATATAAGACACTTAGTCGCACGCCGAGACCTAAACCCTATATTCGTCAACTATAAATACTTATAGTGTTCGAATCATAATAAATCAAATCAGGTATTGTAGATACATAGCTTACAAAGAACGAGCGCGCATATCATTTCTTGGTTGAATCATAAGGAATACGACACAGGTGAGTTCATTGCCCATTTTCTAAACATTTTTGATTTTATAAATGCGGGGCTGAGAAGCTTGTGTAAATTATTTTCTTTGGATTGTATTTTACTTAAATGCTTTTAAATTGTATATGTTTTGCATGTATAAATGATACCCTAGATCATGTCTAGGTAAAATTTTATGATGGTTTTACAAAAGATTGTCTACTCATAATCTAAGTGGATATTTGTGTTCAAATAATGAGTTTGATGAGTCAAGCAAACATTTTCAACTAACGAATGGCTCAGGAATCGACTGGTTCTGAGCAAACTCGTGGAACTTGCAGTTTGGATTATCGTAGAAAGAATAAGAGGAGCCGTCTTAGGAAATGACTTAACTTAAAAGGTAGATGACGCCCCAGCTTTACTTGAGATCAAGACTCCTTACAGCTCACACCAATAGCGGAGCGGCCGGAGATTGATTGAAAGCAGCCCTGCCGCCCCCTAGCCGCCTACCTACTCGTGTTCGTAGCTCGATCGAAGGTCAAGACTGTGGTCCGGTGGAAAAACAGAAGTCATCCGTATCAAGTGATACGTGAATTGCTCAGTAGTGCTTCGCCACTACCAGCTGAAACTATTTTCAAAAAATCAAACGAAACTATTTTGACGAAACAGATGTGGGAGTTCAACAAATCAAACGAAACTATTTCAAAGAAACTAATATTCGATGTTCAACGATCAACGAATCAATAACACATTTGTTCAAAAAATATAGTATTCAATGATCAACGAACCAAGTACATCTTGTAACGAAATTAGACGAATCAATAAATCATTTTCAGGGGAAGCTTGGGAAATATCAAAGATAGCATACGCCAACGAAACTATACGAAACAAGGGACGAGACTAGACGAAATAAGTACAAAACAAAAACCCTACATTTCAAGAAGTCCTAGCTAGACCGTTTAATTTGTAGGTCATATGCTTCATGATATTTACAGAATCCCCTAACTTCTAAGAACCTTTGATTGATACACTAGTCCACTCGGGTTGACCAAGGCTCAATCATTAGGACTTAGCTTTTAAATTTAAATGTTTAATTATTAATTTATTTAAGCATTTTAAATTTACAACTTCCACATTTTTTCCTCATTCGCTATGGTGTTGTTGTGCGCGTGTTGACGGAACTAACGAAACTAATGTTTTGACGAAACTAACGAATCAAGTGTTTTGACGAATCTAACGGAACAAGCGTGGTGACAAAAATAACGAAACAGGTGTGATGATGGATAAAGTGAAACGCTTAATTATCATTAACAACAATATTGTATGTGGTTCGGTATGTGGTGGGCTGGCGGTTGGGTGTCGGTAAGCTTGATCCTACATGTTAACTTTGTTAACTTTGTTAACTTTGTTAACGTGTTAACTTTGTTTTCTTGTTAATTTGGTACAAATTCATTTTCAATAACAAAACTATATTAACTCACTAACCATGTGTTAACTTTGTTTTCTTGCATGACTTCTCAGGTGACGAACATGTTTAAGCTAGGAGTTCGTGCAATTGAACTAGGATCCCATATAGAGTACCTAATATTTTGGACGTGCATATTTTAGAACATCATTATAAAATTATTTTGTACATCTTCTGTAGATAAAGATAGTTATTTTATGATGTTGTTGGTAGATTTACATTGTTAAATTATAAACAATACTGATGTAATTTAACTTTGTAATTCTATTTCATTTAGTGTTTTCTCATTAAATATCATGTGCAATGTAAACAATCTTATCATTCCGATTATCACCCGATATCACGCCCCAGGACTGATGTAATTTAACCTTTCCGCCTGACAGGACATTCGATCCGGCACGTCGGCTCGGTGTGAGACAGATTGGTATCAGAGCCATGGTTATAGCGAAACATAGGACATTTTATTTAAACAGTTTAGCCTAGACTATAACCTAGGGAACCATCATGTAGAGAACATAGGACTTAAAAATTTACTTGCATAGTGTCTTCTGCATTCGATCATTGTACTAACTGATGTACTTTCGGTTGTGATCAGAATGCCGCCAAGAAGACCACCTCCTCTTATGCCTCCACCACCACCGCCACCTCCACCTCCGATCCACCTCCTCCTCCTCCACACACTCCACCTCATAACCAAAATCGGGAACTGGATGCTGCCACTATTGCTTTGGCAACTATACTGACCAGTGAGCTGACTAACCAGCTGAAAGAGGTGATTCCAGATATGATCAACTGGATCAACACCAACAGCAGCAACAACGGGAACTCATCAAGGGAAGCTAGTGGAAACACCGGCACTACACCAGACTATTCCTACAAGTCATTTGTGGGATGTAAACCGCCAAGCTTTAGTGGTTCTGAAGAAGCCGTTGGATAAATCCAATGGATAGAGAAAATGGAGACTACTCTGGACATCAGCAGTTGTCCAGAACACCACAAATTTCGCTACGCTGCAGGATCAGTCAACAAGCGTGCTTTGACATGGTGGAATTCACAGATCCGAGCTAGAGGTTGAGATGAGGCATTAGCATTGACTTGGGCAGATTTCAAGTGTAACATCCTGTTTTGTGAAAATAAATAAAATATTGTCGTTTATAATTAAAATATTATTATTCAAAAATATAATAATAAAAATGATCAATTAAAATGTAATGCCTTGTCTAATAAAATAAAATAGTTTATTTCAAAAAAAAATTAAATAAATAAATAATAATAATTATTCGAGAATATAAAAGTAAAAATAAACGCTCAAAATTTTTTTAGCATTCGTTTAAACAAATAGGTAGGATAAAACAATTATTATAAATAATTAGTGTCTAAACAATCGTTAAATTTAGTCAGAAGCCAGTTAAATAATAATAATAATAATAATATTAAAATATATCATATTTTATCTTGATCCGTTTTTAACGAAACTTAGGTCGAAACGTAGATAAAAATGAGTAGGTTCTAACCGTATATTTATAATTTTATAGAACGCAATATTTGAAAAGTTACAGGAGAATGACGATTCGAATGAATACGCGCGATGGTGACGCGTTCTGACGAAACGAAAACGAAATACGACACGAACGATAATAATTTAAGAAAATAAAATATTTTATATTTTTACAATTTTGAAACTCATCAAAAATAATTAAAACAACTTTTTTATATTTAAAACACATAAAATACGCGTTACAATCCGGAAACGCAACGTAGACGAAAACCGAGCAATTGAAACGAACCCAAATACCCTCGGGGTATTAAAGCCTAAATGAGGCCATTTACCCTCATTTCTACCATCTCCTCTCTCTCTCTAACCCCATTTCCGGCAGGGGCGGCCCTGAGAAATTGGGTGCCCAGGACGAGTCGGGGAAAAAAGGCCCCTAACCATTCAAAGCTCCTGACCAAGCGGGGGTCATTCTTGGGATTTTGAATTTCAATTTCTTCTTGAACGTGAGCGTCCATGGAGCCGGTTAGGATAAAAGGGCTTTTGAGAAATGAAATGGGCCCATAAATATATTTAACTGAGTTATTTGTTACTCCAACCCGTGTAATACTCGGGTTTATAACCTAATATATATATAAATACATATATAAAAATGTGTCCCTCGAAAAATTGGGCCCGGGACGGAGGTCGGGTTTGCCCCTCCCCCGGGCCGCCCCTGATTTCCGGATTCCTCCTCTCACCACCATTTCCAACCTTCAAAACTCCATAACTCGCTCAATTCTCAACGAAATTGGGTGATTCTTGGACCTACACGAAGCATGTGATGCCCTCTACATTGCCTGTCAAATTTCCGGTTCTTACGCATGGTTCTTGGTAAAGATTTAAGCGTTGATGATCAATAATATGTGAGATTGACGATTGGAACAAATTTAGTAATTACAGTAGTTGCCAAATTTGAAAAGATCTCGTCTTTAATCGCGTGATTTGGCCAAATCCGAAATCTGGGTCATTTGATATGGAGTGGGTTGGATCCGTTTGTATTTGGGTGAGAAAGAAGAAAGGTTTTTGGTTTATTAACACAACTAGCCCCTCAAGTTTAAATTACACTATAATTTATGTGAAAATCTCTAAAAAGAATATTCAAAACTTGTTATTATATATTTTAACTAAATGTTATTACGTAAATTTTATATCCTTACTGGTTTATATATAAATAAAATTTATTGGAATAATTAATTAATGCTAAGTTGTACGTATTATTATGCATTCATATTTATGTATAAATGTACCTAATTAATTAAGATTTTTTTTTCATTTGTTTAAACATTATTCTTTCACACATATTTATATTTGTGTGTGTGTATATTTTAATCTTCGTTTATAAATTCTTGTAAAAGGAGACTTATTAAATGAGTTGTAATTTAACTAATTCTTAATAAATTATGTGAATATCGTGTTTAAAGGATTCCATAAACTTTTGTTTTTATTGAAATTTAAGCATTATTACATCTTAATTAGATACAAAAACCATAAGGATTACAAGGGAAGAGACCAATATATTTTAAAAATAACCATTTGGACAAAAAATTAACACTACTGACAAAAAAAGGAAGGGGGACATCGCCCCTGACCCCTAACATCTTTCGTCCTTGTGGGGAACTTCTTGTGTTTTCTGAAGATGTGCCTGTATTTTTGCAAATAATATAGCTTTAGTACCTTTAAAAACTCAAAAACAACGATAACAACAATAACAACAATAATAATAATAGTAATAATAATAAAACACACCACATTTAGTGGTAAGATGTGCCTGCATTTACCAATGAAGTTTTGTCGTAGTGGTAAGATAGAGGTATAAGGGAAGTGATAAAAGACCCAGGTCATGGGTTCGATTCTTGATCCCACCCGGTTTTACCAGCCTTTCATCTTTGTGCCTTTGGGCGGGTGCTTGGGTCGGGTTTTCCCTGGGAATTGGTGGCTGGTGGGTTAGGGGCTCCGTCCGTCTGGACTAGTGGCCAGCTTGGTCATCCTTTAGCCATTGGGGGCCGCGTACGAAGTACCTGGCAGTTGATTAGTTGGCCGTTCAAAAAAAAAAGTTATGCATTTATGCAGGTATGGTGTCACACCCCCAATTTTCAACTAATGGAATCATACCGTTTGGGACATGACAAACCAGGATCTCAGTCATTAGACACAGCGAAAGACCTCTATATGCTTTTAAACATAATTCAGTCTTAATTTGTAAAATCAGAGTTTAACTTTTTCGGAAGCGTTTGAAAACTAATAATAGAAAGTAACTATTGCATAACCATAAATACAATGTTCAATTTTTTAAATCAACAACTAAAGTAAACTGTATGCATGAGACTCAACGTCCTAGTCCCTGCCTGTCCTTGCTTGTGCCTTAGTAACCTGAGAAAACATGTAAATCAAGTCAACACAAAGGTTGGTGCATACACAGGTTTGTATGAGTAATCACAAATGTTTGAATCAATTGTTTGAACAAGCTGTTTGTAAATAATGTTTGCAGATCACATAATCACACATTGCATAGTCATGATAGCTAGTCATTGTACTATTTACATAAGCGGTCGACACCGAAGCTGACTGTTGTAATGTTTGATAGCCTTTTCACTATTGTCTAGCATAAACAATAGTAATGTGTGTTTGGTCAGTTAAACACTTGCGTAGATCCCATCTACCAAGTGAGGTTTGTCAAACCCAATAGATCTATCTTCAACTACCACGCTTTGCACTACGGCAAACTAAACGGTTCGAAATGTAAGGCTTTGTAATGCTATGTTTGCACTTATAGTAAACAGCTAACTCATGCAAGTGATATGTGTCTAAAAGTGTTTGTTTGTGCATGTTTTCTCCCCCAAAACAGTAAAAGTAGAAAAGGGGCCGTGTACGCACCTTTGATAGCAAGCAGAATGATCACGTGCTTGAAAATTCACGTAGACAACCTTCTATGAAAAATCTGTGTCATTACAATAACGTCGCGTTATTTGTAATGTCAAATTGTGTTTGTGGTCTCATACGTGTTAACACACGTATATTAATTCATTTGAAACGTTCATATGAGAGTACGTATAATTTCGAGTTTGTTTGTTTAAATTGTTCACGATGTCGTTTAAACACGCGTAATTATACGCGACTTATGATTTCGAGTTAAAATATAAATTTTACTGTTTCATGACGTTCGAAATTCCATTTCGGTTCCAACGCCTTTTGAACGGGTTAAATCGGAGTTAGTATGAGCGAGTTATGAACAAAATACTAAAAATAGGTTTAAATCTCAAAACCCAATGGTCCTCGGATTCGAACCCGCGACCTGTCCTTCATCAATCTCACCCCTTACCATCTCCTCTGATTTAATTTTTGTTAACACATCCCTATTTAAATGGTTTTAAACATAAGTTTATTGGTTCCCTCTTTGTTACCCATAACCGAACCCATGTAAGTCCGATTGACCCCTAATTCGAATCCGATCGTCCCCAAAATCATAAGGTTTTTATTCCAATCATCAAAACGAACTTGTAGCTGGTTTTAATTCGAATTTAAGTTAAGTTGTAGTGGTTTAATCGTCCCCAAATAGAACCGAACTCGTGTTTGTCAATACCCGATTCAAATTGCTCGAATTTGTTTAAATTGAACTGTAAACTCATAGAGTTTTCATCTAATAACAGATTTCGAAACCATCTGATTTGTTTAATTTGAAAACTAAGTCCATTCAAATCAAAATCCCCAATTCATTTTAACTCAAGAACCCTAAACTCGATCTTGAACAATTCGTGATTGTTTCTTAAAATTCACATAGGGTCTTAATCGGAATCTTCTGAAGCTTAAGGTACCATTTAATTTCATTTTTAAACTTGTTTTACTAGAAAACCCCAAATCGGTTTCAAACATAAACCCTAGAATAGGAACTCATGAAATTCGATACAATTGAATGAAATCATCATAGTGTTTACTTAAATCGGAAGTTTCTGAAACTAAGGATAACAATTAATTTGATTTTCGAACTCATCTCGATCGAAATCCCCAAAACGTTTTTACATAAGAACCCTAGAATTCGAAATCTCCTAATTCGATGTTCTTTGATCAAACTAGCTTAGGGATTTCATTAGAATGATGTTTTAGAAGTTCACTACATAATTTAATTTGGTTATCGTCATCGTTTTGATTGAAACCCCAAATCGTCTCAATCCGATGAACCCTAATATCCGAAATCACCCAACCTGTTATTAAAAGCACGAATTGTCATGGGGCTATGCTTAGTCGGCGTGTTTAGGTTAGGTAGGAATGAATTGTTACCTGTTTTGATGTTGATTCGATGTAGTTCGATTTGAAGCCCTAGCTTCGGCCTCCTCACAATCGGGTTCTTTGATTCACGGTCTCTGAGCACGAATTGGTGAGTGAAAAAGCTTCTAATTGTGCCGAATAATGATTAGGAAACTTCAATTTGATTGATTAGCTTCGTATTATACGAATTTTATTCGAACCAACTTCGGTTACGACTTCTAGATTATCATTCCTTTTAATTCAAGCGTTATGATTGTAATTAATGTTAAATTGATGATGGGGATCATTATTGTGACTGTTATGTTCAATTTCATTGGATTAATTCCTATGTTTTAATGAGATTTCGAATTTCCAACAAATTTTTTTCTCAAAATTTGACTTTAAAAGTCAAATTTGGGTATTTCTTATAATTACATGTTAATTCCTAGTAGTTTAAGTGATGGTAACTTGTTTTGTTTCAATATAACCCTTCTAGTTTGGTTTTGTTTAATTTCGTATTGTTTCTGTTAAAAATTTGATTAACGGGGTTAATCCGGAATGCCGGATTGTCACATATGGTTGTCTACTTTTGCTAAAGGCATTATAGCCTAGCGGCATCTTGGTGATAGGATAAGGATCATAGGTATAAGATCCTAAGTTTTGTGTGACAGTTGCGTACGAAGAATTCGGCATTAATGACGTGAGCACATTTGGTCGTGCTTGAAATCCATGAGGATTTAGTAACTTTTGTTATTGGGGATTGATAGTATGTGAAAAATGATGAACGTGGGCGAAAACCGCGCGCAAAACGGAGTTCGTATGCCCCCGGAATCGCGAAAAGAAGTTTAAAATCAAAATGGTGACGGAAGGTGACGTGGGGCGTAACGCCTGCCCCAGCCTTCCAACCCAGGCGTTACGCCTGGCGAGTATGTCGGCAAAAAAATTGTTTAAGTCAATCAGAATCGTCCAGAAACGTATTTCTTCATTTTTTCGACCCCCAGTTGCTTCCAGACGAATTTTCTTCTTCCTAACACCATCATACTTCATATTAAAGTCATTTGAAGCTATAGATCGTGCCACGGATCGTATTTTCAAGTCCTGATCGTTGTTATACGCGCAGAACTTCGTCAGATCAGGTAACGGTTCATTTTAACCTTCTAGTTTGATTTTGATGGATTAGATCTTGATTTTGAACGTAATGAGATAGTTAGGATTGTTGATTATTGCCTAGATGATGGCTAGGATTGATTATAAACGAAGAACACGAAGTTCTAACGGTTAAATCCTTGTTTTGATCCGTTGTGATGCCCGGTTTGCATGAAATCATACCTATGATTATAATGGTTTAAACCATTTGATTATGACAATGTAGGTGATTAGTTTGATTAATCTTTGAAATGCAAAGGTTAAATCCAAGTGTTTCAAACTAATCATAATCATTAACATACTCATTGGAATGATTATCTGATGTTTGTGATAACAGTCAGATTAGTATGTTAAATCTGGTTATTTCACCTATTCTGATGCTACATTGTGATATTTCATGATATTTGGGTAATCAATAATAAGGATTAATCACTCCTAAACCATTAAATTATCTAGAAACTGTTTTAGCATTATAATCAACAACATTAACTATTTGGTTAATCTGAGATTATTCTGATTAATCTAGAGTGTCATCAACTTTGTGTTAGGAATCTAATGCAATGTAGGTTCCTACATTATCATACATTGTATGATATAACCTTAAATTAATTAATTATATAATTAATATCGAGTTGATGATTTACTAAGCAATGTCTTTGACATTGAACGTTCAGAAGGATCTAATCAGTAAACTAGAACATAAATAACTCATTAAATATAAATAAATGCAGAATCACTTATCTATTATCAGTTTTGAGATATTCTGCTACATCTATACTACCAGGTGAGTTTCGTACAACCCCTTTTATTTTTAATCTTTTTCAAACATCGGGGAACATTGTTGAACTTTTAATGAACATATGATATGTATCACTGATATCTGTGTGATTTCATGTGATTGTTGTGACTTTTGTGGGATTTCATGGGATTTTGGCCTGTAGACTGAACTCTATCATGACACTGAAAGTCCTCATTTTTGAACTGTATCTAGTGAACCCATGTGTGGCCGAGCAGAAAACATTGATAGTACTATTGGTTGACACCCCATTCGCTGGGAGGATTGCATCTCCCCTTGTGTGAATGTTTGTTATCTGTTTCCTGAACTTCTTAATGGTGTGATAGACATTAAGATAATGAGGCACTAAGATATGTACCGACGGGTAATATCTTGAGACAGACTAGACGTCCGAAAGGAACTAGATACAGGTCCCATGGTTATCCAGAACTGAACTTTTGAGAACGTGCTTATCATATCATATTGTTTTAAATTGAACTGTCGATCTCACCAGCTTTGTGCTGACGTTTTCAAATTAAATCTTTTTGCAGGGAGACAGTGACCACCGGGTGAGGATGCACTTTTGAGTTATTTGCACTTTAATAATAGTATTGTAATTAAATAAATATAGTTGTAATGTGGTTGTGATTGCGACACCCTGGTAAAGTATTTACTTTAAGTTAATCTGTGTGCTTATGATATTGGTTCAAGTAAGTCACCCCTCACCTCGGAGACATCACCACTATGCTTCCGCAACCGATTCAGTGACGTCAGACCAGACACGAGGTGACGAGGGGTGGGGGTGTGACAGGGTGGTATCAGAGCCACAGGTTATAGAGAATTAGGTTGACTTAGAGACCTAGACTATAACCATAGGCTCGTATAGTTACACAGAGAGCACCGAACATTAATATTGAACAAAACTTGTTTTGAATTAAGCCAGGATAATCAGGTGGTACAAATTCCAGTTATGAGTGGCCAGCATAACTGAAATTTGCAACACGTGTGCATTCTAGTTTGATTTAATTCAAGCAAAACATTAACAATAGTAATAACGAATAGTTGCGTTAAGATAGGAGGATGTCTCATATCATGTGTATGTTGAATTTTATTATTCAATATATTTCTTTCATGATACTGATTAGAGATTTTTATTGTACAGCGATGGTAGATCGAGGCGAACAGTATCAGCTAGCTCCTCATGATATGAGGGATGGTACTCCGAGCTCTAGCTCAGCACCGGATTCAGATTCTTCGGAGGCATCGACTGCAGCCTCACGAGCTCCATCTGTAGTGCCACAGGCACAACCAGCATTACCACACTCACCATTAGAGCCTAGACCAGTTACACCACCACCACCAGCACTTCCTATCATACCTAGTCCTCCTCACTCACCTCCGGTTGATCCCGTTGCGGATCGGATGCAGGGTATATCACCTCATAGAGTACCCGTTTGGGACGGGTTGCGGCGTATGCGGGGTCAAGCCCGCAAGACCACATGACTACCTCCCCGGAAGCAGCTGGCTCCCAGGGACGAGTTTCATGCCAGACACGAGATGGGAGAATCCTCCCATCAGGCAGAGCTGAGAGCACAGTTGCAGCAAGTTACTCAGAACTTGCAGGGGACACAGCAGAGTCTACAGCAGTGTCAGGCTACGGTTGAGGATACACGTAGGACCATATTAGATATCCTCACTTCTCACTTGACCCTGATGGATCAAGTGAAGGCGTTGGACACCGATACTCGAGCCTGGAGAACCGCGATGGATGATAGACTGAGGATGACATGGGGACAGATTATGCTTGCTGCATTTTGGCGGCAAGTGGCATGGATGACTGAGGGATGGAGTTGGGTGAGAGAGAGAGCGACAGAGTTTTTGGCATGGTTTGGAGTGGCGAGTACCGAGACCAGGATGATGATCCTGGCAGTAGTCATGGCAATAGTGGCCATGATACTTTCCTTCTTATCATACTTTATGCGGTGAGTATGTACAGAAGATCAGTTTGAGATTTTCAGAGCATCAGGATGTAGATAGGGGAGTTCTTTTCTGTTCTTATCTTTTGTTGATTGTAGTGTCTTGTGTCGTTTCGGTAGTCTGTACATATTAAAACAATAGTGATGTAATAAAATGGGTGTTTTGGGTATCGATCTGTGTAATGTACTATTTTGGTGTTGTGTGAATTATGTTTTTCTAATAACCTTGTGTGGACTATAAACAATTCTGTGTGAGAACAATTCTATGTGAGAACATGTCAAACTAATATATATATTTCGCCGAAATACAGTACGGGGGCAATACTGTATGCGAATATATTGAACTAAAATATGTATTTTGCTGGAATACAGTACGGAGCAATACTGTATGCAAATATATCTGTGACCAAAGTACAGTACGAGAGCCATACTGTACGAGAACATGTCTGAATTGTGAACGTATCTAATTGTGAATGTGTCTGTAACTTAAGTACAGTACGAGAGCCATACTGTACGAGAACATATCTATGGTCTGTATGAGAACTTAATGTATGAACTGAGAACATATTAGAGAACTTGTCTGAGAACATATCCTAGTCCTGTATGAACATATCTTTAAAAACATGTGTTGCAATGCAATGAGCTGGGTAAGACTCTAACATGTTTTTGAAATTACAGGACTAAAGTATAACTACGAATAATTGTGTGATCTGTGTGTAATGTGAACATGTCTGGACTGAATTCATGTAGTTATACTGTATTCTTATAATCACTTTTTAATACAAATTTTCAGTGTAACTGAATGGGATTGTATTTATGTGATAGAACGGGTTATATCTTTAATGTTCTTGAACTGACCTGAGTTTTGTCTGCTTGTGAGCAGAATAATGGCTCCTAAACGAGGTCGACCAGCTAAGAGAGCTACTCAGAACATTATAAACCCTGAACCGAATCAAATTCCACCTTTGAATGTTGACTCAAATCCGGATCCGCATGTTAATCCGGAAGCGAACGTAGTTCCACCTGGGAACTTGGAAACGAATACTACTCCACCAGTGAACCCTGGAGCAGGCATTGTTCCACCTGCTGGTACAAGCGGATCTGAAACAAATGAGGCTATGATAGCTCGTATTGTGCGTGAACAACTATCTGCTTGTGGTGTTCTGACACAACACCAACCACATATCACTGTAGGTTCTGGTGGGGAACACGATCATGTTGAACATAATGCTACTGGTGGTCATGTTGAAACTCATACCACTACCGGTACAACTACTATTGTTCCTGATCCACCCCGACAGGGATGTACTTACAAGTATTTTGCTTCCTGTAACCCTCCTACTTTTACTGGTAAAGAAGGAGCGGCTGGTCTAATAAGGTGGATTGAGGAGATGGAAACTAAGCTCAAAATCAGTCAGTGTTTGGAGGAGCATAAGGTGTCTTATGCTGCCTGTTCTTTGAAAGACTCGGCTTTGACCTGGTGGAATACTCAGGCCAAGACTTTGGGTTCAGCCACAGTTGACTCGATGGGCTGGAACGATTTCAAAACTCTGATTAGATCAGAGTACTGTCCCATCACTGAAATTCAAAAACTCCAGGAAGAATTCTGGAATCACTCGATGATCGGTGCTGACTGTCTTGCTTACACCGATCGTTTTCATGAACTTACTTGTTTACTTCCCGACATGTTTCCTACGGAAGCCGCTTTAATCGAGAAGTACATTAAGGGTCTGATTCCTCAGATACAAGGAATGGTGACTGCTGCTGAACCTACAACCCTGAAACATACGATTCTTTTGACCACTAAGCTTACCAATGAGGCGGTAAGGAGTGGTACTCTGTCTTTGAAACCTCAGACGGTTCATAGTCGTAGTGATGTCGGTACCTCGAATGTGTCAAAAGGTACCAAACGAAAGTGGTTTGGCAAAACCAAGGCGAAGGCTCCGGCTGAGATCACCCAGAGCAAGCCAACTGTGAAAAACTATGGTGCAAATGTTCCTGAGAGGAAAACTTATATTGGGCAGGCGCCCAAATGCAATAAGTGTCCACTACATCACACGGGACCATGTCCTGTTTGTCTGAACTGTAATCGAGTTGGACATTATGCTAAATATTGCAATTTTCCTGCTCAGACACCAAACCAAGCACCACGACAAACCACTCAAACCAACCGGTCATGTTACAAATGTGGAAGTCCTGATCATCTCATACGAAACTGTCCGAACAATAACACCAATCCGGGAACTGAAGCTAGGGGGAGAGCTTTTCAGATTGGTGCAACCGAGGCGAGACATGACGCAAATATTGTTACTGGTACGTTTCTTCTTAATAATCTATACGCATCAGTTTTGTTTGACACAGGAGCGGATAAGAGCTTTATCTCTCCTGAATTTGCAGCATTAATTTCATTGCCTACGGTAGATCTAGAAACTCCTTATATTATTGAACTTGCTAACGGCAAGTTGATCAAAACAAACAATGTTATTCAAGGATGTTCCTTGAATTTGAATGATCATCTTTTCAAAATTGATTTACTTCCTATTGAGCTTGGGAGCTTTGATGTTGTTGTTGGTATGGACTGGCTTTCTGATAACCAAGCGGAAGTTGTGTGTCAAAACAAGGTGATCCGTATTCCATTACCTAACGGTAATACACTAATAGTTCAAGGAGAACGAGCAGGTAGAAAACTTGGTCTCATATCTTGTATGCAAGCTCAGAAATTCTTAAGGAAAGGCTGTTATGCTTTCCTGGCACATGTGACTGAGCACAGTTCTTCACCCAAACAAATCACAGATATCCCAGTAGTCAAAGATTTTCCTGAAGTTTTTCCTGAGGACATATCAGGATTACCCCCAGTGAGACAAGTTGAATTTCGAATCGACTTGATTCCAGGTGCAGCACCTGTTGCTAAAGCCCCGTATCGGCTTGCACCATCCGAAATGCAAGAACTTTCAGGTCAATTACAGGAACTGTTAGACAAAGGTTTTATCAGACCTAGTTTCTCACCCTGGGGAGCACCTATTCTTTTTGTGAAAAAGAAGGATGGTTCATTCAGAATGTGTATTGACTACAGGGAACTCAATAAACTGACAATCAAGAACCGTTATCCACTACCTCGTATCGATGATCTGTTTGATCAACTACAAGGTGCTACTTATTTTTCAAAAATCGATTTAAGATCTGGATATCATCAGTTACGTATTCATGATGATGACATTCCTAAAACTGCTTTCAGAACTCGATACGGACATTACAAATTTTTAGTAATGCCATTTGGTTTAACCAATGCACCAGCAGTTTTCATGGATCTGATGAATCGAGTATGTAGACCTTATCTGGATAAATTTGTGATTGTGTTTATTGATGATATTCTTATTTATTCTCGAAATCAACAAGAACATGCTCAACACTTGAAATTAATTCTAGAACTTTTGGCACGTGAAAAATTATATGCCAAATTCTCCAAGTGTGAGTTCTGGTTACGAGAAGTTCAATTTCTTGGTCATGTAGTAAATCAAAACGGTATTCAAGTGGATCCCAGTAAGATTCAGGCGGTGAAACAATGGGAGACACCACGAACCCCGACTGAAATACGTCAATTCTTGGGGTTGGCAGGTTATTATCGCCGGTTTATCAAGAACTTTTCAAAGATAGCCTTGCCACTGACTACATTGACACAGAAAAATCAACCATTTATATGGAGTTCTCAACAGGAGGAGGCGTTCCAACTGTTGAAACATAAACTCTGTAATGCACCTATCTTGGCACTACCGGAAGGTACTGATAACTTCACAGTGTATTGTGATGCTTCACGTCAAGGTCTTGGGTGTGTTCTAATGCAGAAAGATAAGGTAATTGCTTATGCTTCTCGGCAGTTGAAAGTACATGAGAAGAACTATACCACACATGATCTAGAACTTGGTGCAGTAGTGTTTGCACTCAAGATTTGGAGACATTATCTATACGGAACTAAGTGTATTATATACACTGATCACAAAAGCCTCCAACACATTCTAGATCAGAAAATGTTGAACATGAGACAGAGGCGATGGGTTGAACTGTTGAACGATTACGACTGTGAAATTCGTTATCACCCAGGCAAAGCAAATGTTGTAGCTGATGCCTTAAGTCGCAAGGAACGAGTCAAACCGTTACGTGTAAAAGCGTTAGGTATGACTATTCAAACCAGTCTAATTCCTCAAATTAAAGAAGCTCAGCAACAAGCTTTACAAGCAACGAACTATTCTGCTGAGGGACTGAGAGGATTAGATAAGAAACTCGATACTAAGGCTGATGGACTGTTGTATTTCAAAGACCGAATGTGGATTCCTTTATTCGGTAACTCTCGAACTATTATCTTGGATGAGGCGCATAAATCCAGGTATTCTATTCATCCAGGTGCTGATAAAATGTATAAAGATCTTAAAGACTTTTACTGGTGGCCTGGAATGAAGAAACAAATAGCTGAATACGTGGACCGATGTCTAACATGTCTCAAAGTCAAGGCTGAACATCAACGACCTTCTGGGTTACTACAACAACCTGAGATTCCCATGTGGAAATGGGATCAGATCTCTATGGATTTCAGTACTAAATTACCCAGAACATCACGTAATCATGACTCTATATGGGTTATCGTTGATCGCCTTACTAAATCTGCGCATTTCTTACCCATCCGAGAAGACTATTCTATGGATCGACTCGCTAAACTCTATGTTAATGAGATTGTATCTCGACATGGAGTACCGATCTCTATCATTTCTGACAGAGATAGTCGATTTATGTCACGATTTTGGCAAACTCTTCAGAATGCTCTGGGCACACAAATCAATATGAGCACAGCTTATCATCCACAAACTGACGGGCAGACTGAACGAACAAATCAAACTCTTGAAGACATGCTCAGAAGCTGTGTGATTGATTTCGGAGGTAGCTGGGATATTCATCTTCCACTTGTTGAATTTTCATACAATAACAGCTACCATACCAGTATTCAATGCGCTCCTTTCGAAACACTTTATGGACGCAAATGTAGATCACCTATCTGTTGGTCAGAAGTAGGTGAAAACCAAATCATTGGCCCAGAATTCATTCAGGAAACAACTGATAAGATCGCACTCATTCAAGAACGAATCAAAGCTGCTCGCGATCGTCAAAAGAGTTATGCTGATAATCGCCGTAGACCACTGGAATTTCAAATCGGTGATCTAGTAATGTTGAAAGTTTCACCGTGGAAGGGTATATTCAGATTTGGGAAGAGAGGTCAACTTTCACCAAGATTTGTAGGACCATTTAAAATTCTTGAACGAATTGGACCAGTGGCTTACAGACTTGAATTACCTCCTGAACTCGATAACGTTCATGATGTCTTCCATGTATCAAATTTGAAGAAATGCCTAGCCGATGAATCCTTGATCGTACCTCTGAAAGAAATCCAAATTGATGAGAAACTTCAATTCAGGGAAGAACCAGTTGAAGTAATGGATCGAGAGGTGAAGGTACTGAAACGCAGTCGCATACCTATTGTCAAAATTCGGTGGAATTCACAGCGTGGACCCGAATATACGTGGGAACGTGAAGATCAGATGAAACAGAAATACCCACATTTATTTACATGATCAATTATTATCCAGTAAGTCTTTCACTAAATTTCGGGACGAAATTCCTCTAACAGGAGGAGATTGTGACAGTTGCGTACGAAGAATTCGGCATTAATGACGTGAGCACATTTGGTCGTGCTTGAAATCCATGAGGATTTAGTAACTTTTGTTATTGGGGATTGATAGTATGTGAAAAATGATGAACGTGGGCAAAAACCGCGCGCAAAACGGAGTTCGTATGCCCCCGGAATCGCGAAAAGAAGTTTAAAATCAAAATGGTGACGGAAGGTGACGTGGGGCATAACGCCTGCCCCAGCCTTCCAACCCAGGCGTTACGCCTGGCGAGTATGTTGGCAAAAAAATTGTTTAAGTCGATCAGAATCGTCCAGAAACGTATTTCTTCATTTTTTCGACCCCCAGTTGCTTCCAGACGAATTTTCTTCTTCCTAACACCATCATACTTCATATTAAAGTCATTTGAAGCTATAGATCGTGCCACGGATCGTATTTTCAAGTCCTGATCGTTGTTATACGCGCAGAACTTCGTCAGATCAGGTAACGGTTCATTTTAACCTTCTAGTTTGATTTTGATGGATTAGATCTTGATTTTGAACGTAATGAGATAGTTAGGATTGTTGATTATTGCCTAGATGATGGCTAGGATTGATTATAAACGAAGAACACGAAGTTCTAACGGTTAAATCCTTGTTTTGATCCGTTGTGATGCCCGGTTTGCATGAAATCATACCTATGATTATAATGGTTTAAACCATTTGATTATGACAATGTAGGTGATTAGTTTGATTAATCTTTGAAATGCAAAGGTTAAATCCAAGTGTTTCAAACTAATCATAATCATTAACATACTCATTGGAATGATTATCTGATGTTTGTGATAACAGTCAGATTAGTATGTTAAATCTGGTTATTTCACCTATTCTGATGCTACATTGTGATATTTCATGATATTTGGGTAATCAATAATAAGGATTAATCACTCCTAAACCATTAAATTATCTAGAAACTGTTTTAGCATTATAATCAACAACATTAACTATTTGGTTAATCTGAGATTATTCTGATTAATCTAGAGTGTCATCAACTTTGTGTTAGGAATCTAATGCAATGTAGGTTCCTACATTATCATACATTGTATGATATAACCTTAAATTAATTAATTATATAATTAATATCGAGTTGATGATTTACTAAGCAATGTCTTTGACATTGAACGTTCAGAAGGATCTAATCAGTAAACTAGAACATAAATAACTCATTAAATATAAATAAATGCAGAATCACTTATCTATTATCAGTTTTGAGATATTCTGCTACATCTATACTACCAGGTGAGTTTCGTACAACCCCTTTTATTTTTAATCTTTTTCAAACATCGGGGAACATTGTTGAACTTTTAATGAACATATGATATGTATCACTGATATCTGTGTGATTTCATGTGATTGTTGTGACTTTTGTGGGATTTCATGGGATTTTGGCCTGTAGACTGAACTCTATCATGACACTGAAAGTCCTCATTTTTGAACTGTATCTAGTGAACCCATGTGTGGCCGAGCAGAAAACATTGATAGTACTATTGGTTGACACCCCATTCGCTGGGAGGATTGCATCTCCCCTTGTGTGAATGTTTGTTATCTGTTTCCTGAACTTCTTAATGGTGTGATAGACATTAAGATAATGAGGCACTAAGATATGTACCGACGGGTAATATCTTGAGACAGACTAGACGTCCGAAAGGAACTAGATACAGGTCCCATGGTTATCCAGAACTGAACTTTTGAGAACGTGCTTATCATATCATATTGTTTTAAATTGAACTGTCGATCTCACCAGCTTTGTGCTGACGTTTTCAAATTAAATCTTTTTGCAGGGAGACAGTGACCACCGGGTGAGGATGCACTTTTGAGTTATTTGCACTTTAATAATAGTATTGTAATTAAATAAATATAGTTGTAATGTGGTTGTGATTGCGACACCCTGGTAAAATATTTACTTTAAGTTAATCTGTGTGCTTATGATATTGGTTCAAGTAAGTCACCCCTCACCTCGGAGACATCACCACTATGCTTCTGCAACCGATTCAGTGACGTCAGACCAGACACGAGGTGACGAGGGGTGGGGGTGTGACATTTTGAATCTCTCAATGGATATTTTCTCAAAGTATTGAGTTTTATCTTGAATTGGTGACTTAGTGGTAGATATGATCGGGTAGTACCGTTGGTGGCATTTTGATACTCTAGTGAACCAAATAACTTGTTCAAAATTTTTTTTTGATGGAATAAGATTGTCCAAATTAATTGAGTTTTTTTTTTCTAAAAAAGTATTGGTAGAAACCATATTTACCAAATAAGCGATTTATAAAATATTTACCAAAGTCATGTGTTGACGAGCGTTGTACCCGATTAAATCCACCTGGCCTCATAAGAAAGCCCGCTATATGGTAAAACCTCCTACCAAACGCCTTGGTCGGAATTTGAATCCATGATTTCAAATAGCTTAAGCTTTAGCCTTTACGAGAACCACAAAGCGTCATTTGAGCTAAAAACTCTTTGACACTTTATTATCTATAGTCCAATTTTTATTCGTATATGACCAACATGGTCTATAGCCCATTTTCAATTCTCTAGAGTTTTTCATTGTAAACAAACAAATAAAAAATTGAAAAGACATATCTTTAACGATAGTGACAAAGCTTGAAAAAAACTCTAATGGGGCCGAAAGATTTTTAAGAAGAATAACGAAATAGGCCAGACTCAATAATTATACATATTTTTGAGGAAATGCTACTAAATCGAACCTTTTAAGCGGAAAAACGGGGAGGGTCGGGGCACCCCAGAGCCCTTCAAAAGCATCGTCAATGTTCAACATTATTTTCTCTTATAATCTTATTAGATAAGAGAGACATGTCACTTATCTTACTCTTATTATTTTTACTTATCTATCTTATTAAAATATAATAATAATATGAAAATAATATATTTAATATAAATTTAATCATAAATTATTATTCTATCGTTAACTAATGAATTAAATATGAAATCAATCATTTGCTTATCCATTTTAAATAATATTTATGTTAAAAATAATTATATCATTAAGATTTTTTATATTTTAATCAACTTAGTTATTTTAGATAATAGTATAGTAATTTATTTCAATTTTTATCTACAAGATTTTAAATTTAATATTTTATCTATCACCAATTAAATTGTTTAATAGTTTTATAAGTAATATGTTTAATGGATTTATAGTTTGTATCATCGTTATCAATTATTATATATATATTTTTTTTCTTTTTTAATTCATGTAATACATGAATTTAAAGTTTGTCTTCGATTGTAACTAGTTTTATACTCGTCCGGTGACCAGGAAATTTGGTATAATTTCATTAATTTACTAAAAATTGTTCTAACAAAAAACAATAATAATTTAATTAATTAACATACAAATCTTAAGGTAGACAATTTAGTTAAAAATGCTCAAATGAAAACCAAATAACACATTAAGTTGGACACAAAACCGTAAAGCGTATTACATGCAAATAAAGAAATTGAAACAACTAAAAGAAATCAAAATAATAAATAGTATCTTGTGAAATTAAATCCTTTAGCTTTTTAAGTTTTTGAATATATCTCTTTGGCCTCAATGTACGATGATCCATGTTTTTTTTACATTAATCTTGCTAACAGATGTTGAAAAAGGAGTAGTCGAGAGGTGAACATTATTATTCACATATGTACTATCGACTCAAGCAACATGATGATCGTTTGTACGTGTCAACTGAATTTAAAAAGAATGATAAAGATATGATAACAAAAATTAATAGTAAAAATTGATAAAATGTTATATACTTATACGGCATTACAATTTACGTGCAGAGGCGTTATTTTTTGAGATATGTATATAAAAAATAATAATAAAATCATTCAGGAGAATATGTGGTGCGAACTGGTCGGTTATTTTACCCACAAATGCCGTTGAAAATCAAATATGGACCCATAAACGATTCGGTTACTTCGGAGTTGTGTGGCTAAACCCTAGGCAGAGCCGCTTGGAGAAACCCTTTGAATCTCTCATCCGTGCTTGATTCTCTCTACTTTCTAGTTCCATTGTGATGAAATATTTAGGCGAATGGAGGTACGAAAATAGTGTAAGCAGCTTTAACCGTTTCATTTTTGCGGTTCAGTTGAGGTTTTTTGAGTAAAGAAAGGCGCAATCTTGACTCATTAGCATGTATATATCATATATGTGTTGTGTGTGTCTAGGTTGATTTTTTATTTCCCTTTCTCACTCTAAAATCGGTCAAAAATTGCTATTTACCTAATGTTATGATATTATAGGCAGTTTATTTACTATGTAATTTTTAGTGTTTTGGTAATTTTTGTAATCAAACTCAAAACAGGTGGTATGTCAGAATCTGGGTTTTTTTTATAGTTGGCATGGATTCAAGAATTAGGATTATCACGGGGCGTTCATTGTTCATTTTTTTCCTGCTAAAATCGGTTGTGCAGTATGATTATAATCAGTAGTATTAAAACATCTTGACTAATGCAATAGGTTCTAATTACAGTTTGTAGTTTTTGGGAGGATTCATTCTTGGTGTCATATCATGTTTGCTCATTTTGTGGGAGAGAACTCATGAGCTAACCTCTACCTTTTTCTAGAGATTTTCTCACAGGATGGAAACATAAAGCAATGTGTGTTTTGTTTTGCTATCTTAAGTCTTAAATAAGTATATCACTGTATGTTATCTCAAATCTATAACTTGTAACCTAAATGTTACAACAAATGTGCTTATTGGGCGGGTCAGTAAGTTTAGTGTTGTTTAAATAAGGATTTTATTTGAAACTGGCAAATTGTTGTTAATTCAAGAAAGTAGGTGTTATGGGTCGTAGGCTTTGACCAGTTTGGGTCAAACACGGCTGATATCTTTACAATTAGAAGATTGAAGGGGGTTAGGGACCGGCCGGCCCTAACCCTAATCTAGGCCACTTGTTACATGTATTATTTATGGTAATGTAGCAAAGGTTAACCTAATTGTAATCTATAAATACTCTGTCATTTGTGCTTATAATCTTTGTCACAAAGTAATAAAAGAAGAAAACCTGGTTAGCGCCCGTGGACGTAGGTCATCTTGACCGAACCACGATATATCGCGTGTCCTTATTATTGCTTTCATTATATATTGTGTTTGTGTGTGTCTGTGTTGCTGCCCCCACCCAAGAAGAACCGAACAGCAGGTTGCCTGCTGCTGCCGTCACCCTAGAAGGACCAAAACAGTAGCAGGCCCTAATCTTCTGACTGCCAATTGCGGTTGCTGGTTGTTTACTGCTGCCCAGAAGACCAAAGCACCTGCTGGTGCAGTTTGGTGATTGCTGACCAGAAGAAAGAAGGCAGCAGACTGCTGCCATTCTTCCAGCCACCGCCGCAGACCACCAGGCAGCCACCTGGTAGTGCAGCCAGGCCCTGGACAGTCACTGTTACTTCGATCAGGTCCTATTTTACAGTTTTGGGTATTTAATTGGGTTTGTTAATTAAATCAGTTCGTTTAATTCCGCTTCGTTTATTTTCTCGTATTGGTTTCATTTTAGTAATTAAATAGATCACCCGTCAAGTTCTTAAGGCCCGAGCCGTATGTGTGTTTTAGTTACTGCAGCCCTAATCGAGCCCTCGGGTCAGCCGCTTACATGTAATACCTAACAGTAGGTGACTTGTCAACATCAATCACATTTTCCCAATCCCATTTGTCTAGTGCTCTCTTCCTTTTCGGCATTTTCTCAAACATTCTATCCTGAACATGTGTTAACAGTGAGGTTACACTCAATTTATAATATGAAATTGAAAACATCATATCTCTTCACTAAATTGTCGATGAAGGTGTGATTTGTATGGGCTAAAACATTGACCAACCGAAATGATTTCCACGTTATTGGTTTTTTCCCGAAAATAAAATAAAAATAAAACCAAATTATATATTAGCACAAAACTAAAGTAAATATAAACTTAGAAAGCTATAACTTGAAGGCGTTAAAGACTACCTTATCAAACGCATTAGGAGAACTAAGTTGTTAACAGTTGGTGAAGGTGACTTTTTTTCCACCTAATTTTACAATATATAATTTTGTAGGTGGGAAAGAAGTCAGCTTCAGTAACTTTTAACAACTTTAGTTCTCCTAATGCGGTTGAAAAGGCAGTCTTAACGCCTTCAAGATATAGTTTTCTAAGTTCATATTTACTTTTGTTTTGTTTTAATATATAATTTGGTTTTATTTTTACTTTATTTTTGAGAAAAAAACCAACAATGTGAAAATTATTTCGATTGGTCAACGTTTTAGCCCATACAAATCGCACCTACATTGAAAGTTTAGTGAAAAGACATGATGTTTTCAATTTCATAACATAAATTGAGTGTTGCCTCACTGTTAACACATGTTCAGGATAGAATGTTTGAGGAAATGCTGAAAAAGAAGAGAGCATTAGACAAATGAGATTGTGAAATGTGATTAATGTTGACAAGTTACATAATGTGAATTGAATGTTGTTGGATCAGATGATAATGAATGTAAACAAGTGTTAGAGTATGATGATGATTA
Source organism: Mikania micrantha (assembly GCA_009363875.1). Taxonomy (NCBI): domain Eukaryota; kingdom Viridiplantae; phylum Streptophyta; class Magnoliopsida; order Asterales; family Asteraceae; genus Mikania; species Mikania micrantha. Next base: position 43,731,199 of record CM018694.1, on the reverse strand, counting down.
TGAGAAATGAGAGAATTATTGTATGGGTGTTGCCAGATAAAAAAAACAATGATGAATCTGATAGAGATGATACTGCTGATTTCATTGAATCGTTTGTGAAAAAACAAAGATCCCACGTCTTTCAATTTTTAGCCATAACAAGGTTGTTCATCGTGTTAGATACCCTTAGACTTTAAGTATGTTTAAACTTGATTTGGTTAAGGTTTTTGTTTGTTCTTCAAGATGTGTAGCCGTAAATAGGTCGTTCGTCGTGTTTTTCTCCATTAAATCAATCATGAAAAAAAAGATTCTCTGCGTTTTCGTTTTTAGTTGTAACAAGGTCGTTCCTCGTGTTACATACTCTTAGACTTTAAGTATGTTTAGACTTGATTTGGTTAGGGTTTTCTTTGATTCTTCAAGGTGCGTTTTCCTCCATTTTATTTGTTAGGAATCAAGCGGCACAGCGGAACCAGATTAAACAATACACATACACGATTGCAAAGAAATAACAAACAAACGAAAACAAACAACACGGAGATATAACGTGGTTTGGTCGATGTGATCTACATCCAGGGACTGCAACTAGGATTTATCTTTTATTACTTAGGTGCTAAAAAATTAAAATTACAAGACTAGGATATATATAGAGAACTAATTAGGTTACAAAACATAAACCTGGCCGGGCTTATGTGACAACCAGTACCAGACCGTCCGGCAAGTCCGTACAGTGTGTGTACTTTCACCATGTACTGTGTGTAAATACAGTGTGTAAACAGTCGTGTGATAACAGAACTCAGAAAACAAACCACAGTTGTATGTGTTTAAGTGAAAACTTAAATACAGTAATTACAACAACTCAAGAGAAACAACAGTGTTCAAACAAATAACAATAACAAATCGGTTGCGATCTGATATCCATAGATGACATGAATCAGATGACCGACAATTCAATGTGAAAACAATGTGATAACAGGATGTGTAGTTGAGTCCGACAGTGAGGAAACACAATTCAAATTATATTGCAGTGTCGTTTTAGAATAATAAACTGACAGCATGTTTGCGTGGGTGACGATTCACACAAACACATTTGTGAGTTTAATGTTCTGAACGATAACTGATAAGTAGAAAAACCAAATCAGAAAGTGAAACGTACGATCGTGTTCGTACAGTTAGCGCTCTGTACGAAAACGCGCGTAAGTAACGTTTTCTGACGAAACGGAAACGAAAGCACGACACGAACGAAAATAAATTAATAGAATAAAATAAATAACATTTTACAATTTTGAAACTCATCAAAATAATTAAAATAAACTTTCTTTTATTTATAACATTTAAAATACGCGTTTAAATTCCGGATACGTGATGAAGACGCGAACCGAGCTACCGAAACGAACCCGAACACCACGCGGGATATAGAAACCCTAAATGAGAGAGTTTTCTCATTTTACACCTTCTCCTTCTCTCTCCAACTCCAATTTCCGGCCACCACCTCTTCACCACCAAAAACCACATTCAAAGCCTCATATCTCACTCGTTTGTGGACCAAATCGCACGTTCTTGGTGTCCACGCGTAGCTCTCGACCTCCTCTACCTAGAAGTACAAAGGATCTGGAGTTTTCACCGGCCAAAAACGAGGTATGATCGAAAGAAACTTCTGGAAATAGGGTTTTCTACTCCTTGTTCGGCCTAGCCACCAAACCGGTTTAATACCATGTTATCCCGACCTTAAGCTATCATTTCTACTCCACAAAGGTTCGTACAGGTCGGGAGTAAGATGGGAAAGCACTGGGACGAACCATGAACTCACAGGTTCGATGAAGAGAAGGACTGAGTTGCAGGTTCGCGAGAGTGCTGGTTGGCTGCCAAACCTGTATGGCCAAACCTTTCTGCTGCTCACATGCTACTCACGAACCCTCATCATCATCAAACGAACCTTCATCTTGTTGCGAACCTAGCATTCCCAGCCGAACCTGCCACTCCCCTCGAAACTAGGGTTCGTCAACAACCCACCGAACCTTAGCATGGCCGGAAGTTCCACTCGCGAACCCACATAAACTGCCGAACCCTGCTGTTACACCGCCGAACCCTCCCTGCTGAAACACTTGGGCGAACCTGTGACTCTTGATCGAACGAACCTCCTAAACCCATGATGTAGCCGAACCTAGGACTGATGCAAGGAGGTTCGCCGGCAACCATGTGGCCGTTCATAGCATCAAACAGCCGGATATAAATTGGATGGCCCATTTACCTCCGGCCCACCATAATGTGATTAGCCCAGGCCCCAAGGTTTCGGCCCACATGGATTTTTGGATGGTTCATGATGAGACCGGCCCATATGTTTGTAACTTGTTCATGTTAATGACTCACGACATTGCTAAGCCTATAACCTACATGGCCCCACGTAAACAACTCATGTTATTATTCGGCCCAACAGTGTTCATCTCGGCCCAAATAACGAATGCCCAAGGCCCAGTAGATTAGGCCCACAAAACTCACAAGGCCTCCTGTTCCTTCGGCCCAATAATGGCCCACACATAAGCCCTTTGGGACAAGACTTTAAACTCGGCCTCAAATATTAAACATACGGTCAAACGGTTTAGCATGCAATTTAAATGAGAATCAAATAGTTAAAGAGTATCACACTTACAATTTTACAATGATTTTGTTAAACTAATACAAAGGTGGTGGAATTAAGTTCCTAACACCTAGGATAATGTAGCTTTAATAAATTAACAAATGATTTCAAGTGATGGTTCCAAGGAATTAAAGAAACATGTTAAATCACAACAAGTAACCGGGGCTGAATAAAGATAACGGAGACCTCCGAGTGTTAATCAAACTTTAGGGTTAACATCAATGCACATACGAACACACACTCAAAGACTCATACTTACAAGTTAAATACTACTTGAAATCAATACAGGATCGTGAGATCAACAACAAGAACAACAAAGAGCGCGTATCTTCTTTCTATTAAACTATGTCAACCACTTCAACCACCAGGTGAGTTCATATGCCCCTTTTTCTTAATCTTTACTGATTTCAAAGCTCGGGGCTGAGAAACATGCTAAACTTTTATTTGATTAAAAGTTCTTTTAACATATTGCTTATATTATGATTCACATAATAATAGTTGATCTTTATTATCATTGATCATTACATGCTTGCTTGTTTGATATTATCATACTTGAGACAAATAGGAAGATACATGCCATTATAGCTTCCTGACACATGTATGCATTAGAATAATACAAGTTGTTAAGAATATATCTTGCAACTGTTTATTATTCTTACATGATAGAACAACGGGGAAAACCATGGGATAACATGCCAATAACAATTACTAATGACAAGAATGATCATCATGATAAGGTAACTTCATGATAACAAGATCATTCACACATTACTAACATCGTGTATAAGACATGTTCTTATGACACTTTGTTCAAGATAGCTAGAATACTCAACATTGAGATAACAGTTGAGACAATTACTTGTGATATCGAGGAGGATATTATGAGCACACGCTTTCGGGATGGCATTCCCCACATATACTATCATGTCTATTTAAGACTCTAATTAGAGCACATCTTATAACCGGCAGAGGATGACGGTTACACAACCATAGATCAATTGGGTAAACCATGAACATTAATCACTAGGGCGTGGTAATCTAATGAAGTCACACCGGGCACAAGAGGTGCTAACATTCTCTTTGATAACATTCATAAAATCTAGGGATCGTATTCATTCCAATAGATATCGTGGGAGGATATCTTACACACCGGGCAGGTCAGTAATGACCGCTACTGAGACTATTACGTCTCAAACTAGAAATCATGAGTAGGACACTTTACACACCGGGCTGGATAGGGGTGACAGCTACTGGGACTACTATGTCCCTACCTAGGTATCGCGTATGATATCTTACACATCGGACTGCTTAGTACTGACAGTTACAGAGATTACTAGGTCTCACTCTAGATATCGAGTATGATGTCTTACACGCCGAGCTAATCCGTAAGGAATAGCTAACAGAGACAATTATGTCTCTTTATTCAATTGTTTGGGTATTCTACACGCCGGGCAAATCATTGATGATTAGCTACAGAAACTATTAAGTTCTATACTAGATATCGAGTATGATATCTTACACGCTGGGCTAATCTTTAAGGAATAACTAACAGGGACGATTACATCTCTTACTTTATTTATTGGGCTATTATACATGCCGGGCTATTCCGTAAGAGATAGCTAACAGAGATAATTATCTCTCTCTCTTTTTCATTATTGGGATATACATACCGGGAAATCATGGGTGAAATGAAATGGGTATCCATCGTTGTATTGCAGGTAGTGTTGAATTCAGTTGAGCATGTGGTGGGATGGCATTTGGGCTTGACCCTTTCGTATGCCCTATATATAAGCATGCTTGATTGGATGATACACTATCTGTATATACAGCCATGGAGAGGACATTGTGTGAAACATGGGAACCAATTAGCAATACAACTTGTGTGAAACATTGTGAACATGACTGACATAAATTCAATGGTTTTCAATTACTAAAATTATGAACTCACCAACCTAGTTTTGACTTTGTTTAAATGCATGTTTTCTCAGGTAATGGACATGTTTAGTTAACCAGCATCAGTGATTAAGCTAGAGGACTTTTAGAAGACCTAGCTCACTTTTGGATGCATATATTTTGATGGCATTGTGAATCTCTTTTGCATATCTTGTACAACTACAAGATAGAAACTACACGATTCTTTTGGAGTAGATTTACTTAGTTAAATTATGAACACGTACGGTGTAATTTTATTTTGTAATTCTATATTATATGTCATGTTAGCATTTCTCATTATTTATCATGTGCCATGTAAACAATCTGATCATTTGATTATCATTCAAGATATCGCGCCCCGGGAACCTTCCGCCCGACGGGAAAACCCGATCCGTTCCCGCCGGCCCGGGGTGTGACAGCTTAGGGCCGGCTGCCCGAACTCCCTCCCAAAAGTTCTTTGAAACCTAACATTATTCGCATTTATGCTTTTGTTAGTGCAAAATGGTTCGATCCATCTTCTTCAACCTGCGTTTGCTTCTTTGTATTAGCATCTATGCTTCTCTCACCACAGAAATCTATTAGTTATAATTGAATAAATAGAGGGTTAAAGATGTAATAAAATTGATTGAAGGATTAGAAATGTTAATTGTGTAATAAGTCGTTACTCGTTAGTAACTAGCTCGACCGTTAGTTAGTTGAGTATAAATAGGTTGACTTGTAATTTGGGAAGTTATGTTATGAAATGAAACTTCCTCTCTCCTTTTGATTCTTGTTTTCAATTTTTAGCTAACGAATTGGTATTAAAGCACACCGATTCTTGGCAGCTTCTGATAGTGGTGTTCGTAATCATTGGATCGAGTAGAGGCGATTAATTGGTGGATTCAGCGAGATGACGACTCGTAATCAGACATTAGAGCAGCGCTGATAGCAATCCTCCACCTCTAAAAGTATATTCCAGGCGCAAACCACAGAATATGGATCAAGTCGGATTAGAGCTACTGGACTGTCTTTATGGAGCTGGATTCGATCCGTTCAATCCAACAAGGGATGTGAGTAACATGCGGACAAAGTAGTGGGGAAGTGGAGATAATTATGGATGATAGCCGCCGAGTAATTTCTCAATTTTCTTTATTAGTTTCATTTGATGTTCAGTAGTTTTTTGTCGATGTTAATTTCTTGGCATTGGTTTTAGCCGTTCAAAAATGGAACCATTATCTCATGGGTCACCATTTTTTTATCAAGACCGATCATTACACCCTTAAATTCTTGCTGGAACAACGAGTGACTACTGTGGAACAACTGAGACTACTTTTGAAGTTAATGCCATACAACTTCTCCATAATCCACAGGTCGGGAAAGGAAAATAGAGGTGCTGATGCCTTATCTCGTCGTCCCATAGCCACGGCCCAGTTATGTACTCTCTTGTTGCCTAAATCTTTGACCTTAACTGATATTCAAAATGCTTTACCCACTGATCCTTACCCCATGACCTTATTCATAAGGTTACTACTAGTTCCTCTTCAGTTCCACATTTTACATTAGTAGATCAGCTTTTATTATATAAAGGCCGTGTTGTTCCAGATGTTCCCTCGATCAAGTCTACTATTTTACAGGAGGCTCATGACACTCCTGTGGGTGGTCATGGTGGTTTTTTGAAGACTTACAAAAGGGTTAAGCTCCAATTTTTCTGGCCCAACCTCAAAAGGGATGTCCGGCTTTATGTACAACAATGTTTAACCTGCCAAACAAAAGTATGAAACTCTTGCTCCTGCCGGTTTGTTACAGCCTCTCCTTATCCCTGAGCGGATTTAGGAAGATATATCTCTTGATTTTATTGTTGGCCTACCGGTTTCTCATCGCGTGGATACTATATTTGTGGTGGTTGATAGGTTGAGCAAATATGCTCATTTTCTGCCATTAAAACACCCTTTCACTGCCAAAGCCGTAGAAAGAGTTCGGCTCCATGGTTTTCCCCATTCGATTGTTTCTGATCGTGATACTATCTTTCTTAGCAATTTTTGGCAGGAATTATTTCGGTTGGGACATACTTCTCTCAAGATGAGTACTAGTTACGATCCACAAACGGATGGTCAGACCGAAGTGGTTAATCGGTGCCTTGAAGCTTACCTTCGCTGCATTGCACATGAGCAGCCCCTTAATTGGAGCTCTTTCCTATCTTGGGCTGAATATTCCTACAACACCGGCTTTCATACTTTCCTTCGTACAACTCCTTTTAATGTGGTTTATGGCAGGGACCCTCCTACTTTGCATCCTTATGTTCCAGGGGATACTAACAATGCTGAACTTGAATCTCAACTCATTACTAGGGATCAGATGCTGCAATTATTACGTACCAATTTGCAAAAGGCTCAAGACCGCATGTAAACTCAATTGGATCAGAAACGCCGTGAACTTACTTTCCAGGTGGGCGATGCAGTTTTTCTTCGTATTCAGCCTTATCGACAGAAAAGCTTGGCTAAACGACGGTTTGAAAAGCTCTCTCCCAGGTTTTATGGTCCTTATTTTATCACTAAACGAGTTGGTCCTGTTGCGTATGAGTGAGCTTTGCCTGCGAACTCGTGCATCCAGCCGGTGTTTCATGTTTCTATGTTAAAACCAGCTCGTGGAGTTGCTCCTTCTACGCCAGCTGCTCCTCTGCCAATTACCAAAGACTGGGAGGTGGATCTTCAACCGGCTAAAGTTTTATCTCACCGTTGGCGTACTGTTCATCATACTTCCATTTTGGACCTGTTAATTCTTTGGGCTACTCGCCCTATGGAGGAAGCAACATGGGAAGAATAAGATTTATTGGTAGGAGGAATTTCCTTCTTTTCGACTTGAGGACAAGTCGTTTTACCGGGCGGGAAGTATTGATAGCAATCCTCCACCTCTAAAAGTATATTCCAGGCGCAAACCACAGAATATGGATCAAGTCGGATTATAGCTACTGGATTGTCTTTATGGAGCTGGATCCGATTCATTCAATCCAATAAGGGATGCAAGAAACAGTTGGACAAAGTAGTGGGGAAGTGGAGATAATTATGGAAGATAACCGCCGGGTAGTTTCTCAGTTTTCTTTATTAGTTTCATTTGATGTTCAGTAGTTTTTTGTCGATGTTAATTTCTTGTTTTCAGTTGTAATTTGGAGATTAGCCTATCTCAAATCAGGCCTTATCAATCTAATCCTCTAGATTTCATTTTTTGGTTTTATTAGAATCTATCAAGCGCGTACATGAGCATGGTCAATTGTTGATTCGATTGGAATATGCAAGCAGGGAAGCATTTAGCAGAATTGGAGAGCATTCGATCGGTGACTTTGAAGACTGCGGATAATATGGCAGCATTGAAGGTGCAGCTTGAGTCATAGATGAATGAAATCCCAAGTAGTTTATAGTCGATGAATAATGGTAATGGCAATGGTAACACTTCAACGAGTAATCACTCTTTAGAATCTGGAAAGAACGTCGAAGGTTGGTTGTGCAGAGTTGCACACTTCTTTGCAATTGATTCTACACTAGAACATTTGAAGGTTAGATATGCGATTGTTCATTTAGAAGATGTAGCATTGTTGTGGCATCAATCTTTTGTAAAATCGAGAGGAGGATCAATTGAAGGAATGCCTTGGGTGGAGTATAAAGGTTTATTAATACACTGTTTGCTCAGGTATTAGACCAAGATGCTATGGGAGCACTGGCAGCTTTAAAGCAACAGGGAACTTTGTGGGATTTTTGTTAACAATTTGATTTAGCTTTGGCAAAAGTCGCAATATGTGATGAATATGCAGTAAGTTTGTTTTTAAGAGCCATTAAACCTGAAATTGGTTATCATTAAGGTTACTTCGACTTAAAAGTTTGCCTGAAGCTTATTTGTTGGCTAGAATTCTGGATGAGGCTGTACAAGTAACTCAAGTCACTCCAAATAGATCGGTCAAACCTGCAATCTCATCTTATAACTCTATTACGAGTTATAAGAATACATCAGAATCAACAACAAATTTACCATTGTTGCCTACTCTGGCAGCTAAGCCAAAGTCAATTCAACATAAAAGATTGTCTCATAAAAAGATTGAGAAGATTGTCTCATACAGAGATCGAGGAAAAAAGAGCTAAGGGAGAATGTTTTGGATACAATGAAAAGTATACACCAACTCATCAATGCAAGAATTAGCAGTTATTTTCAATAGAATTAATTGAAGAAGAAGAGGAATCTCAGGAAGATATTGATGAGCAACTGTTTCATTCTATGCAAGTTCCTGTTATTTCTTTGAATGCCATAATGGGACTGCCTCCTTATTCGACTATGAGGGTCAAAAGAGCAATTGGAGCTAAACGTTTACAAATTCATATAGATTCGGGTTCAACTCATAATTTTTTGCATTTGGAATTAGCTAAAAAAAATACAATGTCCTCCTAAGATGGTTAAGACATTAAATATTACCATAGCTGATGGTAATAAGATGAATTGTACTCTATTATGTGAAATTTTTCAATGGATGATGCAAGGAAACTGGTTTGTGACAGATGTTATGTTGATTCCTCTAAGTAACTATGATATGGTATTGGGAGTACAATGGCTTCAAACCCTTGATGACATAGTTTGGAATTTTAAGCAACTTACAATGAAATTTAAAGTGGGAGATTAGGTATCTGAGCTTAAAGGATTGGGTTCTAATTCAGTCTTTATGTTCTTCTGAGAAGATTCAACATTTACTAGAAGGGTCATTGCAATTAGCTAAGGTTTAGTTATTTAGCATGCATGCTATGTACACATGCTGATTCCTTTCAGCATTAGACAAGAATTACCGAGATGGCTTCATATCAATCTATTAATACTTTGTCATCAAAGTATGAAGATGTTTTTGCTGAACCAAAATCATTGCCCCAGAAAAGAAATTGTGATCACAAAATTTTGTTAAAAGTTGAAATGTTGAGGCTATGTGTTGTGGTACGTGACCCAGGCGTGATGCCCTGGGTCACGCTCTGGTCGCGCCCCACCCCTATAACACAGGGGCGTGAGGGTGGCGTGATAGGCAAGGTGGTGACCCTCCTCACGGGGTGATGACCGTTTGGGGGAAAATAAAATAAAAAAAAACCAAATTAATTCTTGTGACCGTTGAAAAAACCACTCCTTTTAAACCAACATTTAAATCCACACAATTCTCTCTAAAATAATCATTATTTTTCTATAAAATAACCCAATTTACGAAAGTAAAATTCGAGACGTTATGTATGCTTGCATTATTTTGCATAACATGATATTGGAGGACAAAGGAAAATCTATTTGCCAAAATTACGAGGAGTTAGACCCTTCGGTTGAAGAGGTTACACCGGAAGAAAGAGTTGAAATACGAGCCGATATCCGAAGCAGGGAGATACATAACATGATTAAAGGAGATTTAGTTGAACATGTGTGGAAAAATCGACGAGAAAATTTGTAGTTTTTTTTAAAGTTTTTAAATTTATTTTAAAGTTTTTTTAATTTAATTATGTAATTTAATTTTTTTATCATGTAATTTTTTTATTTTAGTTTGTAATATTAATATTTTTAATTATATTATGTCTTTTTTAAATTTCATTTTTAATTAAAAAACAAAAATTCAAATAATAAAATATTGAAAAAGGTGGTGATGATGTGGAGTGATAGGGAAGTGATGGATAACATAGGAAAAGATGATGTTGAGTGATAAGGGGGTGATCGTGTTGATTAGGTGGCGTCTATGTAGAGTGATGGGGGCGACTTGCATGACACATAGCTTGACTATAAATCAAAGGGCTTATAGATACCCAACTTGTCAAAAAGATGTTTTGGAAAAATTAACTTAGGAATTATTGGAGTCAAGAGTAATAAGAGATAGTAAGAGTGTTTTTGCATCTCTTGTTGTTATGATTAAAAAGAAAGATGGGTCTTGTAGATTTTGTGTTGATTCCATGCAACTTAATGAGGTCACTATTAAGCATAGTTGTAGAAGTCGCTAGGCGCTAGTCGGGCGGCGAGGTACCGCCTAGGGATTAATCGGGATTAATCGGCGCTAGGCGGATTGGAATTTTTATATGTAATTTTACAAATATATATTATATACACACATCAATATCAATAATTTAATATAATACTTCAAATAATTTTAAAAAATATACTTAAATATACTAAAAAAAGTACTTTAAAGTGCAAACTTAAATACTAAGTTCAAAGTTTAGAGATAAATTTTGATGTTAACTGTCTGGATTCGATGTTTCAGAGACATATTAAAGATTTTTTGTTGAAAAATGTCTAAATAATCATGAAATTGGTCCCTTTTTACCATAAAAAAGTCAAAAAAAGTCAAAAAAAGTCGAAAAAGTGAAAAAAAATAAAAATCTGATCGGGCCGCCTAGACCCCGCCTAGGCCGCCTAGCGCCTAGGCACCGCCTAGGCCAAAAATTAGACAGTAGATGGGCACTTAGCGCCTAGGCCGATTTTTACAACATTGGTATTAAGGATATGTTTCCTATTCCTTTAATAGAGGAATTATTGGATGAGTCAGGAGGAGCTACGGCATTTTCTAAATTGGATTTAAGAGCAGGTTGTCATTAGATGAGAATGGATGAAAGGGACATTCACAAGAAAACATTTAGGACCATCAAGGATTGTTTGAATTTGTAGTAGTGCCATTTGGCTTAACTAATGCCCCGCTACGTTTAAACCACAGCTGAGAAAGACAACTTTGGTATTCTTTGATGATATTTTGGTTTATAGTCCTTCTATAGCACAATATTAAATTGATTTGGAAGAAGTATTGTTAATTTTGAGGAAACATTCTTTGTTTGCTCAGAGATAAAAGGTGGTAGGTCAGAATCTAGGTTTTCTTATAGTTGGCATGGATTCAAGAATTAGGATTAGCATGGGGGTGTTCATTGTTCATTTTTTTCCTGCGAAAATCAGTTGTGCTGTATGATTATAATCAGTTGTATTAAACATCTTGACTAATGCAATAGGTTCTAAGTACAATTTGTAGTTTTTGGGAGGATTCATTCTTTGTGTCATATCATGTTTGCTCATTTTGTGGGGGAGAATTCATGAGCTAACCTCTACTTTTTTTTCTAGAGATTTTCACTGGATGGAAGCATAAACCAATATGTGTTTTGTTTTGCTATCTTACGTCTTAAAGAAGTATATCACTGTATGCTAGCTCAAATCTATGACTTGTAACCTAAATGTTACAACAAATGTGCTTAAGGGGCGGGTCTGTAAGTTTAGTGTTGTTTAAATATGGATTTGGTTTGAAGGGTCTGTAAGTTTAGTGTTGTTTAAATATGGATTTGGTTTGAAGCTGGTAAATTTGTTGTTAATTCAAGAAAGTAGGATAGTCAAGACTTGATTCATTCATAAAATAGTTGTTTAGTGCTTTAAGCTAATACGAAACTTAAAGGCTAAGAGTGTGTAACACGACGAACGACCTTGTTACGGCTAAAAACAGAAACACGTGGGATATTTGTTTTTTTCATGATTTATTCTATGGAATCAAACTGTATCTTTTCCATCTTCATCAGATTCATCATTGTTTCATTCGGCAACATCCATATAATCATTCTCGAACTTCTCAAAATCAACATCATACTATAACACCTGTTTAGATTATTATAATCTGATCCAACAACTTTAGGTAACTTGTCAACATCAATCACATTTTCCCAATCCCATTTGTCTAGTGCTCTCTTCCTTTTCAGCATTTTCTCAAACATCCTATCCTGAACATGTGTTAATAGTGAGGTAACACTCAATTTGTAATAAAAAATTGAAAACATCATACCTCTTCACTAAACTATTGATGCATGTGTGATTTATATAGACATTGATCAACCGAAATGATTTCCACACTATTGCTTTTTTCTTGAAAATAAAATATAAATAAAACCAAATTACATATTAACACCAAAAAAAAGTAAATATAAACTTAGAATGCTATATCTTGAAGGTGTTAAACTACCTTATGAACAACATTAGGAGAACTAAAGTTGTTAACAGTTGGTGAAAGTGACTTCTTTTCATCCTACAACTGTTAATAACTTTAGTTATCCTAATATGGTTGATAAGGTAGTCTTAGCACCTTCAAGATATAGCTTTCTAAGTTTATATTTACTTTTGTATTGTGTTGATATATAATTTTGTTTTATTTTATTTTCAGGATAAAAGCAACAATGTGAAAATCATTTCGGTTGGTCAATGTTTTAGCCCATACAAATCGCACTACATCGACAGTTTAGTTAATAGGTATGATGTTTTCAATTTCCTATTATAAATCGAGTGTTACCTCACTGTTAACACATGTTCATGTTTGAGAAAATGCTGAAAAGGAAGAGAGCACTAGACAAATGAGATTGGGAAAATGTGATTGATATTGACAAGTTGCCTAATGTTGAACTGAATCAGATGATAATTGTAGGATCGAGTTTCTTAATCTAAACAACACTTCACAAGTATTTCTTTCTATGCTCTAACAGATGCGGAATGTTCTGTTAGATTAATCTCTCAAACACTCAAATGACAAAGTAATAATCTTTGAACGAAAATAAGAACACAAGAATAATTTCAAGCTCAAGGATATATTTCTCTCAAAGTAATAAGCATACAGGTACAAGCCCTATTTGAAACAGCATACAATGGGAGGTTATATAGCCGAGGCTACAACCGTATACACTTAGGAATACAAGTTGGGTATACTAGACAAGTACATAATGTAAAGCTTATTCTAGTATGTTGAGTGTCTTAACAGGCTAAGACACTCAGTTTTAATCATTATACAAATAGACATTGACTTTACAAAGACTACTAAATACAAAAAACATTTAATGTTATAGATCTTCAAGGCTTCAGTTGATCTTTTGCATTTAATGCAGCATGGGAGAAGTAAGGCACTTTATCTGACTTAATACATGTTGTCTTTGTCTTTCCTCAGACCAGCATGTCTTGTGTCAGAACCTTTTTGTACTTTGAACGTGTTCAGCTACAGTCTTTGATTTAGGAATCTTTTCGGAAGTCTTTGTCAGCAGAGGAATGTCTTCGGAAGCTTTTGTTCTTCAGAAGCAACTTCTGAAGCTTTGAATCTACTAGATGCTGATCCTTCCGAAGCAGTTGTCTTGTATACCTTTCGGTAGGAGTAAGTTATCCTTCGGAAGTAATGTTGCTTCCGAAGAGTAACTTCTTCCTTCCGAAGAGTATTAGTCTTTGTAGCACTTATACTTAGACAAAATAGAAAGTTTGGTGAGCATCAGCCTTTATTAGTCTTTACAGTCTCCCCCTAGGCTAATGCTACCAAAACTTCCTATGGAATCCTTCTTACTATCTTTTCTCCCCTCAGGACCTGAGCCCTTGCCTTTGCCCATCTGACTGCTTGCCTCCCTTCTTGTCCTTCGTCTGGATTTTCAAGAGGAAGCTTCTCCAGATCAAAGACAAAGGGTGCAGCCAACGCAAACAACTGCACCAAATTCACAACCTTTATTCCTCCATTGCTCAAAATGAGAGTAAACTTTTTGTGAAGTCTACTGTAGCTCCACTTTACAACAGGGACATAGGTATGATGGTGTTATGAATCAAATAGATCCTTTGGATGATCTTTGGGTATTGAAGCTCCTGGTTTGGCCTTTGATCCTGGGGGAGATGATTCTGGCTCAGAGTCAGAGGAGATAGCAGATGTTCTCTTTTTCCTTCTGGCTATGCTCTTTTTTCTTGTAAATCTTGGTCTGGCTTGAGCAATATCTTGATTCCTCTGATCTCTGGCTTGTTGGGCTTCCACGGTTGATCCTACTGCTGCACCTGTTGTTGCAGTAGGCTGTGACCCAACATCCTCAGTTACTGAGGGTTCAGTTCTCCTCTCATCAGCCTGTGTTTGTCTCTCAGGATCAGGGTTTGGAGATGATTGTTTCCTTGTAGTCTTCTTACCCTTTTTGAACACTGAGGAGATTGGCATGTTATCCATACTTGGACTTGATGGAGGAGATATTGGTTCTTCCTTAGGGTTGATAGGAAACATGTTGGGGAACATGGCTTTTGTTACTTCCCCACACATGACTTCCTCACCCTGTCTTATTCCTGCGCCAGAGAGGGGGAATTCTATTCTTACCCCTTCCCCTAAGCCTAAGCCTCTTATTAGGCTTGCCTTTTGAGCCCTTATTTGCTCAATTGGAAGTAACTCACCTCTGGCAACTTTAGCCTTGATATCTCTGATATGCATATCCATGGTTGAGTTCTTCATAGGGCCTAGCTGCCGAGCATGGAAGCCATATTCCAGGAGAAAGGCCTTGTTCTTGTCTCTGTAGGCCTTATCCTTTTGTGCCTTAGTTAGCTTCTTTTGGACTTTGGTTGCAGCAGCTGCCTGTTCTTGCTGCTGCACCTTGTCCAGCTCGGCGGCCATCTGAGGCACCGGCCATCCCCATACTTCATCAAAGTTGTATCCTTTCTCTTCAAGCAGAGCAGAGAATTTAACTCTTTCTTCATCCTGAGAGGTGTCTGGCCGGCCCTTCATCTTTTTGGGAATCCTCTCCTCTTGTGCTGCTTCCTCCTCTGGGGTTAGCTTCCTTTTTCCTTTGTCATCAGCAGTTAATTTTACCCCAGAGGAGATTTCTCCTGTAGCCTCACCAATTGGTTCATCGGCAAGTAGCTCATTTGTGGAGGAGTCATAAAAAATGACTGGGCCTTTGGAAACAGCTGCAGCTTCGGAGTTAACCTTAGCATTCACTGTCTCCTCCAGTTGACCAATCACCTTGGATGATTCCTTATTAGTTTCCACAAAGGGCTCAGGAGAGGAGGAGAGGTCTTCAGCAGCTTCTGTCCCAGAAGGGGACACAGGTTCCATGGATATTTGTTCTTCTTGTGTAGTTTCTTCCATGGTAACCTGGGCTGCAGTCTCAGAAGGAGACTTAGTCCCAGAAGGGGACTGAGGTTCCAAAGAGACATTTGATGTTTGCTTTTCAGTCTCTTTGGCAACCTCCCTTGTATCCTTAGAAGAAGAGGAAGAGGAAGTAGAAGAATCTTTAAAGTAAGTACCCAAGAAGTCATCCCATTCAGCAGTCAAAGTGACTATGGATGGGTTAACTTCTTGTGCACCCTCCTCTTCTCTTGCTTCTGAACCTGACCCTGCAGTTGGTACATTCTCCCCCTTTTTGGTAGCATCAGGGGAGGCGAAAGTGGTAGTAGCAGGATCAGGGTGAAAGGGATGTAGAGTGACAGGGGGACGCCTCCTGAGGTCCAGAATAGTGGCATCTTTGGTCTGGACCTCAAGCCGCAGGGTAGCTACTTCTGCTTCCAACTGAGCCACCATGGCTTGGAGGGATGTTATAGTAGCCGTCAATTCCTGTGTGTGTGTGCCCTCATCTACCTTAGTAGAGTCATTGGGCGATGGAGTCTTGAGCCTAGCTCCTGTATCTCCACCACCAGATGTGGTTTCTTGGCACCCTGGATTCCCTTCATTGAGAAGAACCTCAAAGAAGTCCTCCCAATATAGGTTGCCGCAGGTGAGGTCCTATTGCCTGTACCACTGTCCTGTGGATCTTGATTAAGATCAACAGTAGTGACAGCCTCACCTGCATTGACCCCTTCAGAACTACTGGGGCCAACCTCTGATATAATAGGCTCTGGGTCAGGAAACCTTGCCTGTAACTGTGTCACCACTCTCATTAAAGTTTGGGTAGTGGGAGAGAGTGGTTCCTCCACAGTTAGAACAGGGGTTCCTTGAGCCTGGATGTTAGTTTGAGTGGGGGGCATTTCTGGATGATATGAACCTGGAGACCTGGGAGACAGTCTCTGATCTAGTGGAGTTGCTTCAGGTGAAGCAGACTCAAGAATGGGGTTTTCCCTTTGAATATTCTCAGATATGTTTTGGGACATATGCTGAGGGCTTTCAGGCTGGTTAAGGGCAGCCACAGGTTCCAGAGGAAGAACCTGTGGATCAACAAGAGGTGTGGCTTTCACATTAGGTAGGACTGTGCCCTGGGCAGTCCTTTTAACCTTTTTCTTTTTGGGATCAGTAGAAGGAGCCTGAGCAACTGTAGAGAGTTGCACAGGGGTTCGTTTGCGTTTGTAAGTGATCTTTATGGGGTGAGGAACAGAAATGGAAGGTGTGGGTTCAGCATCTGTGGGGTTAACAGAGCTGTCACCTTCAAGAGTATGTGACTCCATAGATGGAAGAAGGGGAGTAAATTTCCCAGAAAACTGATTACCCTTCTTCTTTAGTTGCACAAAAACCTTGGAAGAAACCAAGGGCATTTTGTATGTATTCCCAGTTAGATTGAGGGAGGTGCCCAACTCCTCATTAAAGATCTGTTGCAAAAACCTGGGGTACTTACAAAATTTCTTTGGGGACGAAATATTGTCAACCAAATTATTAAAAATAAAAGCAGAAAACTTAAACAGTTGGTTGGAGACCAAACCATGAATAGCCGAAGCTAAGTCAGATGGAATTTGATCCTAACCTCCAGTTTTATTGGAAAGGCAGTGAAGGAACAAATGTATGAGGTACTTGTAATTATAGGACACTCTACCCTTCAAATAAGTTGTTGTAGGGAGAGGACCTTCGTACCCCATCGACTGAAATGTCGATGCTACCTCATCCTTTGTGAATGAGACCTTTCCACCGGCATCATTTAGTTTTAGATGTCGACAGATAGTCTCCACATTGATAGAAATAGGATGAGCATCAATGGTGGCTACAAGAGACCGACCATTGGAAGATGAAGAAACAGAACAAGATGCCCAAAATTGTTGGTGATGAGATTCATACACCAAGGGCTGAGAGGTGAGAGCGAAGAAATACCTGCTCCTTTGAAGAAAGGAGACGATTGGAGCAAAATCAGCATCATTTTCTGCTGATAGCTCCGCTGGAACGTTGTGAGCAGGTTTACATGACAAAGTCTTCTATGCCAAAGAGATGATTCATCAAGTGAAGCTTTTAAGACAAAGCAGCTTATATTACTAAGAGGTGCAGCTGTGCTCATATCTAGCATATACATGTTGTTTCTTCTAGGAGCTCTGAGCAGAATTTGATCATTTGGTACCACAAATCCTTACCATTAGAGATTGTGCCCCTTCCTGTTATGTAACCTCCCACTGGATCACTTCCAAATGTAACAGACCCTCCAAAGAATGGTTCATATTTGTGCAGGTGAGTCTTGTTGCCTGTCATGTGCCTGGAACAGCCACTATCAACTATCCACAAGTTGCCTTTTAATTCCTGCTGTCCCTGCACATGACCAGAAGTGAGTTAGTTTCTGATGGGAACCCAAGCCCATGTGGTCTTGGGTTTGCCATTTGCATCATTGTATGTAAATTTCTCTGACATCATCCTAGGTGGGACAGATGATGTGCTAGCTTCTGATGGGAAGGATGGCTTATCAGTTGATTCCTTCTTCTTCCATACTTGTTTTGCCTTTTGAGTTGTTGGAAGACTTTGTTTCTTTTGATAGTCATCGGAAGCTACTTTTCCTTTTCCTTCCGATGGTCTTCTTCCGAAGGAAGAGGTTCCTTTTCTATCGGAAGCTTCTTTTGTCTTTACTTATGATGCTTTCTTAAATGGCTTCCTTCCTTGTTCTCCCGAAGATGTAGATGACTTACTCCAACTATTCTTTCTTCCTCTTCCCTGTATATTTGAGGAAATTCTGCTTCTTGGATTATAGAAGCAATCAGCAGCAAAGTGATTCTTCTCACCACACATCAGACATATAGTTTGAATGTTGGGAGAGTGTTGCTGCTGATCCCTTTTTATGAAGGCTGAGCTTTGATCCTCAGAGAGTGATGAATTGGATGTTCCAACAGACTTATTGGTTTTAGGATTTGCCTGTTTTCCTGAAAAATTGACCTTTCTATCCTTTGATCTACCCCTTTTGGACTTGTCTGATGGACAAGTGACATATTCATCTGATGAGGTACTCCCTGTATTTTTAGCTTTAACAAAAACTGTTGAATGTTTCTTAGTTTTATTAGTTCTTTTCTTGTTTCTTAAAGCTGTTTTTGTTGTTTCTGGTTTGATAGGGATATCACTCTCATCTGAACATGTTGAGTTATTTGGGTCTGTATCAGAAAGATCATCACTTTGATTTACCTTGTGCATGTCTAACTCATCATCATACACAAGATTTGTTACTGGTTTACATCTGATTTCCACCATAGGAGTATATGCAGATGGAGGCTCCATTTTATTATAACCCAAACCAACTCCCTTCTTTCTTACAAGCTCAGATGTATCACTCATCCTAAAGAGTTTTTCATATTTTTCACCTTGACTTAGAAACTTGTCTCTGTAAGACTCAGCCAATACAAGTTCAGTCTTGGCAGTGGTTAGTCTTTCTAAAAGATTTTTAATTTGACACTGTTTGTTAGTATCTTCATGTTTTAAACTTGAAATGGTCTTTTCCATTTCTTCTATCTTTTCTTTGTAATTTCATTCAGCCTCAAAGAAATTTGCCTTGACAACTTGTAAAGACTAAAGCTCATTACAGAGTTGAGAATTTATCTTTTTATAAACAGTTAGAGTTTCTAAGCATTCAGGTGTGCACATGTTATTAGTTACCTTGTTTGAGGAAGATGAGTCATTTGCCACCAAAGCACTGTTGGAGATAGATGCATCCTCAGCTTGAAAGCCCCAGTCTGCAAAATCTTGTTCAGCAATGTTTGCATTGTTTGATGAGCTTGATGGTCTTTGTTGTGGTTGCCCAGAAGTTGTCGGCTGAGTTCCTGTGGACTTGCATTCTCTGGCAAAGTGGCCTAACTGTTGACAGTTAAAGCATTTGAGTTTAGATTTGTCAAGTCCAAACCCAGTCTTCATATTGTGCTTTTTGAACCGTCTACCGGTTCTTTGGTAAAACTTCTTTGCCCTGTATGAAATCATAGCCATTTGATAGTTTATATCCATCTCCTTAAGATCATCTGCAGGGATACCATCCAAGTCTTCTTGACACAGATGAAAGTAATTGGTCTCCTCAGCCATAAAAGCTCCTTGCCCAGAGGTTAGTAGTGGGGTTGGGTTAGAGACAGGGTTTGATGAATTTGGAGTTTCAGGAAATGTGACAGTGGGTGTGGAGGTAGGATGGTAGAGGGATTGATAGCTTTGGTATGGAGGATTATTGATGGGTGCATAAAGAGAAGCTGAACCAGATGGTAAGTGGGAGACTTTAGATTCTTGGGCATCTAATTCCATCTGATAGGCACTGAGAATACCAAACAACTCTCCTAAAGTTAGAGTTTTCAGGTTTTCTGTTCTTCTGATTGTTACTGAATAAATATTCCATGCCTTTGGAAGAGACCTCAGAAATTTTCTGAGCACATCTTGATTATCAAGAGTTACACCTGCAGTAGTTAATTCATCCACAAGTTGGACATACCTTAGGTACTGAGAAGACATATTCTCATTGTTTTGTTGACAAAAGTTTTCAAACTTCTGTTTCAGCATATCCTTCTTGTTTTCTTTGACATCTTCTGAACCTTCATACATCTGCTTCAAGGAATTCCACAGTTCTTGAGCAGACTTGCATTTCTTGAATGCATGTATAATGGAGTTCGGTATTGACATCTGAATGAGCCAAAGAGCCTTAGAATCCACTTCCATTTTCTTGTAGTCTTCATCTGAGTACATAGATGGATCTTTTGGTACTGCAGCTCCTCCCGCTCCAGCAGCAGCAATTGTAGGAATGTAAGGACCTTCCAGAACAGACTTCCAAAGTTTGAAGTCCTGATTTCTGATGAATCCTTCCATTCTGACTTTCCATGTGTCAAAGTCTTCAGGTGTGAACATTGGTGGCTTGTTGAGAGTGCCATTTTCTGTATCATGTTTGTTAAGAGCAACCATTTTGGACAAACACAGAAAATATGAGTGTTGAAACTTTGAGATTTTAGAAGAAATAAAACTGGTAACTTGATGATGATGAGTCACTCAGGTTCAAGAGCCAAAGCTCTGATACCACTTGTAGGATCGAGTTGCTTAATCTAAACAACACTTCACAAGTATTTCTTTCTATACTCTAACAGATGCGGAATGTTCTGTTAGATTAATCTCTCAAACACTCAAATGACAAAGTAATAATCTTTGAACGAAAATAAGAACACAAGAATAATTTCAAGCTCAAGGATATATTTCTCTCAAAGTAATAAGCATACAGGTACAAGCCCTATTTGAAACAGCATACAATGGGAGGTTATATAGCCGAGGCTACAACCGTATACACTTAGGAATACAAGTTGGGTATACTAGACAAGTACATAAAGTAAAGCTTATTCTAGTATGTTGAGTGTCTTAACAGGCTAAGACACTCAGTTTTAATCATTATACAAATAGACATCGACTTTACAAAGACTACTAAATACAAAAAACATTTAATGTTATAGATCTTCAAGGCTTCAGTTGATCTTTTGCATTTAATGCAGCATGGGAGAAGTAAGGCACTTTATCTGACTTAATACATGTTGTCTTTGTCTTTCCTCAGACCAGCATGTCTTGTGTCAGAACCTTTTTGTACTTTGAACGTGTTCAGCTACAGTCTTTGATTTAGGAATCTTTTCGGAAGTCTTTGTCAGCAGAGGAATGTCTTCGGAAGCTTTTGTTCTTCAGAAGCAACTTCTGAAGCTTTGAATCTACTAGATGCTGATCCTTCCGAAGCAGTTGTCTTGTATACCTTTCGGTAGGAGTAAGTTATCCTTCGGAAGTAATGTTGCTTCCGAAGAGTAACTTCTTCCTTCCGAAGAGTATTAGTCTTTGTAGCACTTATACTTAGACAAAATAGAAAGTTTGGTGAGCATCAGCTTTTATTAGTCTTTACAATAATGAATCTAAACAGGTTTTTGAGAAGTCAGGGAATGCTTATATGGATGTTGCCGGATTAAACAATGATGAATTTGATGAAGATGGAGATGATACTGCGGAGTCCATTGAATCAATCATGAAAAAAACAAAGATCCCACGTGTTTCTGTTTTTAGCCGTAACAAGGCCGTTCGTCATGTTAGATACTCTTAGACTTTAAGTATGTTTAAACTTGATTTGGTTAGGGCTTTGCTTGTTCTTCAAGGTGTGTAGCCGTAAATAGTTCGTTCGTCTTGTTTTTCCACATTGAATCAATCGTGAAAAAAACAAGCATCCCATGTGTTTCCGTTTTTAGCCGTAACAAGGTTGTTTGTTATGTCACATACTATTAGATTTTAAGTATGTTTAGACTTTATTTGGCTAGGGTTTTGTTTGTTCTTCTAGGTGCGTTTTCCTCCTGTTAATTCACATTTATGCTTTTGTCAATGCAAAATTGTTCGATCCATCTTCTTTAACTCGCGTTTGCTTCTACGTATTAACATCTGTGCTTCTCTCACACAGACATCCGTGTAGATAATTCTTCACGGTGAGATCTCATTCTAGATCTGATTTGTTATTAGGGTTTTCTTATAACTTATCGTTTCATTTCTGGTAAGGGTTTTGTTGGTTCTTCAAGGTGTGTTTTTCTACATCTTATTCTCATCTATGCTTCTGTCACCACAAAATAGTCCGTCCAGATCCTTCTCATGATGAGATATTGTTCTAGATATCATTTTTGGTTAAGATATTCTTAGATCAGACGGTTCTTCATTTGATCAGACTGGTCTTCATGGTGCGTTTTCCTCGATCATCGATCAGAAGATGAATCATCAAAAAGACTGAATCGGTAAATTTCAAACCGTCTAGTTGATGTTTAAATTTTTGCGTGTTCTTGACTTGTAGATAGATTTCATTTGGTATTTACAGCTGAGTTATATGTTTATGAGAATATGATGATTTAAATCTATGAGATTCATATTTGTTATGTATTTTATACGAATTCATGGTTCATATCATTTTAAAAATCCCCCATTTTCTTATGGTTTTCTATGAATGAGGGGAAAATTTAACGTCACACATTAAACTGATTTTTCTCAAATTTAATTATAAGTCACACATTAAACTGCTAGGCAGTTTTGTTAACTGGGTTGAGGGGGTTCGATATCGGATATAATATTTAAATTTTAAATTATTGCATGTTTTATTGTGCATTCTTGTTTGATTATGAATTTTACTTCATCTGATTTATTTTCTTTTTACGTGAATTGGATATCAAACGTGTTGCATTTTTTCCCTCTGTGCTATTATGTGATTTTGGTTTTACTCTTGCATTGGTTTTTTTTTTCATAAAAAAAATATTTATATGTGAGTAAGATTTAAAAAGCAGTAAATAATCTGCAAGTATTTAAGAATTGAAGTAAAAGAAATACTCTATGTCGAAAAGGAAAGCATGAAACACTACTTACTTGTGCCTATTGTATATATATACAATTTGAAAGGTCGGTGATCACTTGTAATTCCGACATAGATATGTATTTGTTTGCTGAGAAACAAAGTAAATTAATCTGTGCCTCAAGTGGTTTCCTTAAATTCTCTTAAGGCCTTTGTGCATACCCGTCGCAGGTTCGACTCCAAGCCCCAACCTTTTTTATTTCTTTTGTATTTTTTATTTCTATTGTCCTTTTTTTTGGACCCTCACCCCGTGTTTGTTTCTCTGTTTAAGTTTTTTTTTTAATCCCAGTTTCTCTCTAACGTGATCATTTTAAGTCTTTGATCTACCATCTCAATTAAGAAGGTATATACAATTTGAAAGGTCGGTGATCACTTGTAATTCCGACATATATATGTATTTGTTTGCTGAGAAACAAAGCAAATGAATCTGTGCCTCAAGTGGTTTCCTTAAATTCTCTTAAGGCCTTTGTGCATACCCGTCGCAGGTTCGACTCCAAGCCCCAACCTTTTTTATTTCTTTTGTATTTTTTATTTCTCTTGTCCTTTTTTTTGGACCCTCACCCAGTGTTTGTTTCTCTGTTTAAGTTTTTTTTTTAATCCCAGTTTCTCTCTAACATGATCATTTTAAGTCTTTGATCTACCATCTCAATTAAGAAGGGTCATACGAACAAACATATATATATATATATATATATATATATATATATATATATATAGGACATGTATATTATAGAAACCCACTTGAGATGTGCAAACTTCAAAAACCCAATACTTGGTCCACAATTTGTCACATCATTATTTCTATTTACTTAAATTATTAAACACAAGGACACAATTGTCTTTTACCACATTTGTACTATCACCCACTATTTTATTAATTTACCACATTCTCTCTCATCAAATTAAAATAATAAACAAAATATTTTTTTTTAATTTTCCCCTCTTCCATTTTCCCACTAGATTTCCCCCTACATGAATATTTTCTTCTTTTATTTACATAATACTACTTGCGTTCGTGTTACATCTAATTTACGTCATGTTATTTCTGATAAAAAACTAAAGATTTTCGTTTTTTTTAAATTTAATACATTTTATTTCCACTTTTTACTTTCACACCTTTAATTTTCCCACCATTTTGTTTTCCCAACTTTTTAAATATTACCCCCTTTGATTTTCCTACCATAAATTTTACTATATTAATCTTTTTATATTTTCCTTATTGTATACAACCGATTAATTGTTACATCAAAAGTAATACCCCTTACTATATTAATTTTCCCACCTTTTTTCTCACCATTTATATATTATTTCAAACAAGTAAAAAAATCATTAAAAAGTTACATTGTTACGTTCAGTTTACACATATTTGCAGAAACCATATTTTTTTGTTTAGCATTTTATATTTTTGGAAGAACTTTAATTCATTAATCGTTGTCTTTTTAAAAAAATAGTTAAAAAATATTATTGAGTTGACATACATAAAGCTAGTACACAAACATTTAATGTTTGTTTTATCAAAATGATAAATCATATATTTTAAATTGTACTTTATACTATCATTTAAAATACTCAACCACATTCTCTCTCATCAAATTTAAATAATAATCAAAAGAAATTAGTTTTTAAATATTCCTTTTCTTTTCACACAATAAAAAATTCTTGGTTTGATCTTTTTAACAATTTGCTGGTTATATATAATTGCTATCGTGTTACGTCAAAGTTACGGTGTTCAATTTCAGCTCTAAAACAAAATAGTTTAATTTTTAAATATTCTAAACCTTTTATTTTTCCTACCATTTGTTTTTCCTAACTTTTTAAATATTTTTCCGCTTTGATTTTCTCATCATTTTTGCTCTTATTAAAATCAAATGCATGCTGGCTTTATATAACTTTTGTATATGTTACATCAATGTTACGTTTTTCGAGTTTATTTCTCTATCTTTTTTGTTTATCCTATATTTTTATTATTACTTATAAAATAGTTTTAATATTTTTTTTAATTTACATCAATTGACTGTGTAATAATACATATATATAATATTTCAAACAAGTAAAAATCATGAAAAAATTACATTGTTACATCCAGTTTACACAGAGTTGCTGAAACCATATTATTTTGTTTAGCAATTTATAATTTTGAAAAAAATTTTAATTGATGAATCGTGGGCTTCCCTCATTAAAACAAAAGTTAGAAAATATTGATAAGTTGACATGTATAAAGGTAGTGCACAAGCATTTAATGTTTGCTTTTTCAAAAAGATTAATCATATATTTTAAATTGTACTTGTGTATTATAACCTAAAATAGTCAAGAAATCACTTACATAGTATAATATCATTTAATAATTTACATATTTTCATTTGATATTTGATTTCTTCGTTTCTTCTTCATTATTATTTTCTTTAATTATTGTAACCTGAAACATGTTACGTTGATGTTACATTATATACTTTGTTTTTTTTAATATCTTGCAAGTTGAAACATATTACACTTATGTGTATATTTTTATATTAACTTTTAGTTACTGTATAATAAATATCATTACTTATTTTATAATTTAAAATGCAAAACTTTCCATCAATTGTATTATTGTACTCTTTTGGTTTTCTAATGCAACCTAAAACTTCTCACACTGAATTTTCGCATCCGAAATTTGAACAATCATGTATTCATATGTGTTTTCATTTTTTACCTTGTTACAATGATTTTACACAATAAATTTTAGTACCAGATTGTTTACATATTTCTTTTGTTTTTGTTATTTGTTGCAAGATATACGTGTTACATTAATGTTACATTATATATATATATATATATATATATATATATATATATATATATATATGCGGTTACATTATCCTTGAAACCGTTCTTAAAAATTTGAACATTTTTTACAATGTTAGTAATAATTAATCCATAAGTTTGTTTTAGAATCTAATATATTTATTGACTATGTAATAATTAATATTTTTATTTAATTCAATAAAAAAAATTCACTCACCTCACTTTATTATATGTAACTTCGATGTAACATAATACAAGTAAAAAAATACATAACTGTAGTAATTATAAATTATGTAACGTTGATGTAACATAATACAAATAAATAATACGTAACTAAAATATGTAACTTCAAATTTATTTAAGAACACATGCAAATATAAATTAACATAATTAATGATTTAACTTCGATGTAACATAATACAAATAAACAATACGTAACTAAAATAATTATGAATTACGTAACTTCGATGTAACATAATACAAAATGCATCAAAAAATCAATCCGAAAAATGAATATGCTAAAGTACATGTTCATCCATTGTATTCGCAACGTACCAACAACATCAACAATAGTAATCTCCTTAGATGTCTATGCATTTTTTATTTTAAAATTAAAAATAAGACAACATCAACATCCATATGTCAAATATGTATATGAAACCGTTGATTCTTACATAAATCGTCACAAAATCTGTCGTTAGCCACATGATTGAAATCAAAGTTAAATAAATGTAACATACATTTCAATTTATTCAAGTTTTTATATGTTACATACATTTACAACGAATGTTAATAAATGTAACAAAATCAAAGCAACTTCAAATTTATTCAAGAACACATGGAAACATAAATTAGCATAATTAATCATGTAACTTCGATGTAACATACTACAAATAAAAAACACGTAATTGAAATAATTTAAAATTACGTAACTTCGATATAACATAATACAAAATGTATGAAAAGATAAATCCTAAAAATGAATAGCTAAAAGTACATGCTGAGAGCCTGTTTTCCACCAACATTTTCAAGATTTTTGGAACCGGTCACATCATCTACATCAATCTTTTTTCTTTTGCTCCTCACCTTCCTGAACAATTTTTTTAAAAAAATACAATCAAACATTTCAAAAATGTTTGGCACAAATCAACAGTATATTTCATGTAACTTGAGGTAAAAATATGTTCTAGTAAATTTATAGACATAAAAAAATCAAATAACAAAATCACGGCTTTTTGATTTTTTTTCCAAAATAAACTCCACATTGCAATTTGTATATAACGTAAATCAGATGTAACACGACGCAATTTGTATACTATAAAGAAAAGATGAAAAGTTATATTCATGTGGCAAATTTCTGGTAAGAAATGAAAGTGGAGACAATTTAAAAAGGTGGGAAAACAAATGGGGGGGGGGGGGAAAGGTGGGAAAATTATAGGTGGGAAAATAAAATGAATGAAATATTTAAAGATGAAAATTTTTTGTTTTTTAGCTGAAATCAAAAAACGTAAATTAGATGTAACACGACGCAATTTGTATATTATAAAGAAAAGATGAAAAACTATATTCATGTGGCAAATTTCTGGTAAGAAATGAAAGGGGGGAAAATTAAAAAAGGTGGGAAAACAAATGGGGGAAAAGGTGAGAAGATTAAAGGTGAAAAAATAAAATGTGAAAAAATCAAAGGAATGAAATATTTAAATATGAAAATCTTTTGTTTTTTAGCTGAAATCAAAAAATGTAAATTAGATGTAACACGACGCAATTTGTATAATATAAAGAAAAGATGAAAAGTTATATTCATGTGACCAAAATTCTGATGAGAATAAAAGAGAAAGGGGAAAATGGGGGGAAGTTGTACTATTGTTTATTTATTTTTAATATCAAAGTCAAACAAGTACACAACACATATTTCCAATTCTACCCTTATTGTACTATTTTGTACCACCTTCAATTTTTTTAATCCAAAAAAATCCAATCAACTTTATTACCTTTAATCTCCACCATTAAAAATCAAGATCTATGGTCCACATAAGGTTTTCAAAGTTTCTATATCTCAACTAGGTTTCCAAAATATCATTCCCCTATATATATATATATATATATTTGTTTCTTCTATCTCGATATATATTATGTGAATTTTAACATTGGTATTTTTGACTTAGGTGGTAAGGTGATTGGTTTATGGTTTCTAGGTAACGGATTCGAAGAAATGAGTACATCTTTGACTCAAGCGGTAAGGTGGTTGGTTTATGGTTTCTAGGCAACTGGTTCGAAGAAATGAGTACACACAATTTTAAATGTTTAAAATATTAGGTAAATTTTAACATTGGTATCTTGACTCAAGTTGTAAGGTGGTTGGTTTAATCGTACCAGCTCGCCACAATGCGACGGGTCACTTTGCTTGTGGGTTGTGGCTTTGGATGAGCGGTAAAAGCTTTGTTCGGTAGGTCGTGGGTTTGAATACAACGTCCTTTAAAGTTTGTTTTCCTTTTGGTGGGGATAATGTTTTATATTTATGTTTCGGCAATCATACGACAACAAGCGGGTTTTAATTGTATCACAGTGCAACATCACGTGAGTAACTTTTGTATTTTTTTTGTTAAACTTGTCTATTCATGTCTTAACATGAATCTATTTTACCAGCTATAATTATTAGATATAGAAATAAGTTTTTGAACATTATTTTAAATCTATTTTTTGAGTATGAAACCAAATTATCCTTATATTTTTTCTATTTACTTTTTAAAAATTTTTATATTGCAACAAAATAGATATAATGATATTCTATTACATTTCAATCTCAATAGTATATCAACTGTATCTTCATATTTTATGTAATCGTACCGCCAAGATATAATGCATATTTTTGTCGTATTACCAAGCATCTTCATAATCGATTTGACATGAGTTTTAATCGTACTATCCCGCCGCAACGCGGCGGGCCACTTTACTAGTTGGTTATTAAATACCGAGATTATTTCTACACTGTTCTTTTCATGAAAATATAAAAAAAATAAAAGCAAACTATATATTAGAACAAAACTAAAGTATATACAATGATATTATTTGTGAATATAATAGTACCTTATGATCATCATTTTCTGATTTTGAATATAAAACTTTTGCCATTTTAGTCCAATAGTTTGAATTTTACCATTTTGGTCACTATGGTTTCATTTTATTGCCATTTTAGTCATTATGGTTTCCATTTTTTTGCCATTTTAGTCCAATTAAATTTAAAATTTTGGACTAAAATAACAAAATTTACCAAACCATAGAGACAAAAATGGCAATAAAATGAAACTATAATGACCAAAATTGCAAAATTTAAACTATTGGACTAAAATGGCAAAAGTTGTCAAAACACAAGGATTAAAATGACATTTTACTCTTGTCTGATTGGAAATGAACATTATAATCAGTTTGTGGTGACTTTGACTTCATCAGACACTAAAAGAGACCAAAAATTATTTGTTAGAGAACATAATAAATAGATCTGTTGATATCTTATATGAAAATAAAAATCAAGAAGAAAGTAAAATGAACATAAACAAAATGTGTGTTAATGAAGTTATAATCTAAAGAATGTAATACAAAATAAGTAAAATACAAAACAAATTCATTAATTTTCAAAAGAAGAGTACCTCAACTGATTTTCCAAATTTGTAATTCGAGTATTAATCAGAAGATCCATCATGTGTTAAGACAAAATATATTAATGACAGAATCTGTAACATCACTGTATTTTGGGTTGTCTGTACATGTTCGATTATACTGTTAAGACCTGATATAATAAGTGATAATTTCTATGGATTATTGAATGTTGTTATTATTGGTATACATATTGAGAACACATTATTATGAGCATAAACCATGGGAAGTTTACTTGAAATACAACTAAACAGAACCAGAGAGTTTATTGTAGTTGAACACACATGTTATGGGTTGTTGATTTGGAATGGTAGTGGTATAGGATTATATAATCAAAGATAGGCAAGGATATAATCATGGTCTATCGAAGAGGTGGTGGGATGGCGGCTGAGGCAGTTGCGACTGACCTCTACGTATGCCCTATACATAAACCATCTTCGGTTTATCATGATTATTTCAGTGTTGAGGCTTTGGTGAGGAGAATCCGAGGTTTTGGTTTGGAATAACGAAGAGTTATGAGTTGGTTATGGTTTGGTTACTAAACATAGTCAAGGACACATGGTCATGGTTTATCGAAATGGTGGTGGGACGGTGGCTGGATAATTGGAGAACAACTCTAGGGTAAACACCAACACACACACACAAACAATCGCTCAAAGACTCATACTTATAAGTTAAAATACAACGTGAAATAAATACAGGATCGTGAAAACAAACTCAAGTTCAATCAAGAGAGCGTGCATTCTTCGTTTAAGCTAAGTCAACCACTACAACAACAAGGTGAGTTCATGTGCCCCTTTTCTTTAATCTTAACTGATTTTAAACTCCCGGGGCTGAGAAACATACTTACTTTTATTTATTTAAAAGTTTTTCTTAACATATTGTTTATACTTTGATTTAGATAATATTATATTGCTTATTATCGTTTATCATTGTATGCATGCTTGTGTGATCATGATATGACAGGAACAATTAGATGATTGTGATAATATAATTTCATAACTCATCAACACAATAGAATAATATAGTTGCAAGATTATATCTTACAACACTTATTTATTCTTACAAGAACAAACATTGAGATAATTACAGGAGAACATGATGACAAGAACAAAACACAAGAATGATATGAAGATAACACATCTTCTTAAGATCATTCAACACTAAAGTTAACTAAGTGTAACAAGACGAGTGCTTATAACACTTAGCTTACAACTCAACACATATTACAAGGTAACATGGAACATATATTAGCCATCACCTGAGTCGATTAAGGGTGGTAAGACTAGTTCTTACCACGACTTAATGACAACATGGTGACTATGTGGAAAACAAGGAATGGTAATCATGATAACATACCTTCATGATAACAACACCATTCATACACAATTATCATAACATAATAAGACAAGTTCTTATTTAACCTTGTTAATAACAATGAGAACATACAAACATGAGAACAAACAACACGGATGAACACAATTACAATTAATTACTATTGAACTGTTGTATTATATCATTTCAATCATGTGCCATTTATGCAAGTTGATCATGTAAGCCCTCTTATAATTCGCTGACCAGTTAGTTTGACGTGACTAAACCGACGATAGCATAGTGGTACCATATGTTTGACAAACCTCTAGCTTGTAGGGCTAGTATGTTGATCGTATTGATTCATTGGCCGATAACGTACGACCGGTAACAGGGCGACTTTGATACGGATTCGTATACAAAGATGGCAATCACAAGCACAAGAAACAACACAATAACCTTCGGCCAACCGAAGGATGTAACAAAGAACAAAGTTCTTCAAAAATTCTCTTCAAAAATCAATTTAACATTCAACCTTCGATTACAATTAACTAAATAGCTAAAATAAAGAGATAAACATGGAATAATTAACAAACAAACGAAAAGATAAACTTAAGTAAAAGAGATAAAGTTGAATAAAAGAAAAAAAAAGGTTGAATGTTTAAAATAACCCAACATCCATCTTAGCCACGTTTTGAGAAGTCGGACCCAACATCAATATTATCTTGGATATCTTCAAGTTGACCCGGATCCGTATCATCCTCCCCCTCTAAAATTTGACTCGACCCCGAGTCATCATCATCCTCTGGCAAATAGGGGGACAAATCAGCTACATTAAAGGTTGCAGACACCTTGTAATGACCCGGAAGATCTATCTTATAAGCATTATCATTTATTCGTTTAAGAACACGGAACGGGCCATCAGCTCGCGGTTGGAGCTTAGCAAAACGACCTTGTGGGAATCTTTCACGTCGTAAGTATACCCAAACGAGATCACCTTCTTGAAACACCACCTTACGGCGATGTTGATTAACTCGTGACTGGTATTGTAAGTTATGCTTGACAATTTGGTCACGAACCTGGTCATGCAGAATTTTAATCTGGTTGGCTTGAGCTTCTCCTTCAGTACTAAAATGATCAATCGTGGGTAAAGGAGCCAAATCGAGTGGTGTGAACGGGTTGCATCCATAGACAACAAAAAATGGACTTCTTCCTGTAGAACTATGGTTGGATCGATTGTAAGCAAACTCGTCTTGTGGAAGAGCGAGATCCCATTGTTTTGGGTTAGAACCGACGAGGCTGCGAAGTAAATTTCCCAAGGTTCGATTTGTCACCTCGGTTTGGCCATCCGTCTGTGGGTGGTGCGAGCTACTAAATAGTAATTTGGCACCTAAACGTTTCCACAAAGTTCGCCAAAAATGACTGATGAACTTGACATCTCGATCGGACATAATTGACTTTGGGACGCCATGCAAACGTACGATTTCTGCAAAATATAACCGAGCGACTTGGGATGCATCAAACGTTTTGACACGCGGAACAAAGTGAGCCATTTTTGAAAACCTGTCAACGACGACCATAATAGAATCTTTTTTTCGTTGTGTCAAAGGTAACCCCAACACAAAATCAATACTTACATCTTCCCACGGTCGATCGGGTGTTGGTAACGGCGTGTATAAACCTTGGTTGGTATGGTGGGTCTTGGCCGTGTGACATACCCGACATCTTTTTAATATGGTGGAAACATCTTTGGATATTCTCGGCCAAAAGAAACGGTCTTGGACTAAAGACAGTGTTTTTGCTCTTCCAAAGTGGCCTGCTAAGGCACCTTGATGACATTCAAGAATGATGGCCTTACGAAAGGACGACTGAGGAACACATAATCGGCTGCCCTTGTAGAGTAACCCATTTTTCTGTATGAAGCATTGGTAGGGTTTGGTGAAAGTCTTCTGCCAAATATCCTGAAAGTCGGGGTCGTCTTGATATAAATGGATAAACGAGTCAAAGTCGGTGACTTGAAACGTTACAGAAGTAAGGAGATTTGGGCGCCTGCTCAACGCATCTGCCACCGTATTAGAGGACCCGGCTTTGTGGCGGATAACGAAAGAGAAATCTTGAAGAGTTTCCACCCATTTTGCGTGCCGTGGGTTAAGTTTAGCCTGCCCGTGAATAAACTTCAGCGCTTGGTGGTCTGAGTAGAGGATAAATTCCCCGGGGAGAAGGTAATGGCGCCAGTATTCAAGGCTGCGAACAATCGCATAAAATTCTTTATCATACGTGCTATATCGGCGCCTGGTGTCACTTAGTTTTTCACTGAAGAATGAAACTGGTCGTTGTTGTTGGCTGAGAACACCCCCAATATCCACTCCGGATGCATCACATTCGACTTGAAAAACATGCTCGAAGTCTGGTAAGGCAAGGACGGGGGCTTGTGTGACTGCGAGCTTGAGAGCATTAAAAGACCGTTGTGCTGAGGGTGACCAAGTGAATTTGCTGAGCTTTAAGCATTCAGTAATGGGAGCCACAATGGTACTAAAGTTCCGAATAAACCGCCGGTAAAAAGAGGCGAGGCCGTGGAAACTGCGAATGTCATGAAGTGATTGGGGTGTTGGCCACGTGGTGATGGCGGATACTTTGGACTCATCCATGCGTATACCCTTGTCGGACACTAAGTACCCCAAAAAAAGAACTTCCGAAGTCAATAGATGGCATTTGGCTCGATTGGCGTACAGTTTCTGTTCACGCAGGATGGTGAAAACCTTTTTAAGGTGGACTAAATGTTCTGCCAGATGTTTGCTAAAAACCAAAATGTCGTCAAAGTAGACAACAAGACAGTGGCCTATCAAAGACTTGAAAATGTGGTTCATTAACCTCATGAACGTGCTTGGCGCATTTGATAAACCGAAAGGCATAACGAGCCATTCATACAGACCATCCCTAGTTTTGAAGGCGGTCTTCCACTCGTCACCGGGTCGTAAACGGATTTGGTGGTAGCCACTACGCAAATCCAGCTTAGAAAAGACCTGCGCCCCATGAAGGTGGTCGAGCAAATCATCAAGACGTGGGATCGGGAACCTGTATTTGACAGTAATCTTGTTAACGGCCCTGCTATCGATACACATGCGGAACGTACCCCCGGGCTTTGGAACGAGGAGAGCCGGGACTGCACATGGAGACATACTCTCACGAATGAGGCCTTTGGCTAAAAGTTCGGACACTTGGCGGTGCAACTCGGTGAACTCTTTCGGGTTCATCCTATAAGCAGGCTTGTTGGGAATACTAGCACCGGGTACGAAGTCAATACAATGTTGGATGTCGCGTTCAAGAGGAAGACCGGGTGGGATTTCATCTGGGAAAACATCAAAAAATTCGGTTAGGAGGGGTTGTACCTCAGGAGGTATATGGGAGACAATAGGGTTTTCTTCAGCAACTAAAAGGCCAAAGAGTAGTTGAGCAGGTATGGTTTTAAGCAGGCCGGTGAACTCGTTTCGAGTGAGGAGCATGGATTGTGGTTCTTCCTCCTTCGGGTTGAAAGGTGCTAATGTGATATGGAGGCCGTCCTTCTTGAAAGAGTATGTATTACGAAAGCCGTCATGTTTAGCTCTCCGATCGTACTGCCATGGCCGACCGAGCAAGATGTGGCACGCATCCATTGGAAGGACTTCACACCAAACTTCATTCGTATACTTAGTACCAATGGAGAATTGTACCAAACACCTGTGAGTAACTTTGAGAAGATTGCCCTTTTTCAGCCACGTGAGTTGGTACGGTTCTGGATGGTCTTGAACTGGGAGGTTGAGTTTGTCGACCATGGATGTGGCGACAATGTTTTCACAACTCCCGCCGTCTATGATAACGGTACAAACCTTACCCATGGACGTGCATTTGGTTCGAAAAATGTTGTTACGGAGCCACTGTGTATCATCAGAGGGATTGGCTAAAGAAGTGTTTAAGGTACGTTGGATAACGAGGGCTTCACCCTTATCAGGGTAAAGAACGTTTGAATCTTCACACTCCTCTTCCTCAGTATCATACGTGGGTGTGTTGTCATCAACAAAAGCGACGACTTGTTTATTAGGGCAATCACGTTTGATGTGACCCAGTCCTTGACACTTAAAACAACGAAGGGCAGTGTTGCTGGACCCAGGTTGGACAAGTGACGGAGGGTTGGTTTCGGGTTTGAGTGGATTGGTTCGCGGTTGGGATGTATTAGGGGCGGGAAGGCGTGAAAGATTTGGGTTCCGCGTATGAGGTTTCGACCGATTCAAGAGCTGTTTTTCCACCTGTAAGGCTAAGTGCCAGACGTCCGTAAAGGACCAATATTGTTGCAATTGAACAACATCGGAAATATCAGGCCGTAGTGCTCCCAAGAAACGCGCGATCACAAGTTCGTCGTCCTCATTTATCCCACAACGCATACGCATGCGTTCGAATTCGGTTATAAAGTCTACCACGGACAAGGCGTTTTGGTGGAGATTATGATACTCTATGAAGGAGGTTTAGCGGTGATTGTGTGGCAAAAACTTGGACCTTAGTAACCTTTTCATTTTTTCCCACGACTCAACTTTGGATTTGCCCTCCCATTGGCGTTTTTTCTGTATGTTTTCCCACCATAAGGATGCATATCTAGTTAACTTGATAGCAACAATTTTCACTTTGAGATTACCGGGAATATCTCGAAGATCAAAGATGCGTTCGACAGTTTGGAGCCAATCGATGAAATCATCAGGTTGCATGGTGCCAGTGAATTCCGGAATGTCAGTCCGAATTCCTAAGGTACGAAGGGGATCCGCTGGTGGTGGAGTTGGTGCATCACGGTGAGGACGGTGACCAAACATGTTGTGAAACTCATGGTCTTCATGATCCCACACGACCGACTCAGTAGCGGAATCATCTTCATGGTGGAACTGGTTGAGTTCCAGATCACGAATCCGTTGTTGGAGGCGTTCGATTTCAGCAATGTCGCGAGGATCACGTTGTTCATGACCGTTGCCTCCGGCGGCGAATCGACGGTGTTGATGACGACGCTCTCTCCCATGCGTAGACATGCTGTGAACCTGAGTTCTTGATACCACTTGATACGGATTCGTATACAAAGATGGCAATCACAAGCACAAGAAACAACACAATAACCTTCGGCCAACCGAAGGATGTAACAAAGAACAAAGTTCTTCAAAAATTCTCTTCAAAAATCATTAACATTCAACCTTCAATTACAATTAACTAAATAGCTAAAATAAAGAGATAAACATGGAATAATTAACAAACAAACGAAAAGATAAACTTAAGTAAAAGAGATAAAGTTGAATAAAAGAAAAAAAAAGGTTGAATGTTTAAAATAACCCAACATCCATCTTAGCCACGTTTTGAGAAGTCTGACCCAACATCAATATTATCTTGGATATCTTCAAGTTGACCCGGATCCGTATCAGACTTCAAGTCAGGTTCTGGGACGTGTCACATGGTGATATTAATCTGCAGTGATATTGTAATTAATCCAGCGGGATTCTATTGATTAGTAGGTTGAGAAATTGATCTTCTCTCATGTTCCACTACTGGTAATAGCTTCCGTTGAGGTCTATGGGAATACAATGCAATAAAGGCAAATCGGATGCATTGTAACCTGATTATGTGAAGGTTGCAATGGATTCCTTTTGGCTCTATGCATTTCAAGTTGAGAACAAAGAACAAGTGGTTAACTAACACTTTTAATATTTAAAAGTAATCAACAGTTAACCCCACAAGTAATAGAATAATACAAGGAATATAATTAGTAAATCTAATATCCTTACTACATATAAGGGTTATCAATACTTTGGTTTGATAACTAAAACCCTATTATCATATTATTCTATACATGAGATAACAGGTGATCAACAATTGAGATGAACAAGTGGAATGGAGATGGATATCAATAGTTGTATTGCAAGTAGTGTGGAGTTCTGGTAGTTATGTGGTGGGATGTTGGCTAGGGCTTGGTTCCTGTAGATGCACTATTTGTCCCTAGTTCTATTTTGTATTAACCATCATGTAAATTTCAAGATATATTAATGGAAGTTGTCTTTATATATTGCTTTAAATGTTTATTATTGATTATATGATTGTTTGATGTGGTTTAGTAATGTTTAACGAAAGAAAACGGAAACATTTTACAAAACAACTTAACTAAAATCATTTTATTTAAACGAGATATGATCATTTAAACGTTTGGTGTTTTAAATATATTTTACGATCAAAACCGATTATTTAATAAGTTTATCGCGATATAAACGAGACCGAACACGCGGGGACGGAGCGGGGTATAAGAAAGAAGGTTTTCTTCTTTCTTCTTCATTTTCCACACAACCTTTCTCTCTCTAAACCCCATTCCCGTCACCCCTTTCTCTCTCTAACTTCTCTCTAAGATTTCTCACTCGTTTTTCAACGGTTTCACGAGATCTTGGTGTCCAAACGACCGTATAATCAAGGAGAACACAAACTCACGAAGAAATCCAATGTTTGGTCGACATTTTGAGGTAAATCTAGAGTTTTATTTTCGATTTTGTTGTGAACCATGAACTTTATAACCTATTGTTGCTCCAACCGATCTAAACACTTAGAAACGTTGAAATAAACTTCGGTATATCACTTGGAAACCCTAGAAACAAATCTGCAACAGGTAGAAGTCGAGAATGAAGATGATGAAGGGTACACATTGCAGGGTTCGTGGGAGTGCTGCATGATGGCCAAACCTGTGCCAGCCATGAACCATGAGATTGGGCGAACCTGTGTACATCTCGGCCGGACACCGTGAGCCGCGAACCTGCTAACAACGAACCTTCCTTTGGCATCGAACCTTGCATGAGCAAACCTCCTGCCAGCCGAACCACAAGGGTCACGAACCTAGTACCTTGCGAACCCATGGTGGTCGAACCCTTGTCCAGCGAACCTTCAGCCGAACCATAGAAGGGACGAACCTGGATGGTCGAAGCTAGGTGCTACGAACCAGGGATAGCCGGACTTTGAGTTAAACGAACCCGAAGCTGCGAACCTCATAGCAGCCGGACCTTGTTTTGTGTAGACTTTAACGAATGCGAGCCATAAACCACAAACCTATGGATGATGAAATCATAAGCAGCGAACCTAGGACCCTAAGGTTCACTGGATCAAGTGTTGTTAAACATAATTCTTAGAACTAAGGGAGGGACTACACCAACACACAAAGTTTGAAGATAAAAGAAGAACATAAATTCACGTATGTTCATGCATGCATGGAAAAATTATGAATTATCACCTTTTCTCTCTCTAAACATAAGATTTAAATTATGGATGGATAAACATTGAGTATTCTACGAGTTAAAGACATAATTGTTAACTCAAGTATTCATGCATGCATGCACATAAAGGTGTACATATGTGTATAAGGTTTACCACCTTTACAACATGTATAACTTTTATACACTCACTAAGACCATTATAAATGGATTGATTAAACCAATTAATGTTACACCGATCTTTTATAATGAAGATAGGAAAACCATAATGATTATCGCTCTAACTTAGGTAATAAACCTAAGTAACTCGCACACCTAATACAAATGAATATGAAGAACTTAATCACGATCAAACGCATATACTTATGAACACGAACACGCTATGAATACATGTTGATTGAGTTGCTTTTGATTTCACATACGTGAGTGCGCATTCTATGAAAACACTGAATCTGAGGAATTAAGGTGAGTTCTCATAACCTTCTTTTTAAACCATTTTGTTTTTAAACTCGAAGGTGGAACATGCATACCAATATTTAAAATATTATTTTGATAACACATGGGTGACACCTGGATTATCAATATGATATTCATATTATTGAATTATTATTGATTGTGAATTGTTATGGATGATTGCATATTCCGTGAGTCATTGTTGGTTGAGTTGACTTCGGTATGATTGAATTGCTGTTGATTGAGTTGACTAAGGTCCTCCGTAGTGCACGTATTGACACTTATAGGAATATCGTTGGTTGAGTTGACTGCGGTCCTTCGCGATGATTCCGTCGTTGATTGAGTTGACTCAGGTCCTCCGCGGTAACTTATGTTGATATGATGATGGTGAATATGGATTATTGATTTGATGTGTTTGATTGAGATTGGTTGAGTATATGTGGATGATTAATTGTGATTATTTGAATTAGATGATTATTGAGGATATGGTTATTTGAATTGTTTGGACGTTGTGTTTGTTGGGTTTTGGCAGAGTTGGACTATCTTACAGGTGCACATGTGTAATTTTTCATTGGAGATTATAAATCTTTATAAACATCTGTAAACATTTCTGAAACATAAAAACTTATGATTACTCACCAACTACTTCGTAGTTGACACTTGAT
Organism: Mikania micrantha; assembly: GCA_009363875.1. NCBI lineage: Eukaryota > Viridiplantae > Streptophyta > Magnoliopsida > Asterales > Asteraceae > Mikania > Mikania micrantha. The sequence continues at coordinate 43,692,282 of CM018694.1, read as the reverse complement.
TTTCTACATGATTAAGGAAATGAAGAGAAGTAAGTAGAGAAGGGTATCTCTACATCTTTTGGACTCAAAACATAGGGTCTTAGACTTAGCTGGATTAACTGGATTAACTGGATCATGGGAGATTAGGATTTAGTTAATTTAACTATGCCTTTTTAGTAATCATTGTGATTCAAAACATAACAAACATGATTTTTGTGTAATTATTTATTTGTGATTAAATAACATGTGATGATGATTTAGATGCCCATGAGCTTGTGAACAATCTACACATCCCTCGTGGCATCCCGACGTTTCCGCCATCGGTCGGGGTGTTACAGAATCACATTAAAATAGTATTTTTACAAAAATTAAGAATTAAAAAAATATGTAAATCTTACTGAAAATGGACCTGTTATAGAAACATCTGGTAGGTAAGTGGAAACAATGCATTTGATTTCCAGTAGACATGAAAGTAGTTAAATGCTTAAAGAAAAGGAAAAGTGCTAAATTTAATTTTGAATTTAGTTTTATTTCTGATGAACATGTTTTATGTAGGCGTTTTTATTCACTGGAGCAGTCGGTGTGATATATTGTATCTGCTTTGTTAGTGGGAAGTGGATAATTAAATGGAAATAATGATGGAAATGTGGAATGTTGGAGACACGTGGACTGCAAGATATGCAATCTTTCTTTGTCTTTTATTTTGATTGATGGTGATGTTCGATTAAGAACAAATATAAGCTAAGAACTAAAATAACCATTTTAGTCACATGTTTGAAGGGTACAAAGGTAACTTTCCCTAGTTTCAAGAGAAATTACTTTTATATTTTTCAAAACTTGTGACTACAAATGTGGTTCTTTTAGTTTTTTTTACAATTTCTTGGTTCTTAATAGAATTAATCCCTTGATTGATGTATTCGGGCATGCATTATTTTTTTTTTGCAAGTTTATAATCGGTGGTTACATGCTACAATATTAAAAATTTACTAACTTTGTTTCTTTTTCAAGTTGTATGTTTGTGATTTTTTTTTGCATATTAATTGGATGTGTATTAATACCTTGATTGATGTATTCGGGCATGCATTATTTTTTTTTTGCAAGTTTACAATCGGTGGTTACATGCTACAATATTAAAAATTTACTAACTTTGTTTCTTTTTCAAGTTATTTGTTTGTGATTTTTTTTTTGCATATTAATTGGATGTGTATTAATACGTTTAAGACATGTGTTTGTCTATTATTGCGATATGTTTGAACACAAGAACTGTTGGAATTTTAAAGTTTGAAAAGAAAAAGAAAATAAAAACTTTTCATCTACCAATTCAATGGTCATGAATTGAGTAGTAACCAAGCTATGAATATGCTTGTTAATTATCATAATGGCAACCTTTGGAATGCCATATGAAACTTGTATAAATAGAGACACTTGGTCTCTTGTTAAAGTTGCTAGTTTTTGAGGTTGCTACACCACTTGAGATATACACACATAAGCTTCAAAGGTTCCAAACACAATCATATACTTTGTTGAGTTCTCAACAACCTACAACGATCGATTCCTTGTGTTAAACACTCTTGTTTCAGGTGAAGTTTCGGGTTTTCGGTTAACTCCGACAGTACACACTGCTTCGGCTGTTGTACCCTGGGAAACAGTCGGGTTCACCTGGGTGGCCCGAAATCTGTTTTAAACTTGTAGGATCCGTTTACAAAATACAAATGTGCAACATGTGTTGAAGCAAAACAAACAAGATCATCTTTTAAATTGGTTGAAAGAATAACCGAACCCCTTGACATAATTCATACTGATGTGTGTGATTTAAAATCGATTCCCACAAGAGGTGAAAATAAGTATTTCATCACATTTATTGATGATAGTACAAGATATTGCTATGTCTACTTACTTAAGAGTAAGGATGAAGCAATTGACAAGTTTGTCTTGTATAAAACTGAGGTTGAGAATCAACTCAACAAAAAGATAAAAGTTCTAAGGAGTGATAGAGGCGGAGAATATGTTTCACTATTTGCCGATATTTGTGCACAAAATGTAATTATCCATGAGTGTACCGCTCCTTATTCCCCACAACAAAATGGTATTGTGGAACGAAAGAACCATACATTGAAAAAGATGATGAATGCTATGTTAATTAGTTCTGGAATGAGCCAGTACATGTGGGGGGAAGCCATTTTGTCGGCTACTTATCTTTTAAACAAAATACCTTTCAAGAAAAAGGATGTAACCCCTTATGAGTTGTGGATGGGGAGAAATCCATCTTACAAATACTTGAAAATGTGGGGGTGCCTAGCAAAAGTGGTGGTTCCACCACCAAAGGTTCGAAAAATAGGACCCAAAACCATGGATTGTGTATTCATTGGTTATGCCCATCATAGTAGTGCATAGCAGTTTCTTGTTTATGATTCAAAGAATCTTGAAATACACAACAATACTATAATGGAGTCAAGGAATGCATCATTCTTTGAAAAAGTGTTTCCTTGTTTGAAAAAGGAACTCCCAAGTTCATGATAAAGATCAAGAACAATTAGAGGCTGAAGAGGTTGAGCCAAGAAGAAGTAAGAGGTAAATGATTGAAAAATCTTTTGGACTGATTTTCTTACTTATATGGTTGAGGGAGAGCCCCAAACCTATCGTGATGCAGTCACCTCTTCTGAAGGACCTCAATGGAAAGAGGCAATCAAGAATGAAATTGATTCGATCTTACAAAACCATACTTGGGAGCTAGTAGATCTTCCACTAGGGTGTAAACCACTTGGATATCGATGGATATTCAAAAGGAAGATGAAAGCTGATAATTCCATTGATAAGTACAAGGCAAGGTTGGTGATCAAAGGATTTAGACAAAAAGGAGTAGATTACTTTGATACTTACTCGCCTGTGACTAGAATAACCTCGATAAGATTGGTGCTTGCAATAGCGGCTTTAAGAAATTTGGAAGTCCACCAAATGGATGTTAAAACCGCTTTTCTAAATGGGGATTTAAAAGAGGAGATTTACATGGAGCAACCTGAGGGTTTCTCAGCTCCAGGCCAAGAAGGGAAAGTGTGGAAATTAGTCAAATCATTGTATGGCTTAAAGCAAGCTCCAAAACAATGGCATCAAAAGTTTGACCAAGTTATGCTTAACAATGGTTTCAAAATTAATGAATGCGACAAGTGTGTTTATGTGAAAAACACAGTGAGAGGTTATGTGATATTATGTCTTTATGTAGATGATATGCTTATCGTGGGGAGTGATGATAAGATGATCAAATCTACAAAAGACATGTTAAAGGCTAGATTTGACTTGAAAGACATGGGTCTAGCTGATGTGATTCTTGGTATTAAGATCTATAGAACCCAACATGGTCTTGTGTTGAGTCAATCTCACTATGTGGACAAAATCCTTGAAAAGTTTAATGAGCGGGATACGAGTATGGCTCAAACTCCAGTAGATACCACTCAACATCTATCAAAAAATAGAGGTGAGGGTGTTGCTCAGTTAGAGTATTCAAGGATTATTGGCAGTCTGATGTATCTGATGACATGTACACGGCCAGACTTAGCATATGCTGTGAGCATGCTAAGTAGATATACTAGTAATCCGAGCTCTGAACATTGGAAGACCATGACAAGATTACTAAGGTACTTAATATAAACAAGAAACTATGGGCTGCATTATGGTCAAGATCCAGCTGTTATAGAAGGATACAGTGATGCAAACTATGTCGGCTATTTGCATACATTGTGATTGCCAATCGGCGATTGGTAGAGCTCAAAGTGCAATGTATAATGGAAAATCACGGCACATTAGACGTAGACACAATACGATACGACAACTACTCTCAATGGGAGTTATCTCAATTGACTATGTGAGGTCAAAAGATAACATAGCAAATCCGTTTACAAAAGGATTAGGCAGAGAGTTAGTGCACAAGTCGTCAAGAGGAATGAGACTAAAGCCCTTCGAACAAGTTTGTACAAAGGAAAACCTATCCTAGAAAATTGGAGATCCCATGACCTAGGCTCAATAGGACAACCTAATTGTATGAATTAAGGCCACTGTGGGGGAGTACCTCAAATATAAAAGAGAGTTGAATACTTCCTAGTTCATTCCTTTATCAAATCAGTGATAGCAATGGAGGATAAGCATACAACTTTTAATGATTTGTGTGAAATCACCTATGTGAAAGAGAAGTGGGGTCGCTTTGAATGGATTTGTGGGGCGCGCAAATCCTAGAGCTCTTGCAGAACCAGGCTAGTGTTCCATGACCATTACAGACACGACAATGAGGGGTTAACCATACCAGGAAGAGTATTGTGTGACATGTAATAACGTCCACGTAAACAGGGATTGGTTCAAGGATATCGCGTCTACTAATCGCTAGGAGACAAAGTGCATATCACAAAGGAGGGTTCAAAGGGAACACCTACTTCTCCTGCAATACTCAACCACTGAAATTTTATCGTGACGCTTGAGTGTAAGGATCGATTTCTTTTCATGTGGGGATTGTTGGAACTTTAAAGTGTGAAAAGAAAAAGAATATAAAAACTTTCCATCTACCAATTCAATGGTCATGAATTGAGTAGTAACCAAGCTATGAATATGCTTGTTAATTATCATAATGGCAACCTTTGGAATGCCAAATGATACTTGTATAAATAGAGACACTTGGTCTCTTGTTAAAGTTGCTAGTTTTTGAGATTTCTACACCACTTGAGATATACACACATAAGCTTCAAAGGTTCCAAACACAATCATATACTTTGTTGAGTTCTCAACAACCAACAACGATCGATTCATCGTGTTAAACACTCTTGTTTCAGGTGAAGTTTCAGGTTTTCGGTTAACTCCGACAGTACACACTGCTTCGGCTGTTGTACCCTGGGAAACAGTCGGGTTCACCTGGGTGGCCCGAAATCTGTTAAGGGACCTCTGTTGAACAGAAATCCTCAGCCACCGAACTCATTTCAATTCGTTTCATCTTGTTTTCTACTTCTTCTAGTAATTTCAATTTTAGCATTTTTATATTTCTTGAATTACTTTATTTAATATTCTGTATTTTTCTGAATTGTAATTCGAGTAATTGAATAATAAAAGTATTTTTTTATTTTGTGAACGGTGTTCCTACAAGAACAGCTGTAGTTTACACGCATGTATATTTACCGGGACGGTTTGTCCTGTTAGGAGTAGAATTTGATTTATAATGGGACTTGTGTCTTGATTAGGGACAATTTCATACATAATGGGACAACTGGATAAATTGCTAGTAACATCTTAGGTTATAACTGCATGCATGTGTAAATTTATTGGGTACAAGTGTCATGCTAGGAGTTGAGTTTGATTTATAATAGGACATGTGTCCTCATTATGGGACAATTCTATATGTAATGGGACAGCTGGATTAACTGCTAGCAACTTCGAAGGTTACTTTCTAATGCAATGTTTGAACAATTTGTTTTTATAACTGACATTAAAAATGATTTTAGATGGCCATGACTTAATCTCAGGCATTTTAAAGGGCCGGAATTTCTTTTAAGGACAGTTGGATAGACCAGTGTCTATATGTATATAATTTACATTATTCAACAAAATATTCGATCTAGTTTATTTTACAGATATGAGTAACAATATTGGATATGTTCCATAAGTCTAGATTTTCAGTTATGAGGAGTTGCCATTAGTTGAGCTTTTGTCTTTTCTTTTTTTAGTTCTATGTATATGTATCGATCTTATATATCTTTAGGGGATATGATTTTGTTTTAGTAAACAATAATACAAATTATACAAATTTATTAACGATATTCTTGTTATGGAAAGTTTGTGTTACTAGCCACATACAGGGCTGGCTCAAGCTTTTTGGTAGCTAAAACTGAGTGAAAAATTGTGATTTTTTTCTATTGTAAATAAAACTCATGTTTTATCCGAGCTTATAACATAAAAAGTATAGATCTGCGATCACACGTCCGGGAGTCAACAACAACAACTGACAGGTTCCTTCGCACGTTATGTCTACCATCATGAACTCCACTCATTTTCATGGCCATGACGATGAGGATGCACTCGGCCATCTTTCTCTATTTGCTCGTATCTGTGATACCTTTCGTATCAATGGCGTTTCTGAGGAGGCTGTTTATCTTTGTCTGTTTCCTTTCACTCTCGAGGGTCGAGCCGCTACCTGGTTGAACTTACTTCCCAGAATTCCATCACAACTTGGGCTGATCTGCAGACCAAGTTCCTGAAAAAGTATTATCCCCCGTCGAAGTCTGCCCGATTGAGATATCAGATTCATTCGTTCCGGATGGATGATGATGAGCCATACTATTTGGCATGGGAGTGTTTCAACTCCCTTCTAAGCAGGTACCCCCAGCATGGCCTATCCGATTGGGCCTTAGTTGAGAAGTTCTGTAATGGACTTATATTGGAGACGAATAGAAGTTTCAAAACTGCTGCTGAGGGACACATTATGGACAAGGAGCCAGAGGAGTGTGAGGCAATGTTTGAGGATTTTGCCTTGGCTGAGTATGAGGATCCTGCCTACGTGAGGAGAGCTATACCTGCTGCTAAGTCTACTGTTACGTTGCTGATACCGACTAGAGGGATGCATCACGTCACGCCAGACACTAGCACAACTGCATCCTTGGAAGTAATGGCTAAGGATATCAATGAGTTGAAGAGGGCTGCTGCTAGATGTGAGATATGTCGAGGAAGGCATGGTACTGCTGAGTGCCCTATTACTGATCACGCACAGTTGGATTCCATCAATTATGGATGGAATAAGTCTTACAATTCCAACCCCAGCTAGAACCAAAATTCAAATTGGAGGAACCAGAACCAACATCATCAAATTGGTGAGGGAACAACATCAACTCCTATGAGAGATCACATACGTGCCCGATTCTGATAACTGAGAGAGATGCACTTGAGAGTTCGGGTAGTAGGGATCGTGACATGAAGCTTGAGGATATGATGGCTCAGCATATGAAGATGTTGCAGTAGATCATGGAAAAGGAGAAGCTGCGCGACCAGAAAATTGAGGAGCATGACACTTTGCTTAGGAATTAACAGGCATGATTCTTAGATTTGCAGCTGTCAGTTGGTGAGCTCGCGAAGAGGTTTGATGAGAAACCGAGTGGTACTTTTAGAGCAAACACTGAGACGAACCTGAGAGGCCATGCAAAGGCAGTTACCATACCTAGTGGTAGAGGAGGAGAGATAGAGCAGCAACCACCGGTAGTTGAGATTGATGAGGAGCAGGGGTGCCATTGAGGCTAGACGCAGCAAGTACATCACTGAGCAGTGAGTCTTCTGTTGAGGTTAAAGAGGGAGAAGATGGAGGAGAAGAGGAGAGGAAAGAGAGTTGAGGTTGAGGTTGATTTGACCAAGCTGCCATATCCTGCACGTGCATTGCAGTTGAAACGTGATCATGATTATGGACATTTTTTAGAGATGTTTAAGCAGTTGAAGATCAATCTCCCGTTTGTAAAGGCTTTCCAGCATAGGCCCAAATATGCTAAGTTCTTGAAAGACCTCTTGTCTAACAAGAAGAAGCTGGAGACACTTTTTACTGTGACATTGGGAGCTAGGTGTTCTGCATTGGTTCAGAACAGACTGCTAGAGAAGTTAAAGGATCCAAGGATTTTCACCATTTGTTGTCTATTTGGCGGTTCTTCTGTGAACCATGCATTGGCTGATTTAGGTGCTAGCATCAATTTGATGCCTTATTCGATTTACAAGCAGCTAGATCTTGGAGCCGGAACCTACACGCATATGAGTCTAGCATTGGCCGATCGTTCCATTAAATATCCTAGGGGAATTGTGGAGAATGTCCTAGTGAAGGTGGAAAAGTTTGTTTTCCCCGTGGATTTTGTCATACTTGATATGCAGGCTGATGATAGAGTTCCCCTCATTATGGGACGCCCCTTTCTTTTCACAACGAAGGAGATGATTGATGTGTTTGAGGGGAAGATCTCATTGCGTGTTGGAGAAGATACCGTCATCTTTGATGTAGTGAAGTCCATGAAGAACTCTAGTGGCTAGGACGATCAGGTTTACTTCCTAGATGCATGCATTCTTCTCTACGATGGATCGTTGCCTGGACTGCATCAGTGGAGCAGATCTGTTGAGAGATCGGGACTTGGGTGACAAGGTTGTGAGAGATGAGGAGTTGAGGGATGAGGACTACACTGTTGCTATTGAGGCTTACCTTGATTACATTCCTAGCAGTTTAGCATTAGAGCCTCCTGAGTATCCCACTGTGTTTGAGGTTCAGAGTTCTGAGCCGGCTGACAAGCCATCTGTTGAGGCTCCCCCATCTTTAGAGCTAAAGGAGTTGCCACCTCACCTTGAGTATGAATTTCTTGATGGGTACTATGATTTACCTGTCATTATTTCATCAGCTCTGACAGAGGGAGAGAAGAGTAAACTGATTAGTGTGCTACACAAGCAGGCGACTGCGTGGAAGCTGATGGATATCAAGGGTATACACCCTTCTTTCTGCATGCATCGCATTCTGCTAGAGGAGGATTTCAAGCCAGTGGTCCAGCTACAAAGACGGCCTAATCTTAACATGGGAGAAGTAGTGAAGAAGGAGGTTCTTAGGTTGTTGGGTGCCGGGCTCATGTATTATATTTCTGATTCTTCTCGGGTGAGCCCGTTTCATGTTGTTCTGAAGAAATGAGGAATGACTGTGGTGGTGAATGGGAAGAAGTAGATAGTTCCCACCAGGACAGTCACAAGTTGGAGGGTGTGCATATGCATCGACTATAGGAGGTTGAATGATGCCACACGGAAGGACCACTTCCCCCTCACTTTCATTCATCAGATGCTGGAGTGTTTATCAGGGCAGCAGTTCTACTGCTTCCTTGATGGGTTTTCAAGTTATTTCCAGATCCCTATTGCACCTGAGGATCAAGAGAAAACCACATTTACATGCCCATACGGTACCTTTGCATATCGACGTATGCCCTTTGGGTTATGTAACACTCCAACTACTTTTCAGCTATTAGTCATATTAAATAGTTCATAATTATCATAAATTATGTATTTATGTTGAGTCTGTTTGTCTATCCTAAAGGCATTGCATCTTCTAAATCTAAGCCTATATATTCTCTTGTATTCTCACATTATATGGTATCATAATAATACATATAATACTATCAGTTTATTACAACACAATTACATTTAACTTGCTATCAAAGCCGTGATACCGCCTGATCGTCATCCTCGCCGTCATCTACGATCGGGAATTTCTCAGCCGTCATCTCCGATCGGCTTCAGATCAACACCCACTTTCGTCATCTACGACCAGCTCTTCTCACACCCACATGGCTCTCCTTGCTTCATTTTCTCAGGTTGACAAAACAACCCACAACTCTCACAAGTTTGGATTCAAGCTTTCTTCCACAAACTATGGTTACTGGAAAGCCATGATTGAACCTTCCTGATCACCAACAATATTTTTGGCTATATTGACGGTACAATACCATGTCCACCTGCAACCATCCCTACTTTTGACCCTTTTGAAAAGGATGTTGTTCCACCATAACAACTGAATCCCAATTTTACCACATGGCTGTCGAATGATGCTCACGTTCGTATGTTGATCCTATCTACAATATCTGAAGCCTCTTTTCAGCATGTTCCAGGCAACTCTACATCTCGCGATCTCTGGTTATCATTGGAACGTGCTTATGCCCCCCACACTGCATCTCGTGAATACACACTCAAAGGTCAGTTGTTGATGATTGAGATGAAAGCTGATGAAACAGCCTCAGCTTATCTGACCTACGCACAAGAGTATGCTACTGCCCTAGCAAATATTGGGGAGCCTATGAAAGACAAAGACATTTTTATGGTTGTTGTTGCAGGATTCCGAGACGAATACAACAGTCTCAAATCAACTATTCTGTCCCGACAACATCCCACAACCTTTACCGAACTGCATGGTCTCTTGACAGATCATGATTACATGATTAGGAAGTCTCTGCCATCTGTCCCCACCACTCAAGTATTTATGGCAGCCTCTAACTCGCCTTTGAATGGGGCCATGGCTTCTGCCTCTTCCCAACCAGCCACTGTTCAGGACATTCAGTAGCTTTTGGGACCACTTGTCCTTCTCAATCTGCCTACAAAAGCTGCCACAACTCATGCTTTTTACACCAACCAGGGCATTATGGGTCGCGGCCGTAACTTCTACAATTGTCAGGGTCGCGGTTCCTCCAACACTCACAACACAGGCAGTTCAAACAGGAGTCAATTCTCATGGGCTTGAACACAAAATACAGTTTTTAGCACCTACAACAGATGTGGTATTGGTCGCATCCACTCACAATGCCTAAACCGGGATCCTGCTACTATTAGGGGATGCCAATCGTCTACCAACTATGCTGATTCTTGGTCTTAGGCATCATCTTCATCTTGGCTTCCTGAAACAGGATCCACAAATCATGCTGCTCCAGATCTCTCGGGGTTTGAGTATGCTGAACCCTATTATGGTGAGGATAACCTTCATGTTGGCAATGGTACTGCTCTTCCAATTCTTCACATTGGTTCAAAACGTTTCTTTTCTTCTAATAAAACCTTTTCTTTAACTGATATTCTTCATGTTCCTCAAATAAAAAGGAACCTTCTTTCTGTTCAAAAATTTTGTAATGATAATGACGTGTTCTTTGAATTTCACTCTACCTTTTTTGTTGTGAAGGACAAATTTACACGCACTACCCTCCTCACGGGTCCAAGTAATGATGGGCTCTACTCCATTACTCCTCCTTAAGTTAAACCAGTTTCCAAAGTTGCTTTCTCATCCGTCCGTGCTTCACCACACACATTGCATCAACGACTTGGTCATCCACATTCGCAGCTTTTGCAGTCAATAATCTCTAAATTTTGTTCACCTGCTTCTAATAAAAAGTTTGTTTCTGTTTGTGATCCTTGTCTTATTGGAAAATCCTCCAAGCTACATTTACCTTTTTCTGATTATAAAAGTTCTCATATTTTCGATTTAATTGTGTGTGATGTATGGGGTCCATCCCTCCAGCCCTTGTTTTTATTCGTGTGATTTCCACTCTTATTTTTTTATTGTGTGTTGATCATTATTGTAAATTTATGTGGTTCTTTCCTCTTAAACGAAAATCTTTGATACGTTCAAGCATTTCTTACTTATGGTTGAACGCCAATTCAACACAATGGTCTTGTCGAACGTCGAATTTCGTAAGCTGTTGCCATTTTTCACTTCTCTTGGTATAGTCCATCGACTCTCATGTCCAGACACGAGTAAACAAAATGGTCTTGTCGAACGTCGACATCGACACGTGGTTGAAACCGGTCTTACCTTACTCGCTCAATCTAAAGTTCCACAATGTTTCCCGCATTTTGCGTTTGAAACTGCGGTATATTTAATTAAACGTATGCCCTCTCGCACCAATGACAATATTTCACCCTTCGAACACATCTTTCATCGCAAACCTGATTACTCATTCCTTTGGGTTTTTGGATGTCAGTGTTTCCCTCATCTATGAGCCTACAACAAACATAAGATGGATTTTAGATCCCTTCCTAGTGTTTTTCTAGGTTATAGCACCGCTCACCATGGGTATCGGTGTTTTGATCCCACTTCTGGTCGGATGTACGTTGCCATGCATGTTCGCTTTAACGAATCTGCCTTTCCATTTGCTGTCTCCGAAACACAGTTTCCACCAACACCAACTCCACCATATTTCTCCTCTTATCCTATACCCACAAATCACCCTCCATCTTCAGCAGTCCAAACTTCACCACTCTCTCCTAATCTCCACATTGACCTAACTCCAACCTCACCTCCACCCACACCACCAGACTCTCCAACCTCACCTCCACCCACACCACCAGACTCTACTAACCCCTCCACTTCCTCTCAAACTCCACCACCACCACCACCACCTCCACCATTTCGTCCATGTCCATCAAATCTTCGTCCAAATCCTAAACAGCCCGAGCGTTATACTCCATCTTTTTTTCACACCTCCTCTTCCTCAGATAGCGAACCAACTTCTTTTACCATTGCTAACAGGAATCCTTGTTGGCAAGCTGCTATGGCTGCTGAGTACTCTGCTCTTATGAGAAATGGCACCTGGTCTTTGGTTCCTCGAGTCCCACGCACCAATATTGTTTATTGTAAACGGGTCTATAAAATTAAAAAGGATCAACACGGGACTGTCATGCGTTACAAAGCGCGTCTCATTGCAAAGGGGTTCCATCAACAATCAGGCATTGACTATAATGACACGTTTAGTCTGGTTGTTAAGTCTACAACAATTCGGGTTGCTTTGTCACTAGCAATTACAAGGGGCTGGTTGTTTCGGCAATTAGATGTTCAAAATGCCTTCTTGCACGGGGATCTTACAGAGACTGTTTATCTCAGCCAACCACCAGGTTTCGTTGATGTAACAACTGTTAAAATTTGATAATCGATATGCTGCTAAATCCAACCAAATGGGCCAGGCCCAACAAAGCCAAATAGTCTAATTCATAAAGTTTAGCTCGGTTAAATTGACAGATACTTTTAACGTTGTGTTACGTAATTATCTAAGACGCGTACGAAAGAAAAAGAACAATTAACAGATTAACGTTCGGTGATCGATTATTAACAAAACGATGAAATATAAATTCATGACATGTCACATTGCCAAAAATTATTATTATTATTATAAAAAAAATCAGGTTGACAAATCGTTACGATAAACTGTATAAAGTAATTAAATACGCTTTAAGCACGATTTTGCACGCAGAGTTATCGTTTCCAACAAAATAAATATCTGATTATATTTATATTTTAACTAAAATATTTCAGTCTTGAAATAATAATTGTAACAATAAACGTGACTCGTACGGGTCCATCACGCGAATGATACGCAAGTTGCACGCGATACAGACTGATGTAGGGTATTCTTACCCACTCAAAAACCCTAGCTATAAATAGAAACTTATGTTTCTCCCCCTTCATTGGATCAGCCGCAAAACACACACATCACACCTAGTGTGTGTGTTCTTCCGATCGGAGCCAAAAGAAAGGAGGCAGCTCCGGCACCGACCACACCACCTGCCAGCCTTGTTTTTCGGCGAGTTCCCACCACACAACAACACTTCCCCAGCCTCCTTCTTCCCTCATTTAATGTACAACTGTTTTACCCCCAACACACTCACTGTGTGTTTAGCTGTGCGACACCAAAGAGAAAGAAAATGGGAGCACCGGCCGACTACCTCCTCCGGCGGAGCACCAACCTCATGACAGCCTCCTTCCTCGGTGTGCCGGCCTTCAACTGGCCATCCTCTCCCTTCGATCCGCACCTTCCTTTTCTCTGCTCTAGCCTCAAGACATGTACATGTCCGTGTGTGTACATTTCGTACATATAGGAATACATTTCAGGATACATCAAAACCTTATTACAACAGATTATACATATACAAGTTAAGATATTTTAAATATCTTTATTTAAAATATGAACTAGCTATTCGACGAAGTCTTTTATAATCACAAGTAAAGATACATTTATAGCTTAACATATTATATGATAGCATAACATTATGGGAATGATGATCCTACTGGATTTTTATTGAAGCATTATGGGATTGATGATCCTACTGGATTTTTATTGAAGCATTATGGGATTGATGATCCTAATGGATTTTTATTGAAGCATTATGGGATTGATGATCCTACTGGATTTTTATTGAAACATTTTAGGATTGATGATCCTATTGGATTTCTATTGAAACATTTTACTCGTGCCTGGAATGGCCAATACGTCATGGGATTGATGATCCTACTGAGTTTTGATTGAAACTTTTTACTCGTGCCTAGATGGCAAATACTATTACTTAAACTGTTTGATTAAACATAAAACCTACGAACTCACCAACTTTTTAGTCGATACTTGTTTTTGCATGTATTTCATGTACTAATCTAATGCTAGATATGGACCTTATACTTAAGCAGAAGGACTAGTATTCTCTCATACTCAATGAGTTCTTGATATACAGTTTCGTTGCATCTCCCGTGTTTCCGCCGACGGCGGGGGTGTGACAGATTGGTATCAGAACCATTGGTTATAGAGAATTAGGTTTCATTTAGTGACACCTAGACTATAACCATAAGCTCTAAACTGTTGGGACTATAGAAACTATAGTAAGATCTGACTTTATGCAAACGTATTTTGTTCGGGAAACTGTTTTCCCTAAAGAACAACACATGATTTAAGTTATGCTAATATTTGTGTTAAGAAATGTAAACTTTAAGTTAGCATCACTAAACTACCATTTCACTGGCAATTGCTTGTTCATAGATAATGACTATTATGTACTAGATCCTTGCTAAGGTTGTACCACATGTCATAAAGACATCATAGTAAGGAATGATTTGACTGCACACATTACTTTTGCTATGGCATAGTATTCTTATTTCGCATCATAGAGTTGATGCACTACTACCTTAGAAACAACCCTAACACAACTTATACAAGTTAAGTTGAGAACATGTCAAGATGTTGTAACATTTTACAAACTTTTATCACCAACACCTACATATTGTATTGGTGAACAGTTGACAAATAACATTACAAACGAAACATGGTCTGTAAAACTCGATAAAGTCCATAATGTTGTCGGACCGAGTAGGACGTTTCAGATTTCTAAGATCTCAAAGTTGCACTAACATGAGATCAAACACGATATTTTTGACTACTGATGGCAGTTCAGTTAAAAGACATGACAAATGAAACGACTTGTGAAGTCATTGGATTACAAGTTGGAAAGGTTGAATGAATCAATAACACCATATGTTAAAAAGTGATTACACGAAGTGAACAACAAACAGACGATAGAACATAAGAACAACGCATTATGACTCATGACGGGAGATTACTAGAGTGATCAAGCAAGATAATTGATAGTTACACTTTTTACTATGTATCTATGAATTATGTTACTTGTAAATTCTAGGAAATCCTATTGTGATGATTAATGTTTGAACTTAATGATAATTATAATGTAGCAAGTACCAATGATGAATATTTTGAGTTGAACAAACACAACCATACATTACGGCAACTAGCTGAATTTAAATATTCCCATAAATACAAAAATTGCTAATGATGATATAACAATGATGCTTTATAGCCTTTTGAGAAGGATATGCCAACACTAATAATGCCAGGACAAATTCTGGCATGGTAACTTATTCAATTGATCAGATTAATCTCCTTAAACTCTTGACACTTTAGTCGTTGACTACAGTAACTATTCTTATAGGCTTAGACAAAACCCATTAATGCTTGAGAATTTTAAATCTCATTGGATAATGGGAACCATATTTCAATTCAAATGATATGAAAATATTATGAATCCTAATGGCATGATGCCTTACGGTAATTCATTCCTTTTCAGAGCGTTCTGGATAGTTTCATGACACTCTAGTAAACTGTCTCTCTTCTATCAAACAATTCCTTGTACTACGTTTCTCTCATACAAGACACTAAACAAAATTTGATGCCTTCTTTAGAAGGATAACTTAATAAGTGTCGAATGTAAAAATAAATTATTATATAAATTCGTGTGTGCTAGATCACGCAGACATGCAACCAAATACATGGTATACTCATGTACTATTAAATCCCATTGTAAAACTCTATCCCTTTCCTTATGAAGTTATTGTCAATAGTTAATGTGACACCTCATGTCTTGCTATTGTCATAAGATAACTTCCTACTTGAGTACAAGTAGTACACTCTTTATCAACCAAATCAATAAGATTAATGTCAATCACTTGATTTATTTAACAGTGGCATTATCAAAACTCAATTAAAGAGAAATTAGTGACACGAGTGTCACGAACCAGGCATGACTAGACAAAATGCCTATTGTGTACATTCCTTGTGATCAATTAACAAATCGTTAAACTCAATCCTCTTTTAGAATGTCAACAACAAAAGAAATAAATTCAAATTACTCGATATCCTTCCATGTGGGGGAACTAACGAGATTAAAGCTATACAAACATTCTTTTTGCCCTTGGGGCAAGCTAGATCTTAATAGTGTGGCGTCATACCTAGACCTGGAATCTAGTGCCCACTACACATTTGAAGTAGTATACAAGACTTTTAATACAATGAATTGATTAAACAAACGTTTAAGGTTTAGTTACCTTAACCTATGATAACGGTAATGATTTATCCATGCTATAAACATACGTTATGATGATCACAATTTCACACATCAAACTAAGTGATGAAATTAAAGTACATTTGGATTAGGGAAATGCTAATGGTAAGACACCTTAGCATTATTCATTTCCCTACTTTAAACAAGTTGTCTTCTTTGTCGGACATATACCGATCGCTCTAAAAGGCAATTAATTATACAAAGTTCAATTATTGAACAAACTTGGAAACTCTCTAAGAGTATCTTACAATCGACAAGAATGCTAATGAAAATTTTTATGTAATTCTTGAAAATGACACCGATCAGTGAACCACGTGAAAATACAAGTGATATAATTGGTACTGATTACAATACGATACAAACAAGAAATAATCACATCAGTCTAATATTTTCTTCTCACTTAGTCATCATAAAATTTCGCAAGTATATACTTATGATCGATATTTGATTTAAAAGTGACTATCAGTACTACAGTTTTTCTCCGAGTAGTATTGTCATCTTGATTCAAGTTACCGTCTTTGATCTACTACCACTTGAGTTAAGACAAATGAGTGACTTAACTATCCTAAGCCTCATATAGCTAAATACACCAGCTACATTATACATTCTCAATAGTTGATGGCAATCATATTTTATTTCCTACATGACTTCAAACTCAACAATGAGGTGATTGGCAAACTCCGATTCTATCAAGGACGACACGACCATCCTAAAGTTCTCTTCATTTCATACTTTAGCTAACATTCTCGTTTCGGTATTCTCTTTCTTAGTGATGGAACAAGAACTATCATTGAAAATATATCTTAGTGAAATCTATATGATAAAGATGATGTTCATCAATCTTAACATGATGATTCACAAATCGTTAACTCAAACATTGATCATGTATGTTTAGATGACTACATCACCTAAGTTAAGTCATCCTGATCAACATACCGGTTAGAGACAACTTTAACAAATGTTACATTCATGTCATAATGTGTACCCTTCACATTCAATCTGTTATCAACATACTTTCAAAGTTAAAGGTGTATGACCACGATGGTCATCAACACGCTTTGAAACTTCATAAGACTTTCTACCCTATAGATTTGATTGATAAATTTTGAATTAGTGATTCACAATCACAATTTGAAGAACAAGTGTTGATCAGAGTGCAATTCTCTCAATCCCTACAAAAGCTGGTACGACCAAACTTTCAATTGTGGGAGAACTGAAAAGAGATTGACATAGTTTCCACTCAATACAACCAAGTAGTGAGTGTTGATGAAGTCAAGAATCATCACAGCGAATAACTTTGAACATGCACAAAGAATTTAATAATCCTAAGAGAATGTCATGAACTGTTGATGGAAACTCACAAGACATTTTACATAATTCGCAATATATTTTGCTTCTGATTATGTCAAGAGAATAATTAAGATGAGAAATTAATTCCAGATCGAAAAGTGCCATGAGTATCCAGACTCTGGTTTACAAGATGATCATACTATAATGAAGGAGCAACCACTCTCAGTTTGAGGAATTTGGGTTGATTAGGAGTGGTCTACCTACTAGTTGTATTCTCATCAAATGATGATTCCATCATATGTATATAAAGCCTAAGTATGATATATCTCTCCCGATAATCGACTGAGTATGAAGTGGAACAACGAATTTTAAGAACACAATTAATTGATAGGTTGGAACTGTCAGAGATGTTTCCAGTTATTCAGAAGACGAAAACATGCTAGTCAATTAGCCATTTAATTGACAAAACTTGTTTGCTTCATACGTAATTAAACCAGTCAAGCATTTCTTAACTTGACTTGTGTTTTTAGAAATGACGTCTAATACCCTCCCGACGAAAAAAAATAAATAAACTTTACGCAAAGGATGTCGAAGGAGTACATTAACTGCACGACAAGCGAATAACAGGATCTTACAGGATCCCTAGTTAGTTGGAAACTAGTCAAGCAATAGTGCTTAATAATCTACTTAACTCGTAAGGATCCTTATCTCAAATAAGTGATCAAAGATATTATTCAAATGAACTCATGGATATGTCCTAACAGACATGAGTTTGCTAAGGAAGATTTGGTCATTTCAAGACAAACCCTTTATAAGTCACTCTACAGGCTCAAACAAGCTCCTAGAGCATGGTTTAATCGTCTCTCCATGGCCTTGATTGCTCTTGGTTTTAAGGGTTCAAAAACATATCCATCTCTTTTCATTTATTTAGCACATCGCATGCTTCTGTATATGCCAGTTTATTTTGACGATATTATTCTTACTGGCAATGATCTCGGGGCCATAGATCGTGTTGTTCACTGCCTCAGCTCTACGTTTGCCATTCAAGACATGGGTCATTTATCTTACTTTCTTGGCATTGAGATTATCCTAAAAGGTAAAGATTTGGTTCTTTCTTAGAAAAAGTATATTTTGGATCTATTTCGCAAGGCCGGTTTATCCGAGGCCAAGCCTGTTTCGTCTCCCCTACATACTACTGCTAATTTGGCCTTTGGTGATAGTCCACTTTTTGATAACCCGGTTAAGTATCGTCAGATTGTAGGAGCTCTTAAGTATGTTACACTCTCAAGACCTGACCTAGCCTTTGCTGTCAACAAAGTGTGTCAGTTTATGCACTCTCCTACTCAAAATCACTGGTCTGCCGTTAAACGCATCCTCCGCTATCTTCCGGGCACTTCTGATTTGGATTTTGGCTTCATCATAACTTAGGTTCACATCTTCAGGCTTACACGGATGCTTATC
This sequence comes from Mikania micrantha, assembly GCA_009363875.1. NCBI lineage: Eukaryota > Viridiplantae > Streptophyta > Magnoliopsida > Asterales > Asteraceae > Mikania > Mikania micrantha. The sequence continues at coordinate 43,673,370 of CM018694.1, read as the reverse complement.
TGCGAGCGTTCTCAGACACAGACTGGGCTGGGTGTCCGGATGACCGTTGATCCACCGGGGGATTCACTATCTATCTTTGTAATAATCTCATTTCTTAAGCTGCTCGCAAACAAAAGACTGTATCTCGGTCATCTACAGAATCTGAGTACAAGGCTTTAACTGACACTGTTGCCGAACTCACTTGGTTAGAAACTTTGTTACAAGAATTGTGTGTACCAATAAATACTGCTCCTACACTATGGTGTGATAACCTAGGTGCTACATACCTGTCAGCTAATCCGGTGTTTCATGCTAGAACAAAGCATGTAGAGGTTGATTTTCACTTTTTCATGAGAAGGTTGTTCAGAAGAAACTTAATGTCCAGTTTATTTCTACTACATATCAGATTGCTGATATCTTCACAAAACCGCTGCCTTCACAACGATTTCTACTTGTACGGTCCAAGCTACAGGTCGCTCCTCGACCTTAGCTTGCGAGGGAATATTAGTCATATTAAATAGTTCATAATTATTATAAATTATGTATTAATGTTGAGTCTGTTTGTCTATCCTAAAGGCTTTACATCTTCTAGATCTAAGCCTGTATATTCTCTTGTATTCTCACATTAAATGATATCATAATAATACAAAGACTGTTACCAGTTTATTACAACACAATTACATTTAACTTCAGCGATGCATGGTTGCCATTTTCCAGGATATGATCGAGACTTCCATGGAGGATTTTATGGATGATTTTTCTGAATTTGGAAGTTTTTTCATCATTGCTTGACTAACCTGGAGAAGATGTTGAGGAGATGTGTTGAGACCAATCTTATGCTCAACTGGGAGAAATGACATTTCACGGTCACAGAGGGGATTGTTCTAGGACACAAGATATCCCGTGACGAAATCTAGGTTGATAAGGCTAAGATGTGTTAAATATGTCCGTAGCTTTCTAGGCCATGCGAGTTTCTATAGGCATTTCATTAAGGATTTTTCTAAGATTACCCGACCGATCACTCGTCTGTTTGAGAAGGACGTGGAGTTTGTGTTTGATGAAGAGTGTTTGAGCGCCTTTGAGTATTTGACGGAGAGATTGGTGAGTGCACCTTTTTTGATAGCCCCCGATTGGAGCCGACCCTTCGAGCTCACGTGTGATGTAAGCGATTTCGCAGTTGGGGCTGTTTTGGGACAGAAGGTGAAGAAGCACTTCCACCTGATCTATTATGCGAGAAAAACCTTAGACGCCACCTAGGAGAATTACACGACGACTGAGAAGGAGTTGTTGGCGTTTGTCTATGCATTTGATAAGCTCAGGTCTTATCTCGTCCTCTCCAAGACGATTCTCTATACCGATCATGCAGCTTTGCGATACCTATTTTCGAAAAAGGACGCGAAGCCAAGATTGATTCGGTGGATCCTCCTTCTGTCCAAGTTTGATATTGAGATCAAGGACAAGAAGGGTGCTGAGAATGTAGCCGCTGATCATTTGTCGAGGCAAGAGGATCCAGAGAGAGAGAGAGAGAGAGTTGATTCGCGAGGGTGCGATGAGAAATAGATTGCCCCAGGAGACGTTAATGAGCGTGGGGATTGAGGAGATTTTCCGCACAGAGAGGCTTGACGAGGGATTACCATGGTTTTCTAACATTGCTGATTACTTAGCCAATGGTTTCCTTGTTAAAGGATTGACATCCTAGCAACGTAAGAAGTTCTTTGTCGACACTAGGCACTACATCTGGGACGCACTTTATCTCTTTCGTGTGGGGGCAGATCACGTATTTAGGAGATGTGTGAGTCAGGAGGAGGGTTTAGAGATCCTTAGACATTGTCACGAGAGGCTGACCGGCGGCCATCATGGACCTTCTTCCACCGGGAGAAGGTATTCGATTCTGATTTCTATTGGCCCACCGTATTCAAGGATGCTCATGACTTAGTGATGAAGTGTGATTCCTGCCAGCGAATAAGAAACATCTCATCTAAGAATGAGATGCCCTAGCATCCGATTCAGGTTGTTGAAGTGTTTGATATTTGGGGCATTGACTTTTTGGGACTCTTCCCTGCTTCGCGAGGGAATAGGTACATCCTCGTTGCTATTGACTACGTTTCAAAGTGGGTTGAGGCATAGGCGCTCCCCACAAACAATGCACGAGTGGTGGTGAGATTTTTGAAACATCTGTTTTGTAGGTTTGGGACCCCGAAGGCATTGATTAGTGACCGAGGCACGCATTTCTGCAATGCCTAGATGGAAAAGGCGTTAGCAAAGTATGGGGTCACCCATCGATTGTCATCCGCCTATCATCCACAAACTAGCGGTTAGGTGGAGAACGCTAATTGAGGGGTGAAGAGGATACTGGAAAAACTGTCGGCTATTGTAGCAAGGATTGGGCCGACAAATTAGATGACACATTATGGGCTTTCAGGACTGCATTCAAGAATCCGATTGGGACGACTCCTTATCGGATGGTTTATGGGAAAGCTTGTCATATTCCGGTCGAGCTTGAGCACAAGGCCTTTTGGGCTTTGAAGCCGTGAACTTAGACATGTCTAAGGCCGCCAAGCACTGGTTTCTTCAGATTCATGAGTTGGATGAGCTACACGATGAGGGGTATGCTCGGTCGTGGAGTTACAAGTAGCGTACCAAGGCGTTACACGACTGGAGGTTGAAGCCCTACATTGGAGGGCGAGTCCCATCTGACGAGGAGGTTATTCTCCTCGAATCCCGAGCAGGTTAGGGATTTGGGCTTCGGGCTTCGGGCCAACTTGTATATATTGTACATAGTCTTAGCTAAGTACTTAAGTTTAGTATCTCGAGTTTTATGTGATTGGTGATGCATTTATGCTTATACGATTATATCATATTCAAGTGTGGGTAGTCGTCACGTACGTTCAGTGTTCAATCACCATTTCGGGCAACTGATTACCATACCATACTTAGAATCTGATTACTTTAGGCATTACCCTATCCTTAACACGGTTTTCTTTGATTTAGGTTAAATTTTATTATGTTTTATTAGAACAATTTTACTTTTAAAATATTAGGATTTAATTTAATTTTAATCTTATTCAGTTTCAATTTTAGTAGAATTATAATTTTTTTTATAATTAAGCTTAGTATTAATTTTACTCGTTTACATTTTGTTTTAAATATATTTAATTTTAATTTCATTAGTTTTAGTAATTAGGATTTATTTTAGTTAAATTCCATTAGATTAATTTTTATTAGGACTTCTTTTATTTGAATTAAAAAAGGCCCTAGGCGGTACACCCAACATAAACAACTGAACCCGGGTTGGGTTTTGGCCGGTTCCGGTTTGGGTTTTGGCCGGGTACAGGGACCGGTTCCGGTTTTAATTTGTATAAAAAACCGGACCCATTTGTACCCATCGGTTCATGTATGACGGTGATGAATTAGCAAAAACACAAAAAAGAAACCCCCCATTATGTATAATAAAGGCAATGAAAAAAATTCAAAGATTCAGACATTTTTTGCCAAAGTTAACGGGTTAACGCTATAAGGGAGGGTTAACATTTGATTCTCTCCATATATATATATATATATATATATATACTTATGTATGCTCGTATAATAAATAATATACAATAAAGTTACCATACGTATATAAATAACTTAATTTTGTGTAGTAAGAATAAATAATCTCTATATGTATATAGAACTTTAAACATAAATAAGTCTTATATTGTATATCAATAAATAATGTATGTATCATATAAATAAAATAAAAACCTTTCTCAATAAATATTTATGATCAAAATAATTTAATAAGATTTATATATATTATTATCTTGCATATAAATAAAGGATAATCTATTGTACTGTATATCATAAAACTAAATAACTTAATAGTCATAAAATTCGTACATAAATAACATCTTTAAACAAATTTGTATATAAATAAACGTTTTTCAAATAAAACTAATAAACAAATTAGGGATTAGGGTTTTAGTTAGATTATAACTTGTTGTACTTACTTGTTGTATGTTATCGCAGTTATGGCAGAGGCATCGAGCTCCAGGGCCAGGGGCAAGAGGTCCTGATGTACGGACACTGCCGAGCAGCAGGCACAGCGGCAGTAGCTGGTTGGTCAGATTCGTTACTGTGCACCTCTTGTCATCCCACCGCCATACGCTCACCCACTTCTGCCGCACCTGCATGCCTTATCATATCATACTTTGTTGCAGTTTGCGACAGACACCCTTGAGTGCTCCCACATGACTACGCTCGACGACTTAGAGACGATTCAGCATCGCGGAGGCGATCGAGTGGTCATCGAGCAGTTGGGAAGCGACGAGGATTTTGATGCTATGGTGACTTCACATTGGGAGCCCCTGCTACGCTACCAGTGACCACAGTTTGACGAGCTCACCATCGAGTTCCTATCCACCTTTCGCTATGACACGCGCTCACTCACAACATGAGTGCCGTTGGTTTTGCTATTCGCATGGGCATCTTCTCTCATGAGGAGGTAACTTCTGAGGAGTTTGAGGGCCTACTTCGGGGCATATCCAGGGGAGCCAGGCCCGTATACGTTACCGAGGAGGAGATGGCAGTCTATTGGAGAACAATAGCAGTGCCACCGTGTGACAATCCGACTTTTTGGATTAACTTTGTTAACTAAAAATGGTTAGATCACAGGCCCAGTAAGGCCCAAGAAGGCCCAGTAAGGTCAAAGAAGGCCCAGTAAGGCCAAGGTAGGCCCAATGAGCCCAAAGTAGGCCCAATGGTAATTAGGAGGTCCAATTGGGCTAATCAAGCCTAATAATATTCCAATTGGCCGATTAGTGATGATTCGGTATTCCGAATTAACTCCGTTAACCCCAGAACTAACCAAAACAATACGAAATCAAACAAAATTGTACTAGAAAGTGTATAATTAATCTAATTGAGTTTAGAAACACCTAATTTATAATAATTCCGGTTGAAATTGACCAAATTGGGGATTTTGACTTGAAAAAGTCAAAATTCGGTCCAATGGAACAATTGAAATCGAAATTTATGATTTTCGGTTGTAATGAACCGAATTAAACATCTCATTAACTCGTGTTAATAATAATAGGCAGTTATCATCATAATTATCACCATAATTAACGAATTAAGTCGAGTAATGTCGAATTATATTGAAACCGTAGCTAATGAATACCCAAACCATATAATTCGTCTTCAATACAACAAATTAAACCTTCAGACAGTAAAATCGGCACCCTTAGGATATTCTTCATACTACAATTCGCAACAAAACACTCTGGGCAGAAGATTGGATCAAAGACCTAGCCGAACTCAATCTTTTAATCGAAGTCTATCAATTCTACAACCATACAGGTAAACATTCATTCCTAGACAACCTAAAAACTCCGACTAAAGAAATCCCTAACTCAATTTCATCCTAGAAAATCGAATTGCATGAATTTGAGTTCTAGGGTTCATCATCTTTAACGTTTTGGGGGTTTCTGTTTAAATGAATTCGAAACATAAATTAAACCTTACAGAGAGTTTCGTGACTCTCTGTATATGGATAAACCTTATTCAATTTCTGAAAACCATAACCAATTCTATGAAAACGATTTCTAGGGTTCTTAACATAAACCGTTTTGGAGATTTTGATCTAATCAGATGTGATAATCAAATTGTCATATTCAGAGAGAGTCGAAATCATTTGTGTAATAAAAACCCTATGGATCTAGGAACGATTGATCATCAATTCGATCGATTTGAATTGGGAACTAAGGAGTTGGGGTTCGAATGTGTATATACTCGATTAATTGAGTTATATTGGTTCATTTTCTAATTAAATATCAATTACATGGTCGTATGGATCAATAGAACAAAACCCACATAATCATGAAATCGAATTCGGTTGAATCGTGGGGCAATTGGATTTCATCTAGTTCGGTTTGGGGTTAACATAGGGGAACTCGATCAAGTAAGGTTAAAAGAATTAATTAGGAGTTTCTATTGCAAATGGGTGGTGGGCTGGACTGGTAGAGTGTGTGTGCTTAGAGGCAGAGGTCGCGGGTTCGAACCCGGCCTCTGCTGGTTTTTGAATTTTAAAACTAATTTTGTTTTTTTATCATAACTTCTTCATTTCAAACCCGATTTAATCCATTCGAGTTGCGTTGGAATCGTAATGAGAATACGAACACTATGAAATGATAAAATTCACATTTTAACCCGAGAACATAATCGCGTATAATTACGCTTATTCAAATAAAATCATAAACGACTATATGATTTTATTTAAACGATTTCAAAGTCACGCGTAATCACGTATGCACATTCCTAACAAGTCTAACATACGTATGTTGACACGTATGTAATTCTAAGCACAAAACGACATTCCGAATAACTTTAGGTTATTGCTTAAACACAGATCCTTCGTAAGAGAATTATCTACGCGAGTTCACGTATTTGATCATTCTGCAATAAACAAAGGTGCGTACACGGCCCCTTTCTTACTTTAACTCTTTCGGGGGAGAAAACATGTGCAACAAACGCTTTTAGATACATATCACTTGCATGAGTTAGCTGTTTACATTAAGTGCAAACATAGCATTACAAAGCCTTCCATTTCGAACCGTTTAATTTGCCGTAGCGCAAAGCGTGGTAGTTGAAGATAGATCTATTGGGTTTGACAAACCTCACTTGGTAGATGGGATCTACGCAGGTGTTTGACTGACCAAACACACACATTACTATTGTTCGTGCTAGACAATAGTGTTAAGGCAAAAACATGCTATAGCATGGCAATCGTCAGCTTCGGTGTCGACCACTTATGTAAATAGTACAAATGACTAGCTATCATGACTATGCACGTGTGATTATGTTATCTGTAAACTTTATATTCAAACTGTGGTTTCAACATTTGTGAATGCTTAAACCTGTGTATGCACCAACCTTTGTGTTGACTTGATTTACATGTTTTCTCAGGACACTAAGGCACAAGCAAGGACAAGCAGGGACTAGGATATTGAGTCTCATGCATACATTTCAGATCAAGTGTTTTTAGCTTTGCTCAATTAAGACATTGAATACTATTGGAATTGTATTTTACATTTAAAACCATTATGTTTTGTTATTGGTTTTTAAAACGCTTCCGCAAACATTGAAATTTTGATATTATAGTTTTAGACCAAAGTATGTTTGAATATCATATAGAGGTCTTCGTTATGTCTAATGATCTGAGATCCTGGTTTGTCACGTCCCAAACGGTATGATTCCGTTAGGTGAAAATTGGGGGTGTGACAGATTGGTATCAGAGCCAGGTTATAGCGAACTAGGTTTGCATTTGTAGACTTAGACTATAACTGTTAGACATTAGACACTTACTTACACGATAGTTTATATGCATTTACATATGGCATTTTGTAACAGACATGACATCATCATCTACATCTACTCACACTGAGGGACAAGTAGTAGCATTGTTAGAAATCATGACAAGGAGGATCGAACCAGTGGATGATACGATCCACTATGGGGAGGAAACACATGTTCAACAAAGGGGGAACAACTAATATTGGCAATGGTTTCCTGATCTCATACGCAGCTGGGTGTGGGAAGAACGAGTGCCACCACCACCAACTGCCAACACTGCTAATAGCCTTTGGACGTTACCAGCTCTTGGATATCCACTAGAACAGGCATTTGATGCTTTTGTTGCACGCATGGAGCGTGAAATCCGCAACATGCGGGAAGTAGCGGGGATGATCACAGAATTGCTTGAGAATAACAACTGGCTGACACAAATGCGGGATAACCTCACTAAGAAGTTGGTTAGGACTAATGAAGAACAGGAAAATTTGGTGGAAACGATCTGGATGATGCGAGGGACGATCCTCGAACTCACTGCACGACTAGAAACTACTGAGTTACGTGTAGTTGTAGCCGAGGCAAGGGCTGAGGAAGCCAATGCACGGGCTGGTGCAGCGGCGATTGAAGCCAATATAGTGAGAGACTTGGCTGGGGATGCCATGACCCTCATCACTGGGCATATGCGTTACCAGCATGGTGTAGTGACTGGTCCAGCAGAATTGGAAGATTCATCATCAACCGTTGATCAACCAAATGATGGAATCTAGTTATTTCAGTTATGTTCTAATTAACAAACTTATATGAGTGGGTTGTACTCATAAAAGTAAATTTCGTGTTTAGTTGTTTTGCATCTCTTTGATAAACAATTGTAAGCACTAATTTATCATAAATGATTAAGAACTGTTATCTTAATGACTATGATGGTGTGTTACATTTACTTTGTGCATGAGTGATGATTATGCGATGGGTGTAGTCTCATTATGTATATTTGTAAATAGGAAAATCATGGTTGGAGGAAACATTAACATGACCGCAACGGAACTTGAGGCACTTATTAACACTCGAATTACCGAGACAATCGCAAACTATACGCAAACACACCAAACAGGACTACATGATCCAACAGGGGGACTGGTAAACCCACAAATGTGCACGTTCAAGACATTCTTGAACTGTAAACCACGTAATTTCAAAGGATCGGAAGGAGCCATTGGACTTCTTCGATGGATTGAACAGTCAGAATCGGTATTTGAGACGTGCAATTGTCCGGAAGAAAACAAGGTCAGATACGCTATTGGTACTTTGGAGGGTTCAGCCTTGACATGGTGGAACTCTATGGTACAGACACTCGGTTTGAATACAGCCAATGCACTTACTTGGAACGGATTCAAAATCCTGTTGCAGGAGGAGTATTGTTACCGTAATGAAATGCAAAAACTTGAGGATGAATACGGGCACCTCAAGATGAAAGGTTCTAATATTGAGGAATACACTACTCGATTCCAGCAATTAGCAAGACTCTTACCGCACAGGGCAACCCCACCTAGCAAGTGGATCAAGAGATACATTGGAGGGTTGGTATCACAGGTTCGAAAATTGATCATATCTGCAAATCCTACCACCATACAGTAAGCTATTCGACTGGCACACCAACTGACTGATCAAGCGATGCAACGAGGGACACTACCCAAACGAACAGTAACAGCTAAAGTGGGAGACCACAAAAGAAAATGGGATAGCATTGATTCCAAGAATTTCACTCAGCCGTCATTTCAGCAGAATCGCAAGCAGGAATCCAACAAGACTCATCACAATCCAAACAATAACCAACAGTCATCGGGAGGGTATAATGGTAAATACCCAAAGTGCAACAAATGTGGATTCCATCACTTTGGGAATCAATGTGACAAGTACCGATGTCAGCGATGCAGAAAGATAAGTCATGTAGCAAAAGACTGTCGAGGGGAACTTCAGGCAAGCTCACTCAACCGGAACAACACACAGAAAGGATGTTTTGAGTGTGGCTTATCAGGACATTTCAAGAAGGAGTGCCCACAACTCAAGAAAAGAAGGGCTAATGACATAACTACAAAAGGAAACAGCAACAACAACACAAATGTTGTTCGAACAGGACTTTTGTGATTGGAGGACGTCAGGCACGGGAAGATCCCAACGTCGTTACGGGTACGTTTCTCTTGAATTATCACTCTGCCTCTATGATATTTAACACTGGTGCAGATCGGGGTTTAGAAAACCCATACACTATAGAATTAGCTAATGATAAGTTAGTTGTTGTAAACCATATTTCTAAAGGATGTGTTCTTGACTTGATGGGTCAAACACATGACATTGACTTTATGCTTACCGCTTTAGGCAGTTTTGATGTAGTCATTGACATGGACTGGTTGTTCAAACACCAGGCTGAAATATTATGACATCAAGAGATCGTTCGTATACCGCTTTCACATGAGCAGGCACTGTAGGTACAAGGTGAGAAGAGCAGTACGCCACTGCGTCTCATATCTTGTATGAAAGCATACAAATGTCTGCGTAAAGGTCATACGAAATAGCACTTATAACTGAGAAGCCAGTAGTTGTGAAGAAGATAGAAGACATCCCAGTAGTTTGTGAATTTCCTGAAGTATTTCCAGAAGACCTACCAGGATTACCGCCTATCAGACAGGTGGAATTTCGAATCAACCTTACACCAGACGCAGCATCGATAGCTAGAACGCCTTATTGACTTGCACCGTCTGAGATGCAAGAATTATCTACACAACTGCAAGAGTTGTTGGATAAGGGCTTTATACGACCTAGTTTTTCACCGTGGGGAGCTCCAGTCTTATTTGTCAAGAAGAAGGATGGGACTTTCCGTATGTGTATCGATTACCGGGAACTGAACAAGGTTATTATCAAAAACCGGTATCCGTTACCTAGAAGTGACGATCTGTTCGATCAGTTGCAAGGTTCGAGTTACAACTCGAAGATTGATCTCAGATCGGGTTATCATCAACTCAGAGTTCAAGAAGAAGATATTCCAAAGACAGCATTCAGAACGCGCTATGGCCATTATGAGTTTTTGGTCATGCCAATTGGGTTGACAAACGCTCCAGCAGTATTCATGGGTCTCATGAATCGTGTTTGTAAACCTTATCTTGATAAATTTGTCATTGTTTTCAATGATGACATTCTCACCTATTCTCAGGCTGAGGGGGAGCATGCTGAACATATTCGATTGCGGTTGGAATCACTGAAACAAGAACAACTGTACGCTAAGTTCTCGAAAGGTGATTTCTGGATGCGAGAAGTACAATTCTGGGGTCATATAGTCAACGAAAAAGGCATACATGTTGATCCCGCAAAGATTGAAGCGATTAAGAATTGGGAAATGCCAAAGACACCTACCGAGGTACGACAATTCCTTGGTTTGGCGAGTTACTACCGAAGATTCATTGAGGGATTCTCAAAGATCGTTCAACCACTTACAGCTCTTATGCATGAGGGAACAAAGTATAACTGGACAGGTAAACAGGAAGCTGCATTCCAGTTATTGAAACAGAAACTCTGTAGTGCACCGATTCTGTCCTTACCGGAAGGGACCGAAGACTTAGTGGTGTATTGTGATGCATTTGCACAGGGTTTGGGATGTGTGTTGATGCAACGTGATAAAGTGATTGCTTATGCTTCAAGGCAACTACGACCACACGAAAAGAATTACACTACTCATGACTTGGAGTTAGGAGCAGTGGTCTTTGCTTTGAAGATTTGGAGGCATTATCTGTATGGAACTAAGTGTACTATTTACACTGATCATAAGAGTTTGCAACATATCTTTGATCAGAAGGAGCTTAATATGAGACAACGACGATGGGTTGAGTTGTTGAACGATTATGAGTGTGCGATAAAGTATCACCCGGGAAAAGCTAATGTGGTAGCTGATGCTTTAAGCAGAAAGGATACTTCAACAAGACGGGTTCGTGCACTTATGATGACAATACATACTGACTTACCTGACAAGGTACGCAGTGCTCAGATCGAAGCTTTGAAAAAGGAAAACTTGGTACAGGAATCTTTACGGGGAATGGAAGAACAGTTAGATGCTAAGTTTGATGGAGTTCGTTATTTCATTAATCGACTTTGGATACCTTTGTATGGAGGTTTAAGGGAAATCGTGATGGATGAAGCACACAAGTCCAGATATTCAGTCCATCCGGGATCAGACAAGATGTATCATGACTTGAAGGCACTGTATTGGTGGCCTCACATGAAAGCTGATATTGCTAAGTACGTTAGCAAATGTTTGACTTGTTCGAAAGTCAAAGTTGAATATCAGAAGCCATCTGGTTTACTGCAACAACCAGAGATACCAATGTGGAAACGGGAACAGATTTCGATGGATTTCATTACTAAGTTACCCCGTACACCGAGCGGTTGTGATACGATATGGGTAATTGTCGATCGATTAACGAAATCTGCACACTTCTTAGCAATCAAAGAAACCGACAAGATGGAGAAACTGACTCGTATTTACATCAAGGAAGTGGTAGCACGACATGGCATGCCAATTTCCATCATATCAGATCGGGATGCCCGATTTACTTCCAACTTTTGGAAATCCCTTCATAAGTCATTGGGAACTCGCTTGGATACGAGTACCGCCTATCATCCACAGACCGACGGTCAAAGTGAACGCACGATTCAAACGCTCGAGGATATGTTACGAGCTTGTGTAATTGACTTTGGTGATAGCTGGAAAAACCAGTTACCGTTGGTGGAATTTTCTTACAAATCCAGAACAGTATGGCAGCGGTTCGGGAGCGATAAAAGAGTTACGCTGACAAACGCCACAAACTGTTGGAATTTCAAGTAGGAGACACGATTCTTTTAAATGTGTCATCGGGGAGATGACACAATACATAGGACCTTTTGAGATCCTAAACGGGATTGGTCCGGTAGTGTATTAACTCAATTACCGAATAAACTCAACGGAGTTCATGATGTATTTTATGTTTTGAACTTGAAGAAATGTCTTTCTGATAAGACATTGGTAGTACCACTTGAAGAAATGCAAGTGGACGAACAGTTATGATTCGTTGAGGAACCAGTTGAAATCATGGACCGAGAGGTCAAACAACTCAAACAAAGCAAGATTTAGATAGTCAAAGTTCGGTGGAATTCAAGACGTGGTCCTGAATTCACATGAGAAAGGGAAGACCAAATGATGAAAAAGTATCCCCACTTATTCAAAACAACAACGAACATTAAGAATGCACGTTAAATTTCGGGACGAAATTTCCTTCAACAAGGGGATGATGTGATATTTCACACTCTAACATTTTCAGATTTCAAACTGTAAGCACAAACACATGATACTATTAAAATTAATAGGAACAATTGTGCTGAACACAAGTGAAGCCAAGCAAAATGCAAACACAAACATTTCATAGTAGTACATACATGATTGATTTCAAACAATGTGCTACATTTCAAACATTACATTTGATGTACTACATTTCATGGTGGTACAATCATGAACGGTTAAACAATGGTGGAGTTACATATAGAAGGAACCAGAATAATTGTGTAAGGTAAATTGACGAATACAGGGGCCCATGTACTCGTGAATTTACAGGTACGCATGAATTTTGGAAGTTTCTATTTTGTCGACTACATTCAAACATTTGCTATGTGTGAGATTACATAGTACAGTATATAAACACTTTATTCAATTGGTTTTGTTACAAACATTTGTGCTACATTACATTCTATACATTTTATGTGTTACATTTCATATGTTACATGTTATGGTAGTACATGCATGATTGGTTACACACATTTTACTATGTGCGGGGTTGCATAGTACAAACAGTTACAGACACTCACTATGTGTGAGGTTACACAACACTGTATGATCAAACACAAACAGTCACAGTTACGTGAACTAACTAGTGCACACGCAAACAGTCACATTGAACGATCACATTTAGTTGTGATGTTGCAATCATTAGATTATGTGTGTGAATACACACAAGCACACGGAATGATCAAATCACACTATCACGTACGATTTAAACTCGTAAGTAGTTTCCTAACTACTCCTAACATTTACTAATTTTCGGGACGAAAATTCCTTCAACAAGGGGATGATGTGACAATCCGACTTTTTGGATTAACTTTGTTAACTAAAAATGGTTAGATCACAGGCCCAGTAAGGCCCAAGAAGGCCCAGTAAGGTCAAAGAAGGCCCAGTAAGGCCAAGGTAGGCCCAATGAGCCCAAAGTAGGCCCAATGGTAATTAGGAGGTCCAATTGGGCTAATCAAGCCTAATAATATTCCAATTGGCCGATTAGTGATGATTCGGTATTCCGAATTAACTCCGTTAACCCCAGAACTAACCAAAACAATACGAAATCAAACAAAATTGTACTAGAAAGTGTATAATTAATCTAATTGAGTTTAGAAACACCTAATTTATAATAATTCCGGTTGAAATTGACCAAATTGGGGATTTTGACTTGAAAAAGTCAAAATTCGGTCCAATGGAACAATTGAAATCGAAATTTATGATTTTCGGTTGTAATGAACCGAATTAAACATCTCATTAACTCGTGTTAATAATAATAGGCAGTTATCATCATAATTATCACCATAATTAACGAATTAAGTCGAGTAATGTCGAATTATATTGAAACCGTAGCTAATGAATACCCAAACCATATAATTCGTCTTCAATACAACAAATTAAACCTTCAGACAGTAAAATCGGCACCCTTAGGATATTCTTCATACTACAATTCGCAACAAAACACTCTGGGCAGAAGATTGGATCAAAGACCTAGCCGAACTCAATCTTTTAATCGAAGTCTATCAATTCTACAACCATACAGGTAAACATTCATTCCTAGACAACCTAAAAACTCCGACTAAAGAAATCCCTAACTCAATTTCATCCTAGAAAATCGAATTGCATGAATTTGAGTTCTAGGGTTCATCATCTTTAACGTTTTGGGGGTTTCTGTTTAAATGAATTCGAAACATAAATTAAACCTTACAGAGAGTTTCGTGACTCTCTGTATATGGATAAACCTTATTCAATTTCTGAAAACCATAACCAATTCTATGAAAACGATTTCTAGGGTTCTTAACATAAACCGTTTTGGAGATTTTGATCTAATCAGATGTGATAATCAAATTGTCATATTCAGAGAGAGTCGAAATCATTTGTGTAATAAAAACCCTATGGATCTAGGAACGATTGATCATCAATTCGATCGATTTGAATTGGGAACTAAGGAGTTGGGGTTCGAACGTGTATATACTCGATTTATTGAGTTATATTGGTTCATTTTCTAATTAAATATCAATTACATGGTCGTATGGATCAATAGAACAAAACCCACATAATCATGAAATCGAATTCGGTTGAATCGTGGGGCAATTGGATTTCATCTAGTTCGGTTTGGGGTTAACATAGGGGAACTCGATCAAGTAAGGTTAAAAGAATTAATTAGGAGTTTCTATTGCAAATGGGTGGTGGGCTGGACTGGTAGAGTGTGTGTGCTTAGAGGCAGAGGTCGCGGGTTCGAACCCGGCCTCTGCTGGTTTTTGAATTTTAAAACTAATTTTGTTTTTTTATCATAACTTCTTCATTTCAAACCCGATTTAATCCATTCGAGTTGCGTTGGAATCGTAATGAGAATACAAACACTATGAAATGATAAAATTCACATTTTAACCCGAGAACATAATCGCGTATAATTACGCTTATTCAAATAAAATCATAAACGACTATATGATTTTATTTAAACGATTTCAAAGTCACGCGTAATCACGTATGCACATTCCTAACAAGTCTAACATACGTATGTTGACACGTATGTAATTCTAAGCACAAAACGACATTCCGAATAACTTTAGGTTATTGCTTAAACACAGATCCTTCGTAAGAGAATTATCTACGCGAGTTCACGTATTTGATCATTCTGCAATAAACAAAGGTGCGTACACGGCCCCTTTCTTACTTTAACTCTTTTGGGGGAGAAAACATGTGCAACAAACGCTTTTAGATACATATCACTTGCATGAGTTAGCTGTTTACATTAAGTGCAAACATAGCATTACAAAGCCTTCCATTTCGAACCGTTTAATTTGCCGTAGCGCAAAGCGTGGTAGTTGAAGATAGATCTATTGGGTTTGACAAACCTCACTTGGTAGATGGGATCTACGCAGGTGTTTGACTGACCAAACACACACATTACTATTGTTCGTGCTAGACAATAGTGTTAAGGCAAAAACATGCTATAGCATGGCAATCGTCAGCTTCGGTGTCGACCACTTATGTAAATAGTACAAATGACTAGCTATCATGACTATGCACGTGTGATTATGTTATCTGTAAACTTTATATTCAAACTGTGGTTTCAACATTTGTGAATGCTTAAACCTGTGTATGCACCAACCTTTGTGTTGACTTGATTTACATGTTTTCTCAGGACACTAAGGCACAAGCAAGGACAAGCAGGGACTAGGATATTGAGTCTCATGCATACATTTCAGATCAAGTGTTTTTAGCTTTGCTCAATTAAGACATTGAATACTATTGGAATTGTATTTTACATTTAAAACCATTATGTTTTGTTATTGGTTTTTAAAACGCTTCTGCAAACATTGAAATTTTGATATTACAGTTTTAGACCAAAGTATGTTTGAATATCATATAGAGGTCTTCGTTATGTCTAATGATCTGAGATCCTGGTTTGTCACGTCCCAAACGGTATGATTCCGTTAGGTGAAAATTGGGGGTGTGACACACCGCACACGGACCGACGGTTGGCCACCCAGATCCGTGATCCCTTACTGGGATACATTCATCGGATCTTGGCTTGCTCCCTGATCCCTCGCCATTCTGGCAGGGGGAAGGCGAGTTATTTTGATTTGTTTTGTTTATACTGCGTCTAGGGTTGCCACTCGGCGAACCTTGCTACTATACTGCTTACATCTTTAGCGAGGCCTAGCCGGAGTGGACACACGGCTCGCCGGGACATGGGATCGTACGTCTGGCGTATGGCGCATCATCTCAGGGTACTCGACTCATGACACGTTTGCCACATTATCAGGGAGTTCGTCACTTATCTTGTTGTATTCTTAGTTTTCTTTATCGATCGCCAGTTTTGAGTTCCTATTAAGGACAATGTGTTGTTCTAAGTGTGGGTAAGCCAGGCTGGCGCCTTTTAGTTTTAATTTCAGTAAAATCAAGTCATTATATATTTCGAATCAATTTTGAATAAAATTTTTGAAATTTTTGTTGAAATAAATAAAGAACTCGTAAATAAATATTAAAATTGTAAATATTTCAATCAAAAACAAAAACAAAAAAATTAAAATTAAAAAATTACAAAAAGATTTTTCTTTTAATTGAGTCATTTGTTAATATGTAAATCAAGTCAGTTGTTGAGTCTTTTTATTTACAGTTGATCTTGCTTGGTTGTTCAAGATCTTAATTGCAGTCTGATTCTAACCGCTTGTACTCAACTTCCATTAGGGAGGCGACTACTTAGACATTATCCATACGCAAACAACCGGCATTTGAGATCGACATCTTTATGGAATAGATTCACGCATGCAGATCCCACGATATCAACTAAGTCTTTTCCACTTTTTACCTTATTTTACTCTTTCTATAAATATTTATTATTGTTTATTGGGCATATTTTGAATGAGTCTAGATTTTTATGTTGTATGTAGCTAGAGTCTACAAAATGTCCTTAATTAGAGCCTGCACTTAATAAATGGAAGATGATCGGATTATGATTAGGGCTTTGGTTTTTAGAGGCTAACTTGTGTATTGATTTGGGATTTGTTGGTAGGTCCAGCCGATAGAAGGTTTCATAGGATTGATAGAAATACATCTAAATTCATGATTCTTATGGGAATAAGACTTGGGAAATTCATGAAATCTGAAACCGGATATCGTGAATAAAGGAACCTCTGTAAACCTGCGACCTAGAGTTTTTAAAATTTAAACCTTGCACATATGTCCTCTTTTAATGGAAATAAATCAGAGGCTTATGGTGCCCGCATAATTGAGCTTGTGTAAATAAAAGAAAAAGAGAATAAGAACTAAAAAGCAATTGTTATACCCCAGCTAGCAACCGAGTAAAACAGTGCTGTAATATGCTCAAGTGAGGTAAAAATAATAAAAATTAGAGAATAAAAAGGCAAAATGCTTACACCGTTATCCATCTCCATCATTAGGTTGAATTTTGATTGTCTCTAGGTGGCTTGCATACAGAGGTGGATTTAAGTCCTTAGACTTAAACCTGTGCCTTGAAAGCTTTTGCTTGGGATTAGGATAACGCGTCTTGACCAAGGGATGGGACCCATAAGATGAATGATTGCTTGAAATCGGTTTTTGGGTTTAGATTCGACCATTATACCAACAATCGCGATTAATACGCAATGATTTAGGATTGTTATATCTTTTTCAAATAAAAGCCAAGTCCCTGGTTTATGATCCCATTTTGCGAGCTTTTTTGAGGACGAAAAAGGTTTAAGTGTGGCTATTTTTGATGTTTTAGTTTAACACATCTTATTTTGTACATAATCGAGTCCATTTTTGTATATATAATTTTGAGCCATTTTTCGTTCCTTTTTACAGTTTCTTGTTTTTGTATAAGATTATGTCCCGGGGAAGCAGAAACGAAGGCAAACGGACATCGAGATCGAGTGCGGTTGATCAAGCGAAGAAAATGTATAAAAAATTGAAGATCTTGGCCCTAGGCGATACACCCCACACCATGCTTCCACTCCAGGCGGTGTGCCCCAAAACATTCCCTGACAAAACACTAAATTTCGCGCGCACCGCCCGGTCAAGATGCATGGCCGCATGCGATGCGCCTGTCAGTCTCAACCGCCTGACTAAATTGTCTCGCGTGCACCGCCCCATCTCACACACCCGTACGAGGCGGTACGCCCTACACCAAAACCAGCCCTAAACCCTAATTTTACGCTTCTCTATAAATTGGAAGCGATTGCAATCGATTTGGGGACTCTTCTTGCACCTTAGAACCCAAATCTCGCCTTTGGAACTGCTAGAGCTTATCCCTGGATGTTTAGAGCTTGATTTGGGAGTTTGAAGTGAAGAATCAAGGAAGAGCATAAGTAATTGTCCTCTTTCTTTATTTTAATCTTGTAGTCAGTAGTTTATGATGTTATCAGACCTTATTTACTTCTGTTTTGATACTGTTATGATGATTGTTGGCTAGATCTTTGGTTATGCCTAGGTTAAAGATGATAAAGTTGTGATTTTTATGCTGATTTGGACTTGATTTGTGTTTATTGATGATAATATGCTTTGTATCCAGTTGTATTGTTAATCTTTGATGAATTTTTCATGTTTGAATGATGATTCTTCATGATTGATTGATCCACATGTGTCTAGGAATGCATTTCCATCATTAGATTGCATGTTAGGCTTATTACTTTGTGTTTTAGGCTAGTTTATGGATTGGTGATCGTTTTCCATAGGATTTGATATCATTAAGTCTTGTTATTTTTATGTGTGACCTAGCCTAGAAATCGGGGACGTGATAGGTTAGTCGGTTGGTCTATTTCACAGGGTTATTTGGGTTAATCGACCCAGAAAGGGCGTTGTCTTAGATTTCCTTAGTGTTTGTGTCAATCTGTGTCAAAGTAGTCAACTTTACAACTCTCTATGTCTTAGGATACATGCGGGTGGAGAAATCCGAGAGGTAATCCACCCGTTTGAGTGCAATTTCATATCGGGAAAATCCGAAAGTGACCCGGTAGACTAGTGCATATATTACATTCTTAGGATTTCCATCGGTGACACCTAGTACTTGATCGGGGATTCATTAGGTCATTTTAGGTTTGTTTATTAAGATCATAGTCTTCATCATACACAAGTTAGTCCAATTCATCACTTATCACAGTCTTGATTCTCAGCCTAGGTATACCAGTTTTTCCTGATTGGAGTTAGTTATCACATTCTTAGTTCAGTTTTAGTTTCAGTTAGCCTTTTTAGTAGTCAGACTTTAGTTTAGTTGGTTAGTTAGTTAAAGTATCCATTAGGTTTTTAGAAGTTGCATCAAACCCCCTCTTTTATTTGTCACTTTCTAGGTTAGTTTTTGTTAAACTAGTGTCCTTAGGGTTAAATATCCAGTCTTCCACAAGCTATACTGTCATCGATTGGTACACTAGCGTGAGGTAGAGTTTCTTCTGGTGCCCTCAAGCCTTCAACCTGATATTTTTAGTTGCACATGTCACATCCACACCCCAGTCCTGCTCACCATTGGTTGTGCTGACTGCGACCATGCGAACAATGGCTAGGACTTCATAGTTGTGAATTCCGCCTAAGAACAGGTACAAACTTGATTAGTCCAATAGCTTCCAGCCAGAGAGGTTGATGGATATGAGGCCTTACTCGATCAACAAACACAAGTAAAATGGGTGTTTTAATACCCATAAATATCAAAAATATATGTGTATGAAAGCTGCACAAGGAAAGTAAAAGCAGATGACTCTCTCTTCCTGTTGGTGCATATTTTGGGTGTCCGCTGCTGTTCGAATAGATTAGATCTGTATTTGATTATTTGTAATCACTTGTATGTGTTTGTATGTTGTTTATCTGGAAACTGAGTCGTTCGCAGGAGCATCTGCGAATGGAAATGATGTAAAGGGACCCATTCGGCGAATGAAGGGCCGAATGGGCTACAGCCCCTATAAATACCAGATTTCCAGATTTTAGGGTTTAAGGTTTTTGAGTGTTCTTGGGTTTGAGCACGAAAGGGGGAGAGATCATGCTCGATCTCTCCCCGGCAACACTATGTTCTTTTATGATGTGAATACAATCATGTAATCATTCGATTCTATCAATTTATCATATGATTTTGTTCATCATCTTCATGTTCTTCGTGGGTCAAAACCCTAACCTTCCGTCCAAAGCGAAATCGCCGGTCCTATCACGTTTTTACACTTCCCACTTGCACCACCAACGTACACATCCTTTCAAATCGTTCAAACCTTTACCAAGTCCAATTAAAACTAATTAATAAATAAATCATAAAATATAAAACCCAAATGCTAACTCCAAGTTTCTATCCATGCAAATAAGCCTTTGAATTCCATGCAAACATACTGCAAAACAAATTAACCATATTTGTCTTGTTTTAATACCCATAAAAATAAATAATTGAACATCTGAAATATATAATTAAATAATAATATAAAACTAAAATAAATAAATAATCAATGTCCGACACGGAGTAAATTAAAAGAGTTACATAACAACTAATAATAATCTAGTTCGAATAATTAAAGTACGTACAATTTTAGATGAGTAACATAGAGGTTTAATTAAATATCACTTGACAAGTAACACCTAACCAACATTGTACCATTTCAGAAACTCAAAACATATAAAAAAATGACCACCTGGGATTCAACTAAACTCAATATTCCTAACCCATACCTAATGTCATAACCGTTGAAATTGATGCCATTTATACACCATTTTATCACAAAACAAAGAAAGAAAAAAAATCAATCAAAACTACATTTAAATTCCCATGTTACGTCATTTGTAACAAGTGGAAATTGGAAGGGCCCATTTAAATCATCATTAGTGTCATTAAGGAGAAATTGATATAAACCACCGTTGATATATAATCCTTATCAGTCCTTCGGCCCTATTCCTTCGAGCATTGCCTAATTTTCCCTCAACCATTGTGAACCATCACCGACCCAACCTATTCACATCCAAGGAAGCCTTCATCACTTTTCACCACGAAAAATTAAATAAGTTCAACATTTTTAGATCGTATCAACCAAGGAGAAACCGATCATTTCAATCACGTTCCGCCTGGATTTTATTTATCAGCAACATACTATCGGGGTTGAGCCACCGTTATAACCGGAGTGAATCATCTATCGAGCACCATAATTAAGGCCAAGAATAACGGAACAAGAAGTTGCTCACGAATCTGTAAATTCTCAACCTACTGTTCAGCCACAGTCATTCACCATAGTTCAATTTTGTATCACGCAGGTTTCAATCTCGTTCTCTGACTCCCCTTTGTGTTATTGTCAAGGTAAGGATTCTAAATTATCTTACTAATCAGATTCGTTTGTAAGTCTGTGTTTATATAAGATTACTTAAAAAAAGGGATCCTTAAACATGGACATATTAACTAGATTAAAAATGGTATGTAACCATCATATGTTGTATAAGGTTTAGTGAAGCTACATTGGAAATCTGGTCATCTAATGTATGCAAGACATAATACAGAAGCATAGTTCAAGTAGTACATGCATATGAAAAGCAATTGGATTAATTTGAGAGATGTCATCAGGAAGTTAAAAAGGAAGCTAGAGACTATGGTTATTACCCTTAAATAAAAAACAAACAATAGGGCTAAAGATTAAAGAAAAAAAGTGATCATGTGTGGGTTGATAACCGAAGGATTGAGAATTCTGGTACCCTCTCATGCATTATTTTTAATTTCTGGATTTTTGTTTCTTAAATCCATTTACTGGTTAACTAGACTAATCACTAAACTATTTTATTCAGTTAATTATAATAAAATTTTAAATAAGAAACAATAGTTTGACTAATAAACAATGTAAATAATAAAATATAAATTAATCAAATATATGGGGTTAAAAGCCAATTAGTCTAATTTAAAATAAAATAAAAATTACAGGTACTTAAATAGTCGATGATACGTGGATTGTACTTGTTATTAATTGGTAATTACTTGTTAAGGTTAAGGTACGGATTATGTTTATTTAAATATTAGTATTTCGTTTCTGTAATCGTTCGATTCATGTTTCCATATTGTATCTAAATTGTTATTGTCACGATATGATATTGTGTTTTCCTATTTTGTTTATGATGCAATAGATCTAAATTATGTTGTACTCATTATTGCATGATCCGATTATGACATTATATGGTAGTTTAACTACCCTACTGAACCTACTGAACTTGTGATCTATTACCTGAGCATGCCCCTACCTGTAAGGATGACTACAGGCCCTTCATGGTGGCAACCGTGATGTGGAACCACCCATGACAGTTAGTTGAGTTCACGACGTCTCTATTTAGTACTATGATAGAACACTTGTGCACCTACTGAATTCTGGAGAGGCATATGGACATGTCTTAGGATAATTTTTAACTGTACTTTATGATTTCTGGGGGATAGCGACGTGTATGCCAACACTAACTATCTCATGTGTCCGGTAAGCGGGAGTAGCTACCCGTGAACCTTACACTTTTATATGTACAATTGGCTCGTGGTATATTTTGGGATTTCCCACTATTTCTGACTTACATTATAACCTATATTGTTGTTTCTGAAAGGTTATATTTTATTTAAGTCAGACCACTGTTTTTCATTTTGTTTATGTTACTGCCTTGTTTCTCAAATCTGTTTATATATATTATTCTCATTACCTTCACCACTTTCTGAATTTATGTTCATTACTGTCGTTTATCCGTTACTAACCATTCTTTGGCTCAGTCGTATTTGTTTTTGTGTTTACATGTATTGTATAGGTAATCCAGGGAATCAGACTGGGAGTTGAGAGAAGAGAACAAGAGATTATCAAGGACTTACTGTTCAAATAATGTAACCAAATTTATCATAAGATTTTTAACTATGTCTTTAGGTTACTTATGTAAGAAATTTATGATATTTTACTTTATTTTGGATTGCTGCATTAATTCTGATATCCGTGTAAGTGACAAGTCAGCCCAAATCGGGTTGGGGTGTTACACTTGTAATCATGATCAATAAATAAACGATTAACCCAACAATCACCCCTCTAATTCATACCATTCATTCACAGTAGCGTCGGTTCATCTTCGACCAAGTTCGCCTCTTGTTTCTCCCATTTCGGACATTCGTTGTTATAATGACTGAGTTCGCCACACTTGTAACATTTAAATTGACATTTATCCCGCTGGAAACGTTTGTTACCATCCCAACTTTTTCCGGACCCACGACCACTTCCCCAGTCGCGTCCAAAGCTATCCAGATTTGAACTTCCACTGCCACAATGGTTACAACCATGCGTCTTTTCTGGCTAACAATAAACTACCTTGAATGTCCTCCACTTTCTCGGTTCCTTTCAAGCGCTCCTCGTATGCTTTCAATCTACCAACGGCTTTACAAATAGCATTGACTCTAAGTCAAAACAATGTTCAATTGAAGCTACAATTTAAAGAAACCACCTAGGCATCGAATCTACCAACCTTTTCACCAACTCAACTTCTTCAAGCTCATATCCAAGACTCCTTACCTTGGATGCTAAACCGGTCAATTTTGCCACAAAATATCAACCGTTTCGCCATATTTCATCCGCAAACTTTCAAGTTCCCTTTCTAATGTTGCAATCAAGCCACTCTCACTCGATCCACCCCAAAATACTTTGTTTTCGGCCCATCCCACACTTGTTTTGGATCGGTGTAACTTGACGTTTGCAAAACCATCTACTCCGGTATTTCTTGAAACAAGAAAGAAAGTGCTTGTTTTGACATCTTTGGATCGATTCCTTCACCTAAAACTCTTGGTTTGACGTCTCCTATATCCCATTTACATCCATAATCGACTTCACTTTGACCGCCCATACATGATAAATCGTAGGGGTCAAAACCGAAACTTGATAGGACATCGAACCGCCTTTTTTAACTGTAACCATCGCCATTGTTTGTGTTTGACAACCCCAATCCTATTCTGATCAAGCTTGTTCCAAGAGCCTCTTCCACCGATCAAGAAGACAAGGTCACACCCACCTTTACCGTCTTATGTCACCCCACAAAACGAACTGAACCAACATCGCCTGTGTTGATGTCAATCTGTTCGTGTTTTCCGCTCCTCTGGTTAAGCTTCCTCTATAACAAGAACAAGTCGATCAAGGAAGGAGACTACCCTTGTTAATTTTCAGCCTACGATGAAACTCAAAAACAAAAAAAAACTTTCAAATGAACGTGGCTCTGATACCAAGTGATGGTTATTAGGCCTTACTCGATCAACAAACACAAGTAAAATGGGTCTTTTAATACCAACAAATATAAAAGCTATATGTGTATGAAAGTTGCAGAATGAAAGTAAAAAAGAAAACATCTTTTATACAAAGGCTAATTCAAAAAAATATGGTAAAAGCTGATGACTCTCTCTTACCACTTGCACCACCGACGTACACATCCTTTCAAATTGGTCAAAACTTTACCAAGTCCAATTAAAACTAATTAATAAACAACTCATAAAATATAAAACCCAAATGCTAAACTCCAAGTTTCTATCCATGCAAATAAGCCTTTGTATTCCATGCAAGCATACTACTAAAAAAATTAACCATAGTTGTCATGTAGTCGTGACCAATAAATAAACGATTAACCCAACAAAGGTAACATGCAATGATAGGAACGTCTAGGTTTCTGCCAAGAGCATAAGGATGGTGGTGACGGGCGGCGGTTCATGGTTCCAGCCGTGTCTCCCTTTTTAGCTGATAACCTAAGGTGAGAAACAACACTACCAGCCCCAATCTATACATGCATGTAGATTTCTTGAAGGTTTTGATCCTATTTTGTTTGTTGAGATGGTTACTCGCGGAGACGGTGGTTCCGGTCATGAAACTGGTGGAGATATAGGTTGGTTTTGTTTCAATGCAAAAGAACGTTGAAAAAAATTAAATCTGTTATCGCATTTGATGTTTGATATCACTTAATGAATGTTTGATGCCAAAGAACGTTAAAAAAAGCTTTTTAGACATGTTATCACATTTGATGTTATTTCTTTTATACATTTGATATTATGTTATGATATTTGTTTTGAATATTTAAAGGTATCAACGTAAAACTACAACTTGGTTAAAAGGTTGTAGTGAGTTGTAGTATAAGTGATTTTTAAAATCTTTAAGAAACAGATAAATTCAATGAATATTGAATAATAAGGAGAAAAAGGTCCAATACCCTACCCATACTTGTAATCTTAACCATAATTTTTGACTTTTTAAAATAATTTAAGTTGTCTCATACTTATCACATTTTAAACATTATAAAGCAACTAGTTTAAACAAAGACACAATAACAACATATGTAAAGGTTTTTGTTAGTGTTCTTAGGTTTTTATCTGTTTAGAAAATATTATTTTCAATCTTTTTATAATATACTTAAATCCAGAGACTCAAATGCCACCTAGCCTTCAAGAAGTTTACAAAAAGCTACATTATAATGATAAGAAACAAGGATGGCTAAAAGTGCATGCAAAAGCTGAATATGTAACTATCTTTTTACTAAAACCTAGGGCTGGCATAACGGGTCAAACACGACCCGTTAAGACACGACAGGTTAAGACACAAAACACGAAACAGGTAGACATGAACACGACACAAAAAATTATCGTGTCTGTTTTTCCAGACACGAACAATACACGTTAAAAACAAGTAAACACGAAATGACATGTTAAGAAACCTGTTAAGAATTATACTGTGAATATTAAAAATTCATACATGTAAACACTACACATTGCCCATTATGGAACCTGTTAAGCAACCTGGGTGCCAACCTAAACAAACCTTAACAGCTAATACTATATCTTTCTTGCAAAATGCCACCAAAATGAAGATCACCATCAAAATTCAAAATCTGACACAATTGCCTGATTAAAACCTAATTTTATGTTATATGTATTGTAAGTTGTGCTTGGATGGAGTTCGAGGCCTAGCCGAAGAGGAGCTGTTGGACACCGAAAGAGGAGATGAAATGTCGAAGAGTGGAGACCGGAGAGTCTACAGGTGAGAGGGGAAACCCGAGACCGGAGAGGCGGACGTCAGATGCGAGAGCGGAGACTGTAGAGGTGGAGGCGGGAGGCTGAAGAGGCGGAGACGGGAGGCTGAAGACGTGAAACCCCAAAGCAAAGTGAAACCTAATTTGTGAGAGCCTCGTTCGTTTACGCCTTTATGAGAGATGTAGGAGTTTTGGAGTGGAATGAAATTCAAAATTTTGGAGTTTTGGAGTGGGCCACTGGGCCTTCCGCCTAGCTTCCTTCTTGGACGTGCACATAGGCACATAGCCACATAATTTCCTTTTTATATTTATTTTAAATTTAAATTTGAATAATAAACAGGTCTTAACATGTCTTAACAGGTTAACGGGTTTTTACATGTTAAGACACGAAAATTAGCAAGTTTTACAGTGTCGCCTATTTTAGAAACAAAATATGTTAAGGGTAAACAAGAAACATGTTAAAGTCGTGTCGTGTTGTGTCGTGTTAACGTGTCTGTATCTAAAATTGCCAGCCCTACTAAAACCTTTGACTTAGAGATTTATTTTTTTTAATATATTGCTTTTGGATGCTATTCTTTATAAATGTTGTTCTCGTTCCTTTTTTATGTTAGGAAAATATTATTGCTTGTAAAAAGGAGGCCATGAATAAACTAACATATGAAGGAACCACTATTAACACTAGTATAGAATGAAAGCTTGAAAAAGAAGCAATCAAAAGTG
The DNA here is from genome assembly GCA_009363875.1 of Mikania micrantha. Lineage (NCBI taxonomy): Eukaryota > Viridiplantae > Streptophyta > Magnoliopsida > Asterales > Asteraceae > Mikania > Mikania micrantha. Next base: position 43,646,531 of record CM018694.1, on the reverse strand, counting down.
TTTGTGGTAAGGAGAAAATGATACAATCAGGCTTGAAGGTATGCGTTGGGTCAAGGAGGATGAAAAAAGATGCTTGGATGAAATTAACAGTGAAATCATCTCTAGGAGAAGCCACAACAAGAGATGCCAATGAAGATTTATAAAAAATCATGTTAATGAACTTAAGGAGCAACTCAAACAGAGCAAGAAAAACCATAATAGAATGTTAGATTTCTTGCTCGCAAACTTTCCTAAATTTGAGAGCATGATCTACAAATCTTTGAGTGATGATGCTCTTGGTTTAGATGGATTGTCCGATAATAGTTACAACACCACCTAGAACATTTGTTGAAACATTTGTTAGTTTTGGTTTAGTTAACTAGTACTATTTAAAAACTCTAGAATTGATCAAGTTTTATCATGTTTGTTGTTATTTATTTGATATTAATGCTTCACTTGGAGATATTGGAATGCAAGAAACAAAATTATGAATAATATTGTGATTCTGATTAAATATTTAATACTATAAGTCAATTGTATAACAACTTTCATTAGGGACTAAGATGATGATTTTTAAATATTTAATACTATAAGTCAATTGTGTAAATACATATTTTTATACTGATTTGATACATGAACATGAACATGAACGTATCAAAACACAATAGGGAGAATGTATACAATTTTAAAGGAGTGGTTTTCAAACCTTAAAACTATATTTAGGAATTGAAATACTATAATATCTGAGACTGATTTGCAGTTACAGATGAAATGTACAAGGGGCTAAGATGATGTGGTACTCAGGGACAAATTGAGGATTGAGTTTTTGGGTATCGGATACTGACCGGTGGTCCTTGTTGGTACAGCACAATGATGACTAATACTAGGACCACTATCCAGGACTAGGTATCCATCACTGATTTTTTAGTCCCTAATCAGTCTCCGAAAACCTTTAGCAACCGATTGCAAAGTATTTGGGACTGAGTTTTCAGTCATAAAAAGCCTAGTTTTTTTAATATAGAAAAAGAAAAAGGCAATACTTGAGTAGTTTTTTACTTTGAAAACACATCTATAACTTCGTGTAATCAAAAACAACAAATTCTGACTTTTGAGGCTAAACTAATGGCAACAATTGTGGCATCATGTAAGATTGTAAGGCATTATATTTGAAAAGATTACTTAGTGAAATAACCAACTTTGAAGAAGAGAATATTACTTTAATGGCTGATAATAGTTCAACTATTACACTGTGAAGAATCCGATATATTTGATAAAAGCAAGCACATTGGCACATGTCATCATTTCATAAGTCAGTGTGTGAAAATTGAACATGTTAAGCATATCCATGGAGAATTACAAAAAGCAATATATATTAATAAAAGCATCAACAAGAGTTAAGTTCACCATTAGGGTATTACTTGGCATTGAAGCTCTACAACATGATCATATGTAAGTCTGACAATATGGGCGGATTGGGTAACGAACCAAAACATGTTCGGGTCACATGAGTGCGGGTCAGGATGAGTTTGAAGCAAAATCAATTTGGGTCTAAATGAGTCATTTTAAAAAACATTAATTTAATTGAAGTTAAAACGTGTTTTAGGTAAATATATAGTATCTTTGCATAATATTTACTAATTTTATCATCAAATATATTATTGATAAGTCTTACCTGTATGATTGTATTTTATTCTCATAGTTTTTAAGCTACTATTTTTACCATTATTGTGCTAAAGTGTTACCAATTTCAACCCGATCCATGTTATGATACTACCCATCTCAACCCAAAATACAATAAATGTTTTAACCAAGCCAACCTATTTATCTTGCTTTGGGTCAATATTGTCAAGTCTAATCATATGATATATTAAGTCGATGAATATAAGGGTAATCCAAATCATGATGTAGTTTTTTATAGTTTAGAAGTCAAAATCTCAATTAGTTTAAAGTATGTTTAGAGTCATTTATGTCAATATAATTATTAGAGGGATCAAGGGTGTTACCTCTCAAACATAGAAACCGTCTTTATGGCTGAAGGGGTGCTACAGTTTTGGAAGCACCGGTTCATCCATTTGTTGAACAAATCAAGGTTACATTTTTGCTTGCAAAAATTATATAAAATTTCTATCAAGTCTTGAATGTTTGTTTAATAAAATACCATAAAGTTTATGAATATCGTTAAAACTGATTTGGACAAATTATAAAAGATGTTTTTAGTACAAACAAGCTTATACAAGTAGTGTACATCAGCTTCGTGTAAATGGGTTCATGGATGCTTGTATTTCTTCTAATGTCCGACCCTTGGTTTCCGGTAGCAACTTTGCAACGAACAAAACAGTTAAGCAGCATATGCTTGCGAACAAGAAAAAAGTTCCTGGCAAGAAAATTGATAAATATCAAATTTGTAAGCAAGCCGGCTTGTGTGTTTAAGGGGAAAACGTTCGATTGATGTACATGTGGCAATTTCAACGTACAAGAAGCAATTTCGACGCATTTACTTGCGAATGGTCAAGAGTTATATTTTATCTAAAACGGGTAAATTTAATAAAATTGATTAGAAATAGAATGAGTTAAAGTTACCTGTAGTTTATTTTGCGCCTAAGGCACCCTAAATCATTTTATATAAAAAAATTAAATGACATTATATAATTTTGATCATCAGACATTAGTTACAGTCTGAAATTAGTATTAATAAGAGTCAACCCAATCCCAAACAATAGTCAAAGAAGAAAAACCCACATAAAAATTTCCACATGTTTTTATATGTTGCCCAAAACTAGTCAAATAACAATAAGATTGTTGTCTTGTGACATGAAGATTACGGGTTTGAGTTGTAAAAACATATGTTGAAAATATAAACTAAATTTATTTATATCAGTTATTGTTTTGTATGTTTGTGTCAAAGTGTAAACGTAAATAGTTAGGGGTTTAGTTTGTAAAATGCTATTTAGAATAATGGTTTTCTAATCGTCAAGCAACGTTCCATCGTATATAAATATGATATGATGTATGCTGAACAAAGTCAGCGGATCCTATAATCAAACTCTAATTTATGTTCAATTATCCCTCTTGTTCTCAATTGTTCTTAGACTTTGATTACCAACATTGGTATCAGAGCAGTGTTTGTAATCATTAATTGAGGCATGCTATCATCATCAAAGCCATCGTTCATTAGAGTATGTGTAATGAGGCGTGAAGGCCCTCATGATCAGTCTCCTTGGCAACCTCATGCCAGAGTCACGCCCCCTCCCCCAATACCAATTACGCACCCGTAGTGATCCAGGCATGACAGACAAACCATGATCGTGATCATGGGAAGTGACCAACAATGGTGTGTGTTCCAATGCTCCTGTTGTGGTCTCTTGTGACCAACAAAGATAAACGGCCAGTGACGACTGTACTTGCTCGTAGATCGGTCGCTCATGTGCCCATAATGCGATTGAACGAAAACCTTGATAAACTTGCTCGGAGAAATTTCCGGAGTGGGATTCTCGCCAGAGTTTCTGCTGGAGAATGGTGCCTTTCCAGATTGGGATTCTCGCCAGAGTTTCTTGCCGGAGGAGATGAAATTGGTGGGAACATTTCTTGAGGAAATTACACACGATGCGTGATGAGAGTGACGTGCTCAAGCCTATGTGGAGTGGAGTTAGGAGTGGGTGATTGTTACACATGTATATGACTTGTGGATGATGAGAGTAGATGTTTATGTGATTCCTATGTGGAGTGAGGAGTGAGTGATGGTTGGTTACACATAGCCTTAAGGCAATTAAAAAAACAGAGTTAATGAGATCATTTGACGTCATCATCGATCAACCGTTCACTAGAATTCAAAACAAAAGTGATTACAAGTTGCGATCAAAATCAAAAGGGTTCAGTTTACAAAAGGCAATCAAACGAAAATCAAATCAAAACAAGTTTGATTTAATTATAAATTCAATTCAACGAGCGATGAAATCATAAGTGAAATTGGAATCGCCAACGGAGAACACAATTTGATCAAAAACATTATCAATCATTAAACTAATTTGATCGATTGAACAACTAGAAGGGACATTTAAATTCAAAACTATTGAAGAAGCAATCTCAAGTATGCAAATCAAGCAGTGACTCGTAACAATCAAAGGTGGGTTTCAACTTGTGTTCAAATTGAACTCAGAAAGGGAGTCAAACATGGGAAAATGCATGTTAACTATTTGAATCATAAAAGGAAATAGTGGAAGAAGTTTATTGTTTGGAAGCAAGAGTTTCTCAACAAGTGAAGCATGATTGATCGATATATCAGCAGCGGAGAAATATGTTTGAATGTTATTAGTTGAAGGCTGGATTGACTATCACGAGAGAGGCAGATTTGATTTTAACAGTCAGACAGGATTGACCAAAACCTATGAACAAAAGAAACTAGCATTGTTTTCTTGAAATCTTATACAAGTGCAAACTAAGTAAGATCACTTTTATATTTTGATAAATAAGCACAATTAAAGTGTAATCGATTAATCCTTGAGGGTAGAAAAGGAACAATAGATTGAAGACACACAACAACACTTACCCAGTGTAATCCCACTTTGTGGGGTCTTTGAGGGGGGGGGGGGGGGGATGAAGACATACTTTACATCTGCCACAATGTGGTAAAGAGGCTGCTTCTTGAGAGACCCCCGACTCAAAAGAATTTTTAAAATTTTAAAATTCTTGATTATTGTTATTATTTTTAAAAAAAATTTAAAAATTTTGGAGGCAACACAACATCATAATAGAAGCACACAACATATGTAGAAAGAGACAGACATAGGTCATGCATGAGCATACACAAGCAAAAAACATTGCATGAGGGTACATACGATACATGGCAAACTACTTAACCTAGGTATATCCCACTAGGCGACATCCAGAAGAACCAGCTCAACCATAGCAACGCAAAAACAAATAAACTTACAACATAGTCCACATAAGCAAGCCAATGACACACACAACCAACATATCAACCTGTTGTACAAAACCAAAGAAACTTATAGTAGACTCCACATAAGCAAGCCAATGACACAGACAGCCTAATCCTAACCAAGCTATACTTCTCTCACTCTTATCCTACATCTCCATGAAGTCCTATGATTAATCATGTCCTTAGAGAGGGGCAATTCTAACAAATCCTAGCGAATCTGTTTCTCCCATGTCAGCATAGGTCGGCCCCTATACCTTTTCTCCACCACAGTGAGGTTCTCCATGTAATCCCTAGGCTTTTCAATGTCAACTTTTAACTTCTAATCGCGTTTGAATTATAATAAAATCAAGTTATGGGTGTTCATTGAAACATTGGTGTTCTTTTATGCATTTAATAAAATAATAATAATAATAATAATAATAATAATAATAATAATAACAAAATATATATATATACATAAACTTTTTATAAAACTAAGGATCTAAATAAAAACTACTTTATATATATATATATATGTTACAAATAGATTTTTTTTATATATAAAATATGAATTATTAGAATAAGTCTTATAAATTTTAAATAAATATCAACTTAATAAATAAAATTCATAAAAGCTATAAATGCTTAATTTAAAAAGTTTTATAACCTTAAAAGGTTTTTAAAATTTTAAAATTCTTGATTATTGTTATTATTTTTAAAAAAAATTTAAAAATTTTGGAGGCAACACAACATCATAATAGAAGCACACAACTTATGTAGAAAGAGACAGACATAGGTCATGCATCAGCATACACAAGCAAAAAACATTGCATGAGGGTACATACGATACATGGCAAACTACCTAACCTAGGTATATCCCACTAGGCGACATCCAGAAGAACCAGCTCAACCAAAGCAACGCAAAAACAAATAAACTTACAACATAGTCCACATAAGCAAGCCAATGACACACACAACCAACATATCAACCTGTTGTGCAAAACCAAAGAAACTTATAGTAGACTCCACATAAGCAAGCCAATGACACAGACATCCTAATCCTAACCAAGCTATACTTCTCTCACTCTTATCCTACATCTCCATGAAGTCCTATGATTGATCATGTCCTTAGAGAGGGGCAATTCTAACAAATCCTGGCGAATTTGTTTCTCCCATGTCAGCCTAAGTCGGCCCTATACCTTTTCTCCACCATAGTGAGGTTCTCCATGTAATCCCTAGGGTTTTCAATGTCAACTTCTAACTTCTAATCGCGTTTGAATTATAATAAAATCAAGTTATGGGTGTTCATTGAAACATCTGTGTTCTTTTATGCATTCAATAAAATTATAATAATAATCATAATAATAATAAATATATATATATATATACATAAACTTTTTATAAAACTAAGGATCTAAATAAAAAGTACTTTAAATACATACATACATATATATATATATATATATATATATATATGTTACAAATTGATTTTTTTTATATATAAAATATGAATTATTAGAATAAGTCTTATAAATTTTAAATAAATATCAACTTAATAAATAAAATTCATAAAAGCTATAAATGCTTAATTTAAAAAGTTTTATAACCTTAAAAGGTTTTTAAAATTTTAAAATTCTTGATTATTGTTATTATTTTTATAAAAAATTTAAAAATTTTGGAGGCAACACAACATCATAATAGAAGCACACAACTTATGTAGAAAGAGACAGACATAGGTCATGCATCAGCATACACAAGCAAAAAACATTGCATGAGGGTACATACGATACATGGCAAACTACTTAACCCAGGTATATCCCACTAGGCGACATCCAGAAGAACCAGCTTAACCATAGCAACGCAAAAACAAATAAACTTACAACATAGTCCACATAAGCAAGCCAATGACACACACAACCAACATATCAACCTGTTGTACAAAACCAAAGAAACTTATAGTAGACTCCACATAAGCAAGCCAATAACACAGACAGCCTAATCCTAACCAAGCTATACTTCTCTCACTCTTATCCTACATCTCCATGAAGTCCTATGATTGATCATGTCCTTAGAGAGGGGCAATTCTAACAAATCCTGGCGAATCTGTTTCTCCCATGTCAGCCTAAGTCGGCCCCTATACCTTTTCTCCACCATAGTGAGGTTCTCCATGTAATCCCTAGGGTTTTCAATGTCAACTTCTAACTTCTAATCGCGTTTGAATTATAATAAAATCAAGTTATGGGTGTTCATTGAAACATCTGTGTTCTTTTATGCATTCAATAAAATAATAATAATAATAATAATATATATATATATATATATATACATAAACTTTTTATAAAACTAAGGATCTAAATAAAAAGTACTTTAAATACATACATACATATATATATATATATATATATATATGTTACAAATAGATTTTTTTTTATATATAAAATATGAATTATTAGAATAAGTCTTATAAATTTTAAATAAATATCAACTTAATAAATAAAATTCATAAAAGCTATAAATGCTTAATTTAAAAAATTTTATAACCTTAAAAGATTTTTAAAATTTTAAAATTCTTGATTATTGTTATTATTTTTAAAAAAAATTTAAAAATTTTGGAGGCAACACAACATCATAATAGAAGCACACAACTTATGTAGAAAGAGACAGACATAGGTCATGCATCAGCATACATAAGCAAAAAACATTGCATGAGGGTACATACGATACATGGCAAACTACTTAACCTAGGTATATCCCACTAGGCGACATCCAGAAGAACCAGCTCAACCATAGCAACGCAAAAACAAATAAACTTACAACATAGTCCACATAAGCAAGCCAATGACACACACAACCAACATATCAACCTGTTGTACAAAACCAAAGAAACTTATAGTAGACTCCACATAAGCAAGCCAATGACACAGACAGCCTAATCCTAACCAAGCTATACTTCTCTCACTCTTATCCTACATCTCCATGAAGTCCTATGATTGATCATGTCCTTAGAGAGGGGCAATTCTAACAAATCCTGGCGAATCTGTTTCTCCCATGTCAGCATAGGTCGGCCCCTATACCTTTTCTCCACCACAGTGAGGTTCTCCATGTAATCCCTAGGGTTTTCAATGTCAACTTTTAACTTCTAATCGCGTTTGAATTATAATAAAATCAAGTTATGGGTGTTCATTGAAACATTGGTGTTCTTTTATGCATTCAATAAAAGAATAATAATAATAATAATAATAATAATAATAATAATAATAAATATATATATATATATATATATACATAAACTTTTTATAAAACTAAGGATCTAAATAAAAAGTACTTTAAATACATACATACATATATATATATATATGTTACAAATTGATTTTTTTTATATATAAAATATGAATTATTAGAATAAGTCTTATAAATTTTAAATAAATATCAACTTAATAAATAAAATTCATAAAAGCTATAAATGCTTAATTTAAAAAGTTTTATAACCTTAAAAGGTTTTTAAAATCTTAAAATTCTTGATTATTGTTGTCACACCCCTACCTCTCGTCACCTGAGATGATGTCATACGTCTCATTCTTTTGGTTGCGGAAGCATAGTGGTGTTGTCTCAAAGATGAGGTGTGACTTACTTGAACCGATATCACAGCACACAGATTCACTTAAAATAGATATAATACAAAGGTTCCGTCACTACAGTAATATAACAACTTAGTTTATTACACAATATGTTACATTAGAGTTCAACTATGTGAAGTGCATCCTCACTGTATCGTCACCGTTGTCCTGCAAAAATGTTGAGTTTAAAACGTCAGCACAAAGCTGGTGAGTTCGACAGTTCATTTAGAACAATATGATATGATAAGTATATTCTCAAAGTTTCAATTCATGATAACCATGGGACCCGTATCTAGTTCCTTTCGGACAATTGTTCGTTCACGAAGATACTACCCGTCGGTAAATATCTTAATGCCTCATTATCTTAATGTCTATCACAAACATTAAGAAGTTGTAATGAAAACAGGTACCACACATTCACACCAGAGGAGATGCAATCCTCCCAGCAAATGGGTTGTTAGCCAATAGTACTATCAATGGTTCCTGTTCGGCCGCACATGGGTTCACTAGATACAGTTCACGAATGAGGACTTTTGATACTGTGATAGTTGTTACTAACGGCAAAATCCCATGAAATCACACAAAAAGTCACATGAAATCACACAGATATCAATGATGCATATCATATGTTCAGAAAACAGTTTGCAGAGTTACCCCGAGATGATGTCATACGTCTCATTCTTTTGGTTGCGGAAGCATAGTGGTGATGTCTCAAAGATGAGGTGTGACTTACTTGAACCGATATCACAGCACACAGATTCACTTAAAATAGATATAATACAAAGGTTCCGTCACTACAGTAATATAACAACTTAGTTTATTACACAATATGTTACATTAGAGTTCAACTATGTGAAGTGCATCCTCACTGTATCGTCACCGTTGTCCTGCAAAAATGTTGAGTTTAAAACGTCAGCACAAAGCTGGTGAGTTCGACAGTTCATTTAGAACAATATGATATGATAAGTATATTCTCAAAGTTTCAATTCATGATAACCATGGGACCCGTATCTAGTTCCTTTCGGACAATTGTTCGTTCACGAAGATACTACCCGTCGGTAAATATCTTAATGCCTCATTATCTTAATGTCTATCACAAACATTAAGAAGTTGTAATGAAAACAGGTACCACACATTCACACCAGGGGAGATGCAATCCTCCCAGCAAATGGGTTGTCAGCCAATAGTACTATCAATGGTTCCTGTTCGGCCGCACATGGGTTCACTAGATACAGTTCACGAATGAGGACTTTTGATACTGTGATAGTTGTTACTAACGGCAAAATCCCATGAAATCACACAAAAAGTCACATGAAATCACACGAATATCAATGATGCATATCATATGTTCAGAAAACAGTTTGCAGAGTTACCCCGATGTTTATAAAACAATAAAGAGAAAAGGGGTTGTACGAAACTCACTTGATGTCTCAAAGCAGTAGAAACACACGCAATTGGTGCTATTGATAAGATTCTGCATTATTTAATGTTTGATATGATATTTATGTTTTAACTTGCTGATTAAATCGTTTTGAACATCCAATGTCCAAGACATTGCCTTAACAGTCATCAACCCGAGGTTTAGTATTTATTTACATATTTTAATGTAATATCATACAATGTATGATAATGTAGGAACCTATACTGATTCAGGTTTCCAATACTTGGTTGATGACCCACTTGATTAATCAGTATGATCTCAGATTAATCAAATAGTTAATGTTGTTGATTATAATGCTTAAGCAGTTTCTAGACAGTTTAATGGCTTAGGAATGATTAATCCTTGTTATTGATGACCCGAATATCATGAAATATCACAATGTAGTATTAGCATAGGTTTAATAACCATGTTTAACATACTAATCTGACTGTTATCAAAAACATCAGATAATCGTTCCAACGAGTATGTTAATGACTGTGATTAGTTTGAAACACATGGTTTTCACGTTGCATGTCAAGGATTAATCAAACTAATCACCTACATTGTCACAACCAAATGGTTTAAACCATTATAACCATTGTTATGATTTCATGCAAACCGGGCATTACAACGGCTCAAAACAAGGATTTATCCGTTAACAGTTCGAGTTTGTCATTAAAATCAATCCTAGCCGTTATCTAGGCAATAATCAACAACCCTAACTATATCATTACGTTCAAAAACAAGCTTTAATCATTCATTATCAAAATAGAAGGTTAAAATGAACCATTACCTAATCTGGAGAAGTTCTGCGGGTAGAAAGATGATCTGGACTCGTATAAACGTTCCCGGATACGATCTAAACGTTTCAGAAGCTTCGAAACAGAGATTGGATGCGTTGGATGGTGAAAACTTCGAAGGTGGTGGTGGTGTCTTCGGCTGGAAGAAACAAGAAGATGAGAATGATGATGATTGATGAAATCTGATCTTTTTAAGCAAGTTGGCGACATCCCCATCCGTCGCGTACCGCAGAGAAACAAAAAGTGAGCTTCGGTACCGCGGAGAAATCCGGAGAAATCTCAGATATTTTCAAGCTCGCGTACCGCGAAGAACCCTCAACTTCTCCATCGCGTACCGCGAAGACCATTTTTTCCCTTTTTTCGACAGAAACTTCGTTTTGCGATTCCGGACTATCCATAACTCCGTTTTGTACGCGGCTTTCGCCCATGTTCATCATTTCTCACATACCATCATCCCATAATAACTTCGATTTTCAACTCCACGTGGATTCTAAGAACGATCAACCGTGCTCAATTCGTTGCTGACGTAATTCCTCGTACGCAGTTATCATAGTCTCCTCCTGTTAGAAAAATTTCGTCCCGAAATTTAGGGAAGACTGACTTGATAATAATTGATCATGAGAATAGGTGTGGGTATTTCTGTTTCATCTGATCTTCACGTTCCCACGTATATTCAGGTCCACGCTATGAATTCCATCGAATTTTGACAATAGGTATGCGACTGCGTTTTAATACCTTCACCTCTCGATCCATCACTTCAACTGGTTCTTCTCTGAATTGAAGTTTCTCATCAATTTGGATTTCTTTCAAAGGTACAATCAAAGATTCATCAGCTAAGCATTTCTTCAGATTTGATACATGAAAGACATCATGAACGTTACCAAGTTCAGGAGGTAATTCAAGTCTGTAGGCTACTGATCCAATTCTTTCAAGAATTTTGAATGGACCTACAAATCGTGGTGAAAGTTTACCTCTCTTCCCAAATCTGAAGATGCCCTTCCATGGTGAAACTTTCAACATTACTAGATCACCAATTTGAAATTCCAATGGTCTACGACGATTGTCAGCATAACTCTTTTGACGATCACGAGCAGCTTTAATCCGTTCTTGAATAAGTGCGATCTTATCAGTTGTTTCTTGAATAAGTTATGGGCCTATGATTCGATTTTCACCTACCTCTGACCAACAACCAGGTGATCTACACTTGCATCCATAAAGTGCTTCAAATGGAGCGCATTGAATACTGGTATGATAGCTGTTGTTATATGAGAATTCAACAAGTGGAAGATGAACATCCCAGCTACCACCAAAATCAATCACACAGCTTCTCAACATGTCTTCCAGAGTTTGATTAGTTCGTTCCGTTTTTCCGTCTGTTTGCGGATGATAAGCTGTGCTCATATTGATTTGCGTACCCAGAGCATTCTGAAGAGTTTGCCAAAATCGTGATGTGAATCGACTATCTCTGTCAGAAATGATAGAGATTGGTACTCCATGACGAGATACAATCTCATTAACATAGATTTTTGCAAGTCGATCCATAGAATAATCTTCTCGGATGGGTATGAAATGCGCAGATTTTGTAAGGCGATCAACGATAACCCATATAGAATCATGATTATGCGATGTTCTGGGTAGTTTAGTGATAAAATCCATAGAGATCTGATCCCATTTCCATATGGGAATCTCCGGTTGTTGTAATAACCCAGAAGGATGTTGATGTTCAGTCTTAACCTTTAGACACGTTAAGCATCGACCCACGTATTCTGCAATGTGTTTCTTCATTCCAGGCCACCAGTAAAAGTCTTTAAGATCTTTATACATTTTATCAGCGCCCGGATGAATAGAATACCTGGATTTGTGCGCCTCATCCAAGATGATTGTCCTTGAGTTACCGAATAAAGGAACCCAAATTCGGTTCTTGAAATACAACACTCCATCAGTCTTCACTCCCAGTTTCTTGTCTAATCCCCTTAGTCCCTCAGCAGGATAGTTCATTGCTCGTAATGCTTGTTGCTGAGCTTCTTTAATTTGAGGAATTAGACTGGATTGAATAGTCATCCCTAACGCTTTCACACGTAAAGGTTTGACTCGTTCTTTGCGACTTAAGGCATCGGCTACGACATTCGCTTTACCTGGATGATAACGAATTTCACAGTCATAGTCGTTCAATAGTTCAACCCACCGCCTTTGTCGCATATTAAGCATCTTCTGATCTAAAATGTGTTGAAGACTTTTGTGATCTGTGTATATGATACACTTTGTTCCGTACAAATAATGTCTCCAAATCTTGAGTGCAAACACCACTACACCAAGTTCTAGATCATGAGTGGTATAGTTCTTCTCGTGTACTTTCAACTGTCGAGAAGCATAAGCAATCACTTTATCGTTCTGCATTAAAACACACCCCAGACCTTGGCGAGAAGCATCACAGTATACTGTGAAATTATCAATACCTTCCGGTAATGCCAAGATAGGTGCATTACAAAGTTTGTGTTTCAACAGTTGGAATGCCTCCTCCTGTTGAGAACCCCATATAAACGGTTGGTTTTTCTGCGTCAATGTAGTTAGTGGCAGGGCTATCTTTGAAAAGTTCTTGATGAATCGGCGATAATAACCTGCCAGCCCTAAGAATTGACGTATTTCTGTTGGGGTTCGCGGTGTTTCCCATTGTTCTACAGCTTTAATCTTACTGGGATCCACCTGAATGCCATCTTGATTAACCACGTGTCCAAGAAATTGCACTTCTCGTAACCAAAACTCACACTTGGAGAACTTGGCATATAATTTTTCACGTGCCAATAGTTCTAAGATCAGTTTCAAGTGTTGAGCATGTTCATGTTGGCTTCGAGAATAAATAAGAATGTCATCAATAAATACAATCACAAACTTATCCAAATAAGGCCTACATACCCGATTCATAAGATCCATGAAAACTGCAGGAGCGTTTGTTAATCCAAACGGCATTACTAGAAACTCATAATGCCCGTATCGTGTTCGGAATGTAGTTTTAGGAACATCATCTTCATGCACTCGTAATTGATGATATCCGGATCTTAAATCAATTTTTGAGAAGTAAGTAGCGCCTTGAAGTTGATCAAACAGATCATCTATACGTGGCAATGAATAACGGTTTTTGATTGTTAATTTATTGAGCTCCCGATAGTCAATACACATCCTGAATGATCCATCCTTCTTTTTCACAAAAAGAACTGGTGCTCTCCAGGGTGAGAAACTAGGTCTAATAAAACCCTTGTCTAACAGTTCTTGTAGTTGACCTGAAAGCTCTTGTATCTCTGAGGGTGCTAAACGATAAGGAGCTTTAGCCAGAGGTGCTGCACCTGGAATCAAGTCAATACGAAATTCAACTTGTCTCACTGGGGGTAATCCTGATATATCGTCAGGAAAGACTTCAGGAAAGTCCTTGACTACAGGAATATCTTCGATACATTTTTGTGAAGAGCTGTTATTGATCACATATGCTAGAAAGGCCGGACACCCTTTCCGTAAGTATTTCTGAGTTTGCATACAAGAAATGATACCCAGTTTTCTACCAGCTTGTTCACCTTGAACTATCAGTGTATTACCCTCAGGTAATGGAATACGGATCACCTTAGTTTGACATATTACTTCAGCTTGGTTAATGGAAAGCCAGTCCATGCCGACAACGACATCAAAACTCCCAAGCTCAATAGGAAGTAAATCAATATTGAAAAGATGATCATTCAGATTCAAGGAACATCCTTGAATGACACTGTTAGTTTTGATTAAGTTGCCATTAGAAAGTTCAATAACGTAAGGAGTTTCTAATTCTACCGCAGGCAATGATAGTAATGATGCAAATTCAGGAGAGATAAAACTCTTATCTGCCCCCGTATCAAAGAGAACTGATGCATATAAGTTATTGAGTAAGAACGTACCAGTAACAATGTTAGCATCGTGTCTCGCCTCGGTAGCACCAATCTGGAAAGCTCTACCTCTAGCTTCATTCCCCGGATTGGTGTTGTTATTGTTTGGACAGTTTCTAATCAAGTGGTCGGGACTCCCACACTTGTAACACGACCTGTTTGTTTGAGTGGTTTGTTGCGGTGCTTGATTTGGTTGGCAAGCAGGTAAATTACAATACTTGGTGTAGTGCCCAACTCTATTACAGTTGGCACAAATAGGACACTGTCCCGTATGATGAAATGAACACCGAGTACATTTAGGTGCTTGCCCAACATAGTTTCTCCTCTCAGGAGTAACAGCAGCATAGTTTTTCACAGTTTGTTTGCTCTGGTTGATCTCAGCCAGAGCTCTCGCCTTAGATTTGCCAAACCACTTTCGTTTGGTACCTTTAGAAACATTTGAGGTACCGACATCACTACGGCCCACGGCCGTCTGTGTTTTTGTTACCAACATCCCACTCCTTACCGCCTCATCGGTAAGCTTAGTGGTCAACAGAATTGCACGTTTAAGGGTTGTGGGTTCTGCTGCAGTCACCATTCCCCGAATCTGGGGAACCAAACCCTTAATATACTTCTCGATTAATGCTGCTTCAGTAGGAAACATATCGGGAAGTAAACATGTGAGTTCATGAAAACGATGGGTATACGCTAAACAGTCAGCTCCGATCATCGTGTGATTCCAGAATTCCTCCTGGAGCTTTTGTATTTCAGTGAGTGGGTAGTAATCTGATCTAATCAGAGTTTTAAACTCATTCCAGCCCATAGAGTCGACTGTAGCTGAGCCCAACGTTTTTGCCTGGGTATTCCACCAGGTCAAAGCTGATTCTTTGAAAGAACAGGCAGCATAAGACACTTTATGCTCTTCTAAACACTGACTGATTTTTTATTTGTTTTCCATTTCCTCGATCCACCTTAGTAATCCAGCCGCTCCTTCCTTGCCAGTAAAAGTAGGAGGGTTACAGGAAGCGAAATACTTATATGTACATCCCTGTCGTGGTGGATCAGGAACAGTTGTAGTTGTACCAGTGGTATGATGAGTTTCCGCATTGCCACCAGTAACAGTATGTTCGTTATGAACGTGGTCCCCACCAGAACCTGCAGTGATATGAGGTTGATGTGATATCAAAACACCACAAGCCGATAGCTGTTCACGCACAATCCGTGCTATCATGGCTTCGTTTGATTCAGATCCACCTGCACCAGCAGGTGGAGCAGTGTTCCCTCCAGGGTTCACTGGTGGAGCAGTATTTGTTTCCAGATTAACCTGTGGATCTGGATTCAATTCAGTATTTACTGGTGGAACTTGATTCGGCTTAGGGTTAGTAATGTTCCTGATAGATCTCTTAGTCGGACGACCTCGTTTGGGAGCCATTATTCTGCCAACAAGCAGATAAACTCAGGTCAGTCAAGAACATTAAATATATACCCCATTTGATCACATAAACTCAATCCTATTCAGTTATACTGAAACTTTATGAAGTTGAAAATGTGATTATAGTAAATACAGTATAACTACTTGACATAATCCCAATATGTTCTCAATGAACCATGATTATACAAAGGTTTGTAGTTATACTTAGTCCTACATCCAAAAACATGTCATATCATCACTCAGCTCACTGCTTTATGATATTAATACAGATATGTTATTGTTTACATGTTTTTGGATATCAGATCATGTAGGACGTTGAAACGTTGCCACACAGGACTTTGAAATGTTGTCACACAGGACTTTGAAATGTTGCCACACAGGACTTTGATATGTTTGTCACACAGACAATTGAAATGTTGCCACACAGGACTTTGAAATGTTGCCACACAGGACTTTGATATGTTTGTCACACAGACAATTGAAATGTTGCCACACAGGACTTTGAAATGTTGCCACACAGGACTTTGATATGTTTGTCACACACACAATTGAAATGTTGCCACACAGGACTTTGATATGTTGCCACACAGGACTTTGATATGTTTGTCACACAGACAATTGAAATGTTTGCCACACAGGACTTTGAAATGTTGCCACACAGGACTTTGATATGTTGCCACACAGGACTTTGATATGTTTGTCACACAGACAATTGAAATGTTTGCCACACAGGGCTTTGAAATGTTGCCACACAAGACTTTGATATGTTGCCACACAGGACTTTGATATGTTGCCTCACAGGACTTTGATATGTTTGTCACACAGACAATTGAAATGTTTGCCACACAGGACTTTGAAATGTTGCCACACAGGACTTTGATATGTTGCCACACAGGACTTTGATATGTTTGTCACATAGACAATTGAAATGTTTGCCACACAGGACTTTGAAATATTGCCACACAGGACTTTGATATAGTACCACACAGGATTTTGAAATTGTTCCACACAGGATTTTGATATAGTACCACACATGATTTTGAAATTGTACCACACAGGATTTTGAAATTGTACCACACAGTATTTTGAAATTGTACCACACAGGATTTTGAAATTGTACCACACAGGATTTTGATATGGTATCACACAGGATTTTGATATGTTCTCGCACATGTTCTCTGATATGTTCTCAGTTCATGCACTAAATTTGTCCTCATACAAACAATAGATATGTTCTTGTACAGTATGACTCTCGTACTGTACTTCGATACATTGCCGTATAGGCAATAAATAAATCTGTTCGCATACAGTATTGTTCCAGTACTGTATTTTAGCGATAGATATGTTCTCACACAGAATTGTTCACACATGAGGTATTCAAAGATGATACCACAATAGATATTCAGAGGTGATACCTCAATAGTTATTCAGAAATGATACCTCAATAGGTATTCAGAAACAATAAGTGAGATCACTATATACTCCATAACCTGCCTCATCCTATCCTCTATAATTCTTGTATAAATCTGGACTCTTTGAGGTAATGGCCTTCTAGCCAGTTTTCCCGCATAGGTATCTTTATCAGATATCTGTGGATGTGGTGGCGTGGGTAAAATCTGAGGTACCACCAAGGATGCTGCAGGATATGCTTCTGACAGATCTGAGTCAGAACTTGTGCTGAGACTCGGCGTATCATCCAGAGTCACATATGGAATCTGTCTATATATGTAGCGTTCGTGTGGTTTTTCATTGATATATAGACAAAATTTACAGATCAATGTCATGAAGTGAATATTGAATAATATTATTCAACATAATCATGATATGACATATCTTCCAATCTCAACACAACTATTCGTCTTTACTGTTATTAATGTTCTGCTTGTATTGAAATTTATTAGAACGTACAAGTGATGCAAATTCCAGTTGTGCTGGCCAGTCAAAACTGTAATTTGTACCACTTGATTATTCTGGCTTAATTCAAAAACAAGTTTTGTTCATTAGTTATGTTCAGTGCTCTCTGTGTCACTACTCGAGCCTATGGTTATAGTCTAGGTTTCTAAGTCAACCTAATTCTCTATAACCTGTGGCTCTGATACCACCCTGTCACACCCCCACCTCTCGTCACCTGAGATGATGTCATACGTCTCATTCTTTTGGTTGCGGAAGCATAGTGGTGATGTCTCAAAGATGAGGTGTGACTTACTTGAACCGATATCACAACACACAGATTCACTTAAAATAGATATAATACAAAGGTTCCGTCACTACAGTAATATAACAACTTAGTTTATTACACAATATGTTACATTAGAGTTCAACTATGTGAAGTGCATCCTCACTGTATCGTCACCGTTGTCCTGCAAAAATGTTGAGTTTAAAACGTCAGCACAAAGCTGGTGAGTTCGACAGTTCATTTAGAACAATATGATATGATAAGTATATTCTCAAAGTTTCAATTCATGATAACCATGGGACCCGTATCTAGTTCCTTTCGGACAATTGTTCGTTCACGAAGATACTACCCGTCGGTAAATATCTTAATGCCTCATTATCTTAATGTCTATCACAAACATTAAGAAGTTGTAATGAAAACAGGTACCACACATTCACACCAGGGGAGATGCAATCCTCCCAGCAAATGGGTTGTCAGCCAATAGTACTATCAATGGTTCCTGTTCGGCCGCACATGGGTTCACTAGATACAGTTCACGAATGAGGACTTTTGATACTGTGATAGTTGTTACTAACGGCAAAATCCCATGAAATCACACAAAAAGTCACATGAAATCACACGAATATCAATGATGCATATCATATGTTCAGAAAACAGTTTGCAGAGTTACCCCGAGATGATGTCATACGTCTCATTCTTTTGGTTGCGGAAGCATAGTGGTGATGTCTCAAAGATGAGGTGTGACTTACTTGAACCGATATCACAGCACACAGATTCACTTAAAATAGATATAATACAAAGGTTCCGTCACTACAGTAATATAACAACTTAGTTTATTACACAATATGTTACATTAGAGTTCAACTATGTGAAGTGCATCCTCACTGTATCGTCACCGTTGTCCTGCAAAAATGTTGAGTTTAAAACGTCAGCACAAAGCTGGTGAGTTCGACAGTTCATTTAGAACAATATGATATGATAAGTATATTCTCAAAGTTTCAATTCATGATAACCATGGGACCCGTATCTAGTTCCTTTCGGACAATTGTTCGTTCACGAAGATACTACCCGTCGGTAAATATCTTAATGCCTCATTATCTTAATGTCTATCACAAACATTAAGAAGTTGTAATGAAAACAGGTACCACACATTCACACCAGGGGAGATGCAATCCTCCCAGCAAATGGGTTGTCAGCCAATAGTACTATCAATGGTTCCTGTTCGGCCGCACATGGGTTCACTAGATACAGTTCACGAATGAGGACTTTTGATACTGTGATAGTTGTTACTAACGGCAAAATCCCATGAAATCACACAAAAAGTCACATGAAATCACACGAATATCAATGATGCATATCATATGTTCAGAAAACAGTTTGCAGAGTTACCCCGATGTTTATAAAACAATAAAGAGAAAAGGGGTTGTACGAAACTCACTTGATGTCTCAAAGCAGTAGAAACACACGCAATTGGTGCTATTGATAAGATTCTGCATTATTTAATGTTTGATATGATATTTATGTTTTAACTTGCTGATTAAATCGTTTTGAACATCCAATGTCCAAGACATTGCCTTAACAGTCATCAACCCGAGGTTTAGTATTTATTTACATATTT
The DNA here is from genome assembly GCA_009363875.1 of Mikania micrantha. Taxonomy (NCBI): domain Eukaryota; kingdom Viridiplantae; phylum Streptophyta; class Magnoliopsida; order Asterales; family Asteraceae; genus Mikania; species Mikania micrantha. The sequence goes on along the minus strand of CM018694.1, from coordinate 43,626,687 downwards.
TAATGTAATATCATACAATGTATGATAATGTAGGAACCTATACTGATTCAGGTTTCCAATACTTGGTTGATGACCCACTTGATTAATCAGTATGATCTCAGATTAATCAAATAGTTAATGTTGTTGATTATAATGCTTAAGCAGTTTCTAGACAGTTTAATGGCTTAGGAATGATTAATCCTTGTTATTGATGACCCGAATATCATGAAATATCACAATGTAGTATTAGCATAGGTTTAATAACCATGTTTAACATACTAATCTGACTGTTATCAAAAACATCAGATAATCGTTCCAACGAGTATGTTAACGACTGTGATTAGTTTGAAACACATGGTTTTCACGTTGCATGTCAAGGATTAATCAAACTAATCACCTACATTGTCACAACCAAATGGTTTAAACCATTATAACCATTGTTATGATTTCATGCAAACCGGGCATTACAACGGCTCAAAACAAGGATTTATCCGTTAACAGTTCGAGTTTGTCATTAAAATCAATCCTAGTCGTTATCTAGGCAATAATCAACAACCCTAACTATATCATTACGTTCAAAAACAAGCTTTAATCATTCCTTATCAAAATAGAAGGTTAAAATGAACCATTACCTAATCTGGAGAAGTTCTGCGGGTAGAAAGATGATCTGGACTCGTATAAACGTTCCCGGATACGATCTAAACGTTTCAGAAGCTTCGAAACAGAGATTGGATGCGTTGGATGGTGAAAACTTCGAAGGTGGTGGTGGTGTCTTCGGCTGGAAGAAACAAGAAGATGAGAATGATGATGATTGATGAAATCTGATCTTTTTAAGCAAGTTGGCGACATCCCCATCCGTCGCGTACCGCAGAGAAACAAAAAGTGAGCTTCGGTACCGCGGAGAAATCCGGAGAAATCTCAGATATTTTCAAGCTCGCGTACCGCGAAGAACCCTCAACTTCTCCATCGCGTACCGCGAAGACCATTTTTTCCCTTTTTTCGACAGAAACTTCGTTTTGCGATTCCGGACTATCCATAACTCCGTTTTGTACGCGGCTTTCGCCCATGTTCATCATTTCTCACATACCATCATCCCATAATAACTTCGATTGTCAACTCCACGTGGATTCTAAGAACGATCAACCGTGCTCAATTCGTTGCTGACGTAATTCCTCGTACGCAGTTATCACAATTGTTATTATTTTTAAAAAAAATTTAAAAATTTTGGAGGCAACACAACATCATAATAGAAGCACACAACTTATGTAGAAAGAGACAGACATAGGTCATGCATCAGCATACACAAGCAAAAAACATTGCATGAGGGTACATACGATACATGGCAAGCTACTTAACCTAGGTATATCCCACTAGGCGACGTCCAGAAGAACCAGCTCAACCATAGCAACGCAAAAACAAATAAACTTACAACATAGTCCACATAAGCAAGCCAATGACACACACAACCAACATATCAACCTGTTGTACAAAACCAAAGAAACTTATAGTAGACTCCACATAAGCAAGCCAATGACACAGACAGCCTAATCCTAACCAAGCTATACTTCTCTCACTCTTATCCTACATCTCCATGAAGTCCTATGATTGATCATGTCCTTAGAGAGGGGCAATTCTAACAAATCCTGGCGAATCTGTTTCTCCCATGTCAGCCTAGGTCGGCCCCTATACCTTTTCTCCACCACAGTGAGGTTCTCCATGTAATCCCTAGGCTTTTCAATGTCAACTTTTAACTTCTAATCGCGTTTGAATTATAATAAAATCAAGTTATGGGTGTTCTAAAAAGTTTTATAACCTTAAAAGGTTTTTACAATTTCTTTGCTAAAAACTTTTAGAATAAAATCTTAAGATATAAGAAAATACAACGACTAAATTTCAAAACAAGAAAGTACAAATTTAGTCTTAAAATGTTAAAAACTGAAAAAACATGGAGGTCTGGAACTGTAAAACTCCCATACCCCAATCTCCTTTCTTTCTACCTCGCCCAGATAGCCACAAACCTGACCCACACCCCTTTTTGCGACCCACGAACCATACCAGCTCATTCACGCGGATTCGATGTAAATTAGGAACAGATTCGTGAAGGAAACAAGTGTGAGATACGTATCAAACGAATAATTGAACGAAATGAGTACGAAATCACTCGGATTTGTTCTTCATAATACCGAACAAAAATCTAAAGTAGAACCCAAACGAAAACACTATAAAATCTAGATCAACTGCATCCTAAACCATACTTAGAGCCTTGCGAAATCATCTGCACGACCGAAACACATCCATAAGCTCTCCGAAGTCGGGACCGATCCAAACAAAGCCGCAAACGTCCATCAACTCAAACTCCTTCGGTTTTTCATTCAATCCAAGTAAGTACCAACACCATTTCACTCGTTTTTAGGCTTAGATCAAAATCCCTATAGTTTCGAACTCGCATGATTCCAGAATCGGTCGAATTGGATGAAGACCCAAATTAGGGTTCATGCGGTTTTGGGGCTAATCTGTAACAGTGGTTAACATAAATCGAACGAGGAAGAACAATGAAATCAAACCCAGTCTAGTGGTAAAACACGCTGCTTTGGGCGCCCAGACCCGGGTTCGAATCTCACAGGTGGGCACTGGAACCGGTTTTGCCCATTTTTAGCCTATTTCCATCATCTTTTTTATCCTAAAAATTCTAAAATCATTTTTTTATTATTCTGTGATGATTAATTAATTTCAGGAAATGTTAAAGTTATTTTTATATAATAAAACTAATTATTTACACTTGTTTTAAACTTAAATAATCAAACTAAGAAAACTCTAATTAATCCTTTATTATTCTTTTAAAAATAATCTTTATAAAATACATATATGTATATAATTATTAAGTCAACTATTATTTTATTGATTTATTTAAAATAAAATAATTTATAAAACACATACATGTGTATCTTTTATTTTATTATTATTTTCAATAATAAAATGATTTATAAAATACATATATTTGAATGAATGCTTTTAATTATAAATCAATTTTGTTCAATAAAATTTTATAACTTTAAATGGTTGCTTTTATAAAACTAAGAATTTATTATTTTAAAACCTTATTATTCTAAAAAGAAAACTTTATAAAACAAATGCATAGAATTATTTCAAATAAAAAGGCTTTTGTTTTAAAGTAAACATAAATCTTTTATATTAAACATACAATTTCTTTAACACAATTATTAATTCAAGATATATTCTTTCTTAAAACATTAAATCAAATGCAAAAGGATGGAAATTAGGTTATTCAAATAAATTAGGATATTTATTTATTTGATTATTGAAAATCAAATAAATATATACTTATTCACAATCAATTTGAATAATTATTTATTTGATTATTCAAAAATCAAATAAATAAATAAAAAGTATTCAAAAATCAATTAGAATAATTATTTATTTGATTATTCAAACATCAAATAAATAAATGATTATTCTAAATCAATTATGATATTTTTTCATTTGATTATTCAAAATCAAATAAATAAATGATTATTCAAAATCAATTATGATATTTATTTATTTGATTATTCAAAGTCAAATAAATAAATAATCATTCAAAATCAATTAGGATATATATTTGTTTAATTGATAAATAAATAAATAAATGAAAACCATTCAAACTTAGACATATAAATTAGGACTTCCATAGTATGCCATAGAAACTATGATGCCAAAACTGGAACTCTAAGTACAGAGACTAAGAAATTCTATTGCCTTTAGGTTAAGGTGTGCAAGCACGACTTTGCAAATCCTAGGCAATGATTCAAGTGACAAGCTAGGACATCATGTGAGTAATTCTATACTCCCTCTTTACATTTTCTGTACTTTTGGGATGTTACATATGCCAGTATTCAAAATCCAAGTTATTCTAAATTCAAATTCTATAGATGCAATGCCTTTAGTCTATTTGGTTGATACTAATTGCTTTGTGCTCCTGTGTTATTCTATGTTACTCTATGTTATTCGATACCGAGTAGCCTAAGGTGTGTTAGATACCACCTTCGCTTTGACTTAGGTCAAATGTGCTAAAAGGGCGAAAAGTACAATCATGGGTAGACTTGTGAAAATACTTAGCTTTGTGCTTTGTATTGGAACGAGTTTGGAGACGATATACACTATTGCAGACTTGTAGATATACTAAGCTTTTTAGCTAAGTATTGATACGAGTTTGGAGACGAGATATTCTATAAACTTAATTGCAAACTAGTAGGATATGCATGCTAGAGTTTAAACTTTGTAGTCTAATTGAATTGCATCAGTTTTCTATGTATACTATATAAACTGTATGGGTTACTCACCAACTATGCAAGTAGTTGACAAAATCTTTATTTTGCGTATGTAACAGGTTAGGTGGATGCTTCAAGGACATAAGATAGGTTTATGCTAGTAGACCTAGAATTAAATTTTGAATCAATGTTAGACATTTCTAATGACGTAATGAGTTTTGAACTATGTAATGAAAGTTTATTGAATGCATTTATGTTTGTTTTATTGAATTCTTTAATACAATTGATTAATCATTGAAACTTATCAACATAGCACCATGAGCTAATGAACAGTCGAGCTCGCGCCCCGACGTATTCCGCCATCGGTCGGGGTGTGACACTCCACTCTTCGTACAGGCGTCGTCAGGTCCCTTCTCTTCACATGTCCAAACCATCTCAATCTTCCTTTCCTTACTTTGTCTGAGATGCATGTTACTCCCAATCTCTCCCTGATGACTTCATTCCTTATTCTGTCGATCCGTGTGTGCCCTAACATCCATCTTAACATTCTCATCTCTATCGCCTCCAACTTTCTAGCCTGAATCTTCTTTATTGGACAACAATCGCTTCCATACATCATGGTCGGTCTGACTGCAACCTTATAGAATTTGCCTTTTAGTTTTCCTGGGAATCTCTTGTCACATAGAATGCTTGTGGCTGCTCTCCACCTGTTTCAACCTGCCTGGACGCGGTGGGCTACATCACAATCAATGTCTCCGTCACGCTAGACGAACGATCCCAAGTATTTAAACCTTGTTGTCTTTGGCACCTCTTGGTCTCCAATAGTGATATGGTTATCGTCGTCGACGCTACCACTAAAGTTGTAGTATAGATACTCGGTCTTTGACCTACTGATGCGCAGGCCTTTACTCTCTAGGGCGAATCGCCACTCTAGCCTCGCATTTAGATCCTCTTTGTTTTCTGCCATTAGTACGATATCATCCGCAAAAAGCATGCACCATGGAATGTCTTGTTCAATAGACTTTGACAACTCATCTAGAATAACTGCAAAGATGAACGGGCTAAGTGCCGAACCTTGGTGTAGTCCCACCTCGACTAGGAAGGGATATGTCTCTCCCACCGGTGCTCTAACACCACCTCTGGATGTATCTCTTATCAACTCTATATACCTCCAAGGGATACTTCTTCTCTCCAGGCTATCACAAATCACCTGGCGTGGCACACTATCATATGCTTTCTCCAAATCAATGAACACCATGTGTAAATCTCTCTTCTTCTCCCTATATCTCTCCATCATCCTTCACAGAATGTGTATCTGTGATACTTGCATAAGAAGAATTACGTCAGCAACAAATTGAGTACATTTGATCGTGCTTAAAATCCACGTTGAATTGGCGATCAAAATTATTGTGGGATGATAGTATGCGAGAAATGATGAACGTAGGCGAAAACCGTGCGTGAAACGGAGTTACGGATTGTCCGGAATCGCGAAACGAAGTTTTGATTGAAAAACGGGCGAAATTACCCTGGGGCGGTACGCCCCAGGCCATGCGATGGTTCCAGGCGATGCACGCGGGGTCAAAAGTTTCTGGAATCCGAGTAAAGGCCGCGCGGTACGCCCCGGGTGTCTGCGGGTGGCTAGGCGATGCGCCTGAGGTGATCTGGTTGGGCAACTTGCTTAAAAATCTCAAATTTCATCCATATCTCATTTCTTATCATCCAGACGACAGCACCATCACCTTTTCACGAAAATTCATCATCCAACTCCTCAAATCTCTGTTTTAAAGCCTCTGGGACGTTTAGATCGCATCCAGGAACGTTTATACGAGTCCAGATCATCTTTCTATCCGCAAAACTTCTCCAGATTAGGTAATGGTTCAATCTAACCTTCTATTTAAATAATGAATGATTAAATCTTGTTTTTGAACGTAATGATATAGTTAGGGTTGTTGATTATTGCCTAGATGATGGCTACGATTGATTATAAATGACAAACTAGGACTGTTAACGGGTAAATCCTGTTTTGAGCCGTTGTAATGCCCGGTTTGCATGGAATCATAACAATGGTTATAATGGTTTAAACCATTTGATTATGACAATGTAGATGATTAGTTTGATTAATCTTTGACATGCAATGTGAAAACCATGTGTTTCAAACTAATCACAGTCATTAACATACTCATTGGAACGATTATCTGATGTTTCTGATAACCGTCAGATTAGTATGTTAAACATGGTTATTAAACCTATTCTAATACTACGTTGTGATATTCCATGATATTTGGGTAAATCAATAACAAGGATTGATCATTCCTAAGCCATTAAACTGTCTAGGAACTGTGTTATCCTTATAATCAACAACATTAACTATTTGGTTAATCTGAGATTATACTGATTAATCAAGGGTGTCATCAACTTAGTATTGGGAATCTGAACCAGTATAGGTTCTTACATTATCATACATTGTATGTTATAACATTAAATTAATTAATTAAATATTAAACATCAGTTTGATGACTATTAAGGCAATGTCTTTGACATTGGACGTTCAAGAAGATTTAATCAGTAAGTTAAAACATTAATAACATATCAAACATAAACTAATGCAGAATTACATCATTAGCACCAGTTGCGAGTGTTCCTATTGCTGTGAGATATCAAGTGAGTTTCGTACAACCCCTTTTCTCTTTATTGTTTTATAAACATCGGGGTAACTCTGCAAACTGTTTTCTGAACATATGATATGCATCACTGATATCTGTGTGATTTCATGTGACTTTTTGTGTGATTTCATGGGATTTTGCCGTTAGTAACTCTATCACAGTATCAAAAGTCCTCATCTCGTGAACTGTATCTAGTGAACCCCTGTGGGGCCGAACAGGAATCATTGATAGTACTATTGGCTGCCAACCCATTTACTGGGAGGATTGCATCTCCCCTGGTGCGAATGTTTGATACCTGGTTACGAAACGCTTTCTTAATGTTAGTGATGGACATTAAGATTATGAGGCATTAAGATATTTACCGACGGGTAGTATCTTCGTTATTTACCGACGGGTAGTATCTTCATGAACGAACAACTGTCCGAAAGGAACTAGATACGGGTCCCATGGTTATCCAGAACTGAACTTTTTGTGAACATACTTATCATATCATATTGTTCTAACTGAACTGTCGAACTCACCAGCTTTGTGCTGTTGTTTCAAACTTAACATTTTTGCAGGGAAACAGTGACGACATGGTGAGGATGCACATCACACTTTTGTAACTATGGGATAATAGATTGTGTAATAAACTAAGCGTTAATGTTGATGTATTTACGAAACCCCTGTATTATATTTATTTTAAGTGAATCTGTGTGGTGTATTATCGGTTCAAGTAAGTCATACCTCATCTCTGAGACATCACCACTATGCTTCCGCAACCAAAAGATTGAGACTTATGACATCATCTCAGGTGACGAGAGGAGGGGGTGTGACAGGGTGGTATCAAAGCCACAGGTTATAGAGAATTAGGTTGACTTAGAGACCTAGACTATAACCATAGGCTCGTATAGTAACACATAGAGCACCGAACATTTTTTTAACAAACAAAACTTGTTTTGAATTAAGCCAGGATAATCAGGTGGTACAACTTCCAGTTATGAGTGGCCAGCATAACTGGAATTTGCAACACGTGTACGTTCTGGTAAATTTCAAAACAAGCGGAACAGTAATAACTATAAGAACGATTAGCTGCTTTAAGTTAGGAGGACATGTCATATCATGTTTATGTTGAATGTTCTTATTCAATATTTATTTCATGGTACTGATTCGAGTATTCTGTTTATACAGCGATGGCAGACCAAGGGAAAGATACACTTATCAGCGGTTCCCTTATGTGGTATTGGATGATACACCGAGCTCGAGTTCGGATTCTGACTCCAATCCGTCGGAGGTATCTGCAGCTGCTTCTCAGGCTGATATACTGTTGCCACATACACACCCACCGGCACCAGTACCAGCACCAGTACCCGCCACCACCACCAGCATTTCCTATTATACCTAGTCCTCCTCACTCACCTCCGGCTGATCCAGTTGCTGATCGGAGGCAGAGTATTTCACCTCCTAGAGTACCGCTTGGGACGGGTTGCGGCGTATGCGTGGTCAAGCCCGAAAAAACACAGGATTGCCTCCGCGACACCAGATGGCTCCACGGGATGAGCCACAGGCTGTTCATGAGGTGGGAGAATCCTCCCATCAAGCCGAGATGCGGGCACAGGTGCAGCAGATCTCCCAGGATTTACAGGCCCTGAGACAGGATGTACATCAGCACCATACTCTTCATGAGGATACTCGCAATACTGTACTGGAGATCCTCACTTCTCTCACCTGACCCTTATGGAGCAGGTGAATGTCTTGGGTGCTGTTATTCAGGCTTGGAGATCGACGGTAGAGGAGCGACTTCGGAGAACCTGGAGACAGGCGCTGGTAGTTACCTTTTGGGCAGGAGGTAGCATTATGGAGTGAGAGATGGGTGTATTGAGGGCAGTTAGTTAGGATTATTAGTACCATGAGTTTGGAGGCTCGGTTGATGATGATCGCTATAGTGATGGCTGCTATAGCTATAGTGATTTCCTGCTTACCGTTCTTTTATGGTAAGTACGATGAGGGATGTTCATTTTGGTTGTTAGTTGTATAGACGGATAGGTTGTAGTACGTGATGGCATAGGGAATTTTTGATTGTGAAATAGATTCCCCCTCTAGTGTGGTTGTGATGTTCGAAATGTTGGCAGCTTTTGTACAAACTTTTTGATTGTATTAAAGTTCATCTAGTGGTAATCAAAGGGTTGTTAAGTAATAATTGTTTGAATTCATGGTGTTGGCTATTGTATTTTTTCTATTTGTTTGAATATTGAACGTATCAGTGAGAGACATATCTGAGAACACGTACGAGAACATTTTTAAAATAAAGACTATCAATTGTCTGTGTGACAATATTTTTAAAGTTCTGTGTGGTAACATCGTAAAATAGCTTGTGTGCTATCTCATAAAAATCGCTGTGTGCTATCTCGTAAAATAGCTTGTGTGCTATCTCGTAAATAGCTTGGGTGCTATCTCCGTAAAATAGCTTGGGTGCTATCTCGTAAAATAGCTTGGTGCTATCTCGTAAAAATACCTGTGTGGTATACTCTCGTAAAATACCTGTGTGGTATACTCTCGTAAAATACCTGTGTGGTATACTCTCGTAACATACCTGGAGTGGTATACTTTTGTAGAATACCTGTGTGGTATACTCTCGTAAAATACCTGTGTGGTATACTCTCGTAAAATACCTGGAGTGGTATACTCTCGTAAAATACCTGTGTGGTATACTCTCGTAACATACCTGGAGTGGTATACTTTTGTAAGATACCTGTGTGGTATACTCTCGTAAAATACCTGTGTGGTATACTCTCGTAAAATACCTGGAGTGGGTTTACTCTCGTAAAATACCTGTGTGGTATACTCTCGTAAAATACCTGGAGTGGTATACTTTCGTAGAATACCTGTGTGGTATACTCTCGTAAAATACCTGGAGTGGTATACTTTCGTAAAATACCTTGTATGGTATGTTCATGTAACTACCTCGAGGGGTACTACATATACGGTTTGTATAACTCGTATGAAAGTCCTGAATGTTAATATCTCAAAAAATTCATGTATTAAAATAGATTGAAAATCAGTAATGTGGTATTTACTGTGAACAATAATACATCTAGGTTAGTGCCAATAATTTATGTTGTGTGATACTATAACATGTTTTGAGTTAACAGAATGTGTATAACTACAAACAATGATGTGATTTTGGTGTATGAGAACATGTTTGGGTAATATCGATGTAGTTATACTGTATCCTCTAATATCACATTTTCAACTTCATAAAATTTCAGTGTAACTGAATATGAGTGAATTTATGTGATCAAATGGGTTTATATCTTTAATGTTCTTGAACTGATCTGAGTTTTTCTGCATGTGAGCAGAATAATGGCTCCCAAACGATGTCGTCCGACTAAGAGATCTATCAGGAACATTACTAACCCTGAGCCGAATCAAGTTCCACCAGTAAATACGGAATCGAATCCAGATCCACAGGTTAATCTGGAAACAAATACTGCTCCACCAGTGAACCCTGGAGGGAACACTGCTCCACCTGCTGGTGCAGGTGGATCCGAATCAAACGAAGCAATGATAGCACGGATTGTGCGTGAACAGCTATCTGCTTGTGGTGTTTTGATACCCACATCAACCTCATATCACTTCGGGTTCTGGTGGGGACCACAATCATACAGAACACAATGCTACTGGTGGCAACGTAGAAACTC